>QGSO01000380.1:152177-409997 GCA_011037825.1 Carya cathayensis
AAAAAAAAAAAAACAAACAAACATAGATATGGAGCAATAATAGAAAATTGAAAATTAAAATTGTAATAAACAGCTTTCCAAGTGGGAATAGGAATCGGTGGATGGAAAAAGGAGAACAATATATGCAAAGGGGTCAAAAGCCAATCACAACTTCATATCATAAAATAAGGATTGAAGCAGTTCCGCTGCGATTTAACGACCATTCACTGGTATCACCCACTCCACCAACCCGTAGGCCTACACAAACCCTAGCAAAATTCTAAGAACCCAGAAAACAGGTCAGAGTCTCCAAAAGACACATATATGCAAGCCCAACCCCCCGAGGAAGTTCCATTAGAATATGACTATTGCTGCAAATAAACATGACCACCCAATAGGCAGCTCAAATTCGACATGATTAAACAAGAATTCGACACAATTCAATTATTAAATAGACTGTTCGTGAACAAAAGATTAGTCTCGATTGTTAAATGATACAAACTCGTATTAAAATCACTCGAATTGATTAAATTCGTGAACATGCTTGTCTAAAACTTGGTTCGACCCATTAGCTCACTTAAAAAACACACACATACATTAATATATAAAAATGCATCATATTCTATATGTATATAGTTCACTATATATATGGTATGTGTAGTAGTTATGATGAATATATGCGTGTATATGTATAATTCATTGTTTTATGAGTATAATTATATAAATATACTATACAAGTATAATTAATAAAGTTGATAAGAGCCAAGCATCCATATAGTCTTGTAACCATTTAATTGTAAGTGCAAATAATTATGAACAATTGAGATTGTAAGAATAATTTGCATCTAATTGTGTATTGTCACTAAGAATATTCTGTTATTTTATTTTTTTTCATTAAAAAATGATAAACAAGTCAAGTCAAGACGAGTGCTCAATCGAGCACTCGACTTGATTTTTAATCTAGTATGGAGACAAGGTTGGACATGAGAATTTCTTATTCGATCGAGTTCAAACATCCAAAAATGTTCGATTCGAGAGTCAAGCCAGAGCCTGGTTTTTCAATAATCGAGCCGAGTTTGACCAAACACTACTCGCTCAAGCTTAGCTCGATTACAACCCTAATGATGATTTGACATTTTTTTGAACTTCATGCCAAGCCAAAGAATTGAAACTAGAAGTCACCCTACCTCTGTTTTCACCGCAAAAAATAATGTGTTTCAAAATTCCCACCTCCCTGAAAGTATCAGCAAAACTACGCAACCCTTCCACTTCCCACATTCAAATATGACGATAGAGCCTCTCCTGTTGCCACCCATGTATTCCGGGATAACCAGATATCGACCAAAAGTATTCGAGCACGGTTGTGCCAGAAAAGCACAATTGCCCCACCCATGTCGTTTTAAAACTTGTTGCTATAGGCTGACAATGCACAAGCATCCACCATATTTACCACCCAAACCATCGTGGCATCGCCAATGATAATAGACTTGTTAACTTTCCTGTTCCCTCCAGTAATCCTACAAGACCTGGCATTCTTTCTTGAAAAATCGAAGACCTTTGAATCCACCAACAAACTCCTCAGAGAATCCATACTGCCCCCACAAATTTTGAGGATAAATAAGAAGTGAAAAAAGAGGGATGGGGTAGAGAATGGAATGGGATGAAAAAAGAATAATTCTCGTTGAGAAGCGCTGAGAATTGACAATTTATTGAAAGGAGGTGTTATTTCCGGCAAGAATTGACAAATAGCGAACAACAAATCGCATTTGTGTTAGAACAGTATGCAATAGAAGTGTACAAGGGAAACCAACTCAACCATCTTAAACAACTTATGTATAACCAATTGGCACAAGTTTACCGATCAGGAAGGCAATTTAAATGCTAATGCAGATAACCTGTGAAACTGATTGGCAATTACCATTCTCCAATCTACAAAATCAATTAGCTCATCATCCATGGTATCTTTTGCAGCAATGTGTAATATCTTTTCCCTCTCCACTTGAGTAGGCCTTTGAAGATGAAACACTCTATCCATCCTACCAGGTCGCTGCAAGGCCTCATCAATTTGCTTCAGATTTCTGGTAGTAGCCATCAAGACAACCCCATCTTGTTTTTCAAACCTGCAACAGTTGTTGTTATAAACTGGGACAGTATAAATGCACATTGTTCTATTACACATGAGACAACGGTATGTGTGTGCATGTGTTATCAAATTAAGTCGCATGCATAACTGCGTTCAAGGTCAAAAATTATAGCGTTCAGTTTTTCAGATGAGGCACATGAGCATAAATATAGGTTAATGAGCTAAATTATTCACGTTTCAAGTAGTTGATGGTTGAACAGTAATTAATATAAAAGAAAAAAGAAAAACAACATGCACAACTGAAGCAGATGCCGATTGTGTATTTTCCTCACTATGGACAAGTAAGAAGCAATTAGTGTGCACAGTGATAGGATCAAAAGTAGGTTACATTACAAGAAGCATACAGGAAGTCCTGGGTAACATGTAGAAAAAGAAAGTATAAAATGAGGCAAAAATAGGCCTTTAATAATCTTAATTACGAAATAACAAAGGAATTTTTTAGAATGGTTAGCCGATGAACAAAAGAAAGAGTTGATACCCATCAAGTTCCACTAGAAGTTGATTAATGAAAGCCTCGTGATCCTGATTTTTAGTATGAATGAACTTCCCACGTACACCAGCAAAGAGATCAAAATCCTCCACAAATATGATTACAGGCGCCTATGAATGGCATCATGCAACTTGGCAAGTGTTAGATAATAGGAAATCAAAAACTTTGTATGTTCATTTCAAGGCTAAAAATTCTTTTTTTCAAGGCTAACAATTGTGATAGTTCAAATTAAGCTCCCATCTGAAAGTAAATAAAGCACGTTATGATTTCAGCACCAGTTAGCATGCATAGTAAAACCTTCTCTTAAAGCATCTAACACGATAGGCTAAGCTAGTAGGTCGAAAGCGCAAAGTAGTACACAAACAAAACCAAGTCTCCACCTAACAAAGAAACCAAACACACTTGCATGCGGAGTCCGAAAACAACCCTCCCCCACCCCACCCCCCAAGATTATGCTAGAGCATTTAATCCAAAAGCTTAAGCTAGTACATAGAGAGCCCGTCAATTACATAAGACCCATCACCAAGCATGTATTAGAACAATGTGGGACTCATTCACAAACAACTTCATTAATGATAGTCTTAATTAATGTTTTACTAAGGACAAAAGAACAATATTACATATTTACTCAAATGTCATCCACAAAATTAAGACAGATTACATGATTTTAAAAAAATAATAATATGATAGCATTTGGACCAAATGGCATCTACTTTCCTCCTAAAGAAAGGGCAGAAAGTGAGATCATGGATTTCATCTTGTCCAAGTTTATAAGTTATGATTGCTATTAAACCAATAGTAATGATCATTATGTTTCAAAAGAAATTAAGAATATACTTTTGAAACAAAGGCTTGCTCTTAAAGATTTGCATCTTGTTTGGATCAATGTTCCTATTTTTCTATTGCAAGAAAGATATAGTCCTAAGCTACAGGAATTAAATAAAAGGGAAACAATGTTAATAAGTTTTACAAAATAAAAAAGAAATTAAAATAAGATGGTTATGACATTCTAGAATTTATTTAGTTGAATGATAATAATACATCTTAGAAACTCAATTAGCCCTGCATAACAAGAAAACTTATATTGGAATATGCATGTTTAGATGTCATCTTAGTACAGAATTATTATTTAAATTACTTCCAAATTATAGCAATTTTCATGTCCCAAAACCCTCTTTTTGCCCTCTTGTTGGTGCGTCTCTGTCTAGAAATTGATCCCAGACCTTTGCCTGAGGTTCCATGATAAACCAAAAGCTATCTGACTGACTCAACTAAAGTGTGTGAAAACCCACCTACCATGCCTAGATCTAAACAATGTATCTACAAACTACACTTTAGTTGTGGACACTGTTTTATATATAATAGTGACTTTAAAACGGGGGGGAAAATTGAAAGGGGGAAGAGGGGAAAAAGAAAAAGAAAAATGAAGAACAAATTGGACAAGAAGGCTTAAGAGAGATGACCAAATCTCTTGCTGTTTGAAACAGTTCCCTAACATTTGATGCACTTTGGCCAACCCATAATCCAGGCTCCAACTGTTGGGCTTTAATTTCAACAACAGGCACCTTGGCTTCTGCAGCTACAGCCAATGCTAGAGACGTCTTTCCTGTTCCCCTCTCACCTACTATCAGAACTCCCTGCAACACAAGTATAAAGTGCCTGAGAAGCTGTTTGTGCGACAACTTAATGAAAATCTAACTTACCTACTTGTCCTAGATATTCACTCGTCTTACATGTCAAACATCATATAACATGTAATGCTGGAAAAAAACCCTGCATCTTCAGGTCTACTTCTTTATAACAAGAGTTCAATTTTTCAACTAGCATATACAATCAAAATGAAAATGGTGTCAAGTTATGATGTCAGTGTTATGATGTTTGCAACAAGATGATATAACATACATCAATGAGAAGTGTTAAGGCCACAAAAAGATTTCACAAAATTAAATTCACAAACTAATATGGCTTCATGTGATTCATTAGATCTACTTTAAAATAAAAGTAACTTTACAATTTGACGTATACATCAAGTTACGTCAGTTTGTAAGTTTACTTTTGTGAAAGCCTTTTGAGGCTAAAACATTTCTCTACATCAACAATCCTCAGACCAAATTTTATCTCCTCCTCCAAAGCTAGGGACGGAGAATAAGGTCAAGTTTGAACCATTCATGGTATGTGAGTTGTCCACCATTTTTAAGAAGAAAGTTTTTAAGAGAAATAAAAAGAAACAAGTATGGAAAAAATGCATCATTTTGAGAATAACATACCCGAGGTGCACGGGCACCCATCTGTTCGAATGCCCGAGGATTTTGTAGAAATGCCACAACTTCATTGATTTCCTCCCTCATAGAATCAATACTAGCAAAGGCTTTTAATGGTATTGGTGGATTCTTCACCCTCTGCGTACAATATATGGATCAGAAAATTTGCCTGTTTTAGGAACTAATTTGATCATAAGAATTAGTGCCAAGGATGAACCTTCATTCCCTCAAATGCAGTTTTTATGGGATCAATGCCAGCTTTTTTCTTACGTTTGATTTCCCTCACCCTGTAACTAAGATAAGTTTTCTGCAAGATAGCATAGAAAAATCATTTTATCTAGTCAACTGCACCTCAAAGTCCCAAAAATAAAGGAGGCATTATAGTCTATAGAGCAATTCAGATGACATGAGATGAGATGAGATGTTTTGTTGAAAGTTGAAATAAAATATTGTTATAATATTAGTTTTTTTGGGATTTGAAAAAGTTGAATTGTTTATTATATTTTGTGTGGAGATTTAGAAAAGTTGTAATGATTATATGAGATGAGATGAGATGAGATATTTTGGGTTTGGGTAAACAAACCAGCCATTAATAGTTGAGTATCATGACTACAGACTTGATTATCATTTTGCTGCTAAAACAGTCACTTGTCCTTGCAAAATGCAAATCTTCGATGGACATCTAAGAGTGAACGATATCAAAAGAGCAGGATAACCGAAGCCAAAACAAAGATTTCAGCTACTGAGTTATCTCATTCTCAGATACCGAAGATTTATTCAAGGCTCAAGTCAAATAATGTCCAATAGACATTATATACCACATAGAGCACTTTAAACATCATCAAGTGACTTGAATCACCATTGAGTTTCAGAAAATTCAGCAATGTAAGCTCTCCAAATTCAAATATTTTATTACAACTTAAACAGTTAATATTAGAAAGCTTGACCCAAGAGAAATGTTGAGTTTACAAAATCGTCATCCACTGTTAAGGTGAATTATTTTGGGACAGATTCAAAATGTGGTAGTAGGGAAGAGGCATTGCATGAGTCATGCTAGCTTCAGGTTAATTATGGACTTCAACATGGGTGACATGTAGCAAGACCAAGGAGGAAAACTTTCAATGCAAGTCATCCCGAGAAGAGTAACAGTGATCAGAGCCATAAATGAAATCTCCAGACCATGCTAATTATCATGCAGATAATGTTGGCAAAGAATTGAAAGATCAATTCAAACTTATGCAACACTTAAATTGTAGCATTATAATCAGATAAAAAACTGATAATCAGAAAGGGACAAAATAATACCACTCTCCGCAGCTTCCACAGGTCTGGATTTCTACGTAAAGGCCCATAACCAAGAAGTCTTCGAATTTTTCTACTCATAAACTGGATAACATTAAACAAAACAAATCCATATATAATGCTTCTAACTAGAAACCAAAGAAGCCACTGCGTGTTATCTTTTTTACGGGATTTAAACCTCCTTTCTGCCTCAGACTGCCATTTCAAGTACCACGTCGAGTCAACGGCTTGGTCTATTTCCTCTGGCCATGCCATCCCCAGCCTCATCCTTACCTATAATAATAACAATAGCATTAAGAACAGCAACAATAGAAGTATCAAGCAAGTGTCTAAAATTTCACAAGTCACAGATAAATTAATACCGGGTAAGGAATTATAAACTCCACAGTTGGAAACACAACCATCATCATAATGTCATCATTTATATTTCTAATTTTCTCAAAAACCCAATTTTTTGCGTATGATACAATTCTACTCTTCCACAATCCATTCCAGCATTGACTCGACAGCCTCATAGTCAAGAGAAACTGTTGACGGAAATCCAACTCTGAAAGGGGGATCCACATCAGGTGAACAGTAGTTGGAATATCACAGGCAAGCATTTTCATATATAGCCCATCAAAACCTCCAAATTCTTCGAACAGCACTTCAAATTCCTGGAATGAGAATGACCATGTTAAGAGCACACACACAATTTTTTTTATAAGTTAAAGCAAACATAATAACTCTCATAGAGGAATTAACAAAGAATATGCAAATAAACCTTAATGTTGACACAATATTCCTTGTCATCCCCCTTCAGTAAAATATACATGACAGCCCAATCATGCCTGATTCGAACATGCTCCACTAGTTTCTTCGACACAGCATATGGAACAGCCATCGGATCCATTTCCCACCTATTTTTCTCTTCATCATACCAAGTCTTTGACACCACTCTATCTCGGTCAAGAAGAATACGTTCCTAATGAACATTTGCTAAATCATTAAAAGCAAATACTTCAAAAGAATTGCATCCAACTTCACATGCGTAAAAGTGTACATTAAATGAAAATAATTCCCAAACAAGGGTTCTAAACATAGCTGAGAAAGGGAAAAAAATAGCGTTTATTAAAAGCCAAGAAAAAAGTTCAAGGATTATCTTAAACAAATATAATTCACATCATTAATTTTAATTGGCCAATGAAGATTATAAAGTCAGAGAGCCAACTAAATATCAATCAAACACAATCTGTCTATTTAGAACACTAGAAAAAGAAAACCCATATGAAAATTTATGTTGATATCAAGGTGTTATGGGAAATACCAATAAGAGAATTCAACCAAACTAAGTAGCTTGCAATTTATAAAATGATATCTGAGTCGGCGGAAGGGAGCGCGATCACTGTAGTAACCCTCATCGACGACGTATTACGGGGGACAACATGCATGATGTCCATATTAAAGCAACCAAAGAGGTTGAATACTCAAAGTTTACAATGGCTTCGCCTTCTATTAGAGGTGTATGCTGTGGATGTAAATTTCACTTTAATTTCCAGGTCCAAACTACTTGTAAGACAATCACTTGGGAAAGAAAAGGTCATAAGAAACAAAATGGTCCACTAACCTTAATGTCAATGACCTCCCTGGTCCAAAGGATGAAATAATTAAATCATTTTCTGTAACAGGTTTTGAGGTCAGTACCTGGCCCCCCAATGTGTTCTTACAAGGAGAATGCCATTTGAGCTAGAACCCATTTGCATGATATAAAATATTCATCACAATAGTGAACATATGTTAAAAGGATACCACCAGATTTGATCACTACTGCACATATAAGGTTAAAAGGATACCACCAGATTTGATCACTACTGCAAATATAAGGTAAAAAGCATACCTGTCTTTCAGCCACATACTGTTCACCAAACTCGAGATTTTCTAACAAGTTTCTTTTCAGGTCTGCCTTGGCTTCTTCACGCCACTTCTTCCAACCATGGAACAAATGGAGGCCTATAGCATTAGGAACCACAACCTCTTTATCTCCAAACATCCACTTCAATTCAACTTCTGGAAAACCTTTTAGCACTTCATCTTCTGGCGTGTTCACAACAAAACGCTTTTCAACACCAAACTTCTTCATATTTTTTCTTATACGAGCCTCCAAATTTCTTTGCAGCTCCCTTGAATCTCTAAGGCCTTCGCTTATACGCTGAGCAAAATCTCTGGACTCTTGATCAAATAAAGGTCCAAGATCCTCGAGCTCCAAGATACTAGGCAAAATCATTTGCTCCAAATGTTTTCTTTGCGCACTTGCCAAATCTTTCTGAATCTCAGATTTGGAAAGCTTGGGGATGAAGCTTTTCGGTAGACTGCAGCCACATAAACCAAAGCTCACATAAGGAAATGAATCTTCATTAATTTGCATATAAGAAGACACCCATTAGATATAAAGCAGCCAAAAAACAAACTATTACATATATATGATTAAAAATTTGAGAAATACCACTGATGCAGAATTTGGCACTGGCAAGTAGATCTATGGAGTTGCCTGTGAATATATTAGTTACTTTCTAATTCATATCTCAACAACAAAAATCATTTTAGCCCTTCAGAATTTGAGAAAATGTAATGGGCATAAAAGAGTTCCCTAAAAAAGCTCACTACAGGCGACTATTCATCTACCCCAACGAAAAAGCTCAATAGGGTATTAAGTGCTGAACTTCTACAAGTATCATGAGCTATTGTTTGGTTTTTTCTTTAACAACCAACGAAAAACCAAATTTTTGTCTTTGGAATGGCTTAGAAGTAAAGTCAATGACAAAAAATTACTGAAGTATCATCAAAGCCAATGCCTACAAATATATCACATCCTAAAGTATCATCAAATCCAACATCTAGAAAAGCATCATAAAAAAAGCCAACGTCCAAAACAATGCATAATGAAAACACGTGCTACCCTTCACTTTCACTATCTACCAGAGAGAAATAAACGATGTAAAAATTAACTTATGCACCCAAAGTTACATTGCAAAAGTTTTAACTCATTAGCCTTGATTCATGTGGACTCACAATCTTATGATGGCCAGTGCATTCATATTTACATAGAAAGGAAACTAGAACTAGAAAGCACACCAATTCAAAAGATAACACGTTCTGATGATGCAGTGCAGTGTACTTGAGAAGAATAGCTTTTATCCTAAAAACTACTTTCTTGAACCTTAAGGAGAATTTTCACTTGAAATTATCCCCTACTAAGATCCAAATACATCAATTATTGCTAAAATTAGTCATCCAATTTTACCTGTCAGTACTCTTGTTCCTCATTTCCCGGATAAACCTCCCCACCAACTGCTCAGATTGCCTCTCAATAAAACAAAGCTCCCTCACCCCATAACTCATTGTTACGGTCTCTGTCCTCAAAATTTGATCTTCAACCTCCCCAACCTTCTCCCAAACTGTTTTATACTCCACCTCCAATCCCCTCAAACTCTCTTCCAACCTTTCCATCCTCTCCTTCCCCTCCTTGTTCCCCTTCCTTACCAACCTTTCATACTCTCCCTTTGCCTTCACTACCTTATCCACAATCTCCTCCGCCCTCTTTTCCAATTCCTTCTTCTCTCTCTTCAACTGATTCACCTTCACATACAGCTCACTCATTATCCCCTCTTGCAACTCCTCTTTCTTTGACTTCACCGCGTTCCAAGCCTCCTCCACTTCCTTTATCTCCCCATTCCCTCCCCGAGCCTCCTCTATATTCCTCAACAGCCCTGAAACCACCTCCAGCAATCTCCGAGTGCACTCGGAATACTCGTGCCCCTTTGGACGCACCGTAATAGATTGCTGCTCTTTCACATTCTCTTTTCTATCTAAAATTGATTTGGCAACCACGGGAGCTGCAACTGCACATGCTCGAAATCCCCGAAATGGAGAGAAACCTATTGCAGTACAAAACAATGCGTAGACAATTGTTTTTGCAATGCGATTGATTATAATTTTATCGAAATTCCCGTAATTTACAATCAAATTCAACAAGCTCTTCTCTGGTTGGTGAGAATTTGAGCTGCTAAAAATTTCTACAACTGATTCTTCTTCCGTGGCTTTATAATTTGAGCGGCTACAGCCTCCGAGAGCTGATTTTTCTTCCCGGTTCGCGAATTTGGGGGTTCTGGAAGCTCCTGGGAAGCTAATTGAGCTTAAATGGCTACCGAATGGGAAGACATTTGAGGTGGCTTTTCTGGGGGATTTTTGGTTTCGAATGCGGCGTTTCGTGGTGAGTGAAGGAGATGAAGCGGTTCGCAATGGCGGTTGACATTGAGAGGTGAAAGGATTGGTCGGCGTAAGTGAGAAGAGAATGGCGTCCATGAGAGTGATGGCAACAGAGAGAGACACTAAGAGGAGGAAAGGCGCATGGTTGCAATACCCATTTCAAGATTTCGATGACAGAGAGTGGGGGATGGGTTTTAGGGAGGAACCACGAAGAAAAAAGGGGTAAGGTAAGGTTTTGAAAAGGGAAAAATGCAAGCATAAATTTAAATATTAAAAATAATAATAAAATAATTGTTATAAATATTTGTATAATCATACATAGCCACTAATTAAGACTATTGAACCATCAACTAAGACCAATCTTTAGCCACTAATTAAGACCATTGAGCCATTAATTTAGACCTATCTTTAGCCATCAATGGTGACTTAAGTTACACCTACCCCCTTTGTACTCCTATAAATATGGGTATCATTCCCTTGTATATGCATCAAGTTTTGCATTAAAGAACAACTCTTTCTTTTGTAATATTCTCTTTCTTTTGCAATATCATTTCTCTTTTAGTTTCATAACATATTATCAGCACGAAGGTTTTGACGATTTTGAAGCTAGTAGTCTTTTACTTCAAGTAAGTTTTTCAATATATTATTTGTAGTTCTCAAAATGAATATGAAATGTTATATTACTTATTATTACTTGGTGAAATTCTATATTTAGTCTCATGATTTTGTGAATATATTTATTATTTACAAATATAAGCATACTTATATTTCTGATTTATATATGTAGAAAATGTCAAATCTTACCAAATTAGAATTCGTTGCTCTTGACATTTCTGGAAACAAATTATTTATCTTGGATACTTGATACTGAGATCCATCTGGAAGCGACGAACCTGGGAGATACAATTAAAGAAGGAAATCAAGGGTCCCGGCAGGACCGCGCTAAGGCAATGATTTTCCTTCGGCACAATCTTCATGAAGAATTAAAAACTGAGTATCTCACAGTGAAAGATCCCTTTATTTTGTGGAATAATTTAAGGGAGAGATATGAGCACCAGAAAACTGTAATCCTCCCAAAAGCTCGTCATGATTGGATGCACCTGAGGTTACAAGATTTCAAGAGTGTTAGTGAGTATAACTCTACACTCTTTAAAATTAGCTCACTATTGAAATTATGTGGTGAAAAAGTCACTGATGATGACTTGTTAGAGAAGACATATACTACTTTTTATGCATCGAATGTGCTTTTGCAGCAGCAATATCGAGAGCGAAAGTTCAAAAAATATTCTAAACTTATATCTTATCTTCTATTAGCTGAGCAAAATAATGAGCTTTTGTTAAGAAATCATCAGTCACGTCCTACTGGTTCTATATCATTCCCTGAAGTGAATGGTACTAGATTTACACCATTCCCAGAAACGAATGGTGCATCTTTTCAAAGAAACCGAGGACGTGGACGTAGTAGAAAAAATTATAGAAGTGGAAGTCCTAAAAGCGACCACACTAAAAGGGATAATAGTAGATATACACCGTACCACCAGAAATGGTTCAACTCAGAGAAGGGTAAAGGTCCTCAAAATAAATTTTTAAAGATAGATGAAGATGGATGCCATAGATGTGGTATGACTGGACATTGGTCTCGTACCTGTCGTATAGCTAAGCACTTGATTGACCTATACCAAACTTCTATAAAAGAAAAAACAAAAAATTTGAAACAAATTTTGCTGAACCATTAAATACTTTAGCTTCTAGAGATGGAGAAGATATTATAAGTCTTGATGTTTCTGATTTCTTTAAAAATTCTAGTGGTAGAATTGATCATTTGATTGGTGATGGAAATGTTCCTTTTTAATTAATGTATATTCTTTATCTTATTGTAATTTTTTTTTTATATTTTGCAATGTTTTGTAGTAATGAAAATTTTATATATTTTGTAGAATCATGAATCTTACTGATGAACTTTTTATGTCTAAGATGAATAATAGAGATGCATGTCTGGCTGACAGTGCTACAACTCACACAATTCTTAAGGATAAAAAATATTTTCAAAATCTAACATTGAGTAAAGCTTACGTTCATACCATATTTGGTTCATCGAATCTAATTGAAGACTCCGGAAGAACTTATATTGTGTTGCCTAATGGCACCAAATTTTGTATTGATGATGCTCTATTTTCTTCACGATCCAGAAGAAATTTATTGAGTTTTAAAGATATACGTCGTAATGGTTGTCATATTGAAACCGCCAACGAAGACAATAAAGAGCATCTTCTCATTACTAAAATAATTTCAAGCCAGAAGGTCGTATTAGAAAAACTGTCTGCTCTCTCATCTGGATTGTATTATACAGAAATGAGAACAATCGAATCACATGTGGTAATGCACCAGAAGTGCATTGACCCCAAAGTATTTATGACTTGGCATGATCGCCTTGGACATCCGGGATCAATAATTATGAGACGAATAATTGATAATTCGTATGGGCATCCCCTAAAGAATCAGAAGGTTATCTTACCTAATGAATATCTATGCTCTGCATGTTCTCAGGGTAAATTGATTATCAAATCATCTTTCTCAAAGATTGTTTTTGAATCTCCATCATTTTTATAAAGGATCCATGGGGATATATGTGGGCCTATTCAACCATCAAGTGGACCATTCAGATACTTTATGATTTTAATTGATGCATCAAGTCAATGGTCACATGTTTGTCTACTTTCCACTAGAAATATTAAATTTGCTAAACTTCTTGCCCAAATAATTAAATTACGAGCACAATTTCCTGACTATCCAATTAAAACTATTTGATTAGATAATGCAGGTGAATTTACATCTCAAGCTTTTGATAACTATTGCATGTCAATAGGAATAGAAGTTGAACATCCAGTTGCCCACACACACACTCAAAATGGTTTAGCTGAATCATTGATTAAAATGCTTCAGTTAATCGCTATACCTTTGCTTTTGAAATCAAAACTTCCTATTTTTGCCTGGGGACATGCTATACTTCATGCAGCATCGTTGATTTGAGTTAGACCATTAGCATATCACAAATATTCTTCATTATAGCTTGCATTTGGTTAACAACCAAATATTACTCATCTTCATATTTTTGGATGTACGGTATATGTTCCAATTGCATCTCCACAACGTACAAAGATGGGTCCTCAACGTAGACTTGGGATATATGTTAGGTTTGATTCTCCATCTATTATCAGATATCTTGAGCCTCTTACAGGGGATATGTTTAAGGCACGTTTTGATGATTGTCATTTTGACAAATCCATTTTTCCAACATTGGGTAATGAGAAGTCGGTGCTTGAAGCACGACAAGAAATTACTTAGGAAAATAAAGCCCTTTCTCAATTTGATCCTCGTACAAATGAATGTAAACTAGAGGTTCAAAAGATTATTCATTTGCAAAGTGTTGCAAATCAATTACCGGATGTATTTACTGACACTAAAGGTGTGGTAAAATCATATATTTCTACTGTTAATATTCCAGCAAGGACTGCAATCCCTGAAAGACAAGTTGCCAAAACAGCAATAGGTGAGTCTAAGATACGCCTGAAACGTGGACAACCTATTGGTGCAAAGGACAAAATTCCTCGGAAGAGAAAAATACAAAATGAATTTGGTACTCCTGAAGGGTCCATACCCACAACACAAGCCATAAGAGTAATTGATACTCCTGAAGAGACTAAATCTCCTGAAAAAGAACCTCCTGAAAAGGTATTTAATGAAATGTCTTCCCTTGAAGAGGGACAGGTACCTGAAAATAACGAGATCTCGATACATTTCATGAGTACTGGAGAAATTTTGGATAGAAATAAAACTGTTGTCGACAACATATTTTCATATAAAATGGCCATTGACATTACCAGAAGTAATGAAGAAATTGAGCCAAGATCTGTCGAAGAATGTCGACGTAGAAATGACTGGCCAAAATGGAAATCAGTTATTGAAACTGAATTAAACTCGCTAGCAAAGAGAGAGGTCTTTGGACCAATTGTACAAACACCAAAAGATGTAATGCCTGTTGGATATAAATGTGTATTTATACGTAAGCGTAATGAGAACAATAAAATTGTGGGATATAAAGCACGACTTGTTGTACAAGGTTTCCTGCAGAAACCAGAGATTGATTATGAGGAAACATACTCTCATGTTATGAATGCAATCACATTCAGATTTTTGATTAATTTGGTAGTTATAAAAAGATTGGATATGCAGTTAATGGATGTGGTCACTGCATATTTATATGGATCATTGGATCATGACATATATATAAAAATCCCTGAAGGATATAAAATGCCTGAAACTTCTAATCTGAGTACATCCAGAAATATGTATTCTATTAAACTTCAAAGATCTTTATATGGGTTAAAACAATCCGGACGCATGTAGTATAAACGCTTTAACGAATATTTATTGAAAGAAGGATTTGAAAATAATCCAATATGCCCATGTGTTTTTATTAAGAAATCAGATTCCATATTTGTTATTATTGCGGTTTATGTTGATGATCTAAATCTTGTTGGAACTCCTGAAAAGATCAGAAGAACTACTACATATTTAAAGAATGAATTTGAAATGAAAGACCTTGGCAAAACGAAATTTTGTCTCTGCTTGCAGCTCGAGCATTTGCAAAATGGAATTCTTATTCATCAGTTAAATTATACAGAGAAAGTCTTAAAGCACTTTTACATGGACAAAGCTCATCCCCTGAGTACTCGAATGGTTGTCCGATCACTTAATGTGCATAAAGATCCATTTCGTACTTGTGAAGACGATAAAGAAATTATTGGTCCTGAAATACCTTATCTCAATGCAATTGGAGTCTTGATGTATCTTGCAAATTCCACTCGGCCTAATATTGCATTTTCAGTTAATTTACCTAAATTCTTTTATACCCATGAACTTCAGGAGAAATTTGAAATTAATGTCAAGCAAATACGATCAAGTGATAATCTGGCAGATTTATTCACTAAAGCATTACCAACTGCAACATTTAAGAAGCTTGTGCAAAACATTGGAATGCAAGGACTTGAAAACTTATTATCATGCACTTTTCAGGGGGAGTAAATGTCTTGAAGATTTGTGCTGATTGTACTCTTTTTCCTTCGGTAAGGTTTTATCCCACTGGGTTTTCCTTTGCAAGGTTTTAATGAGGCAATCTTAAAGCACTTGGCAGTACACATGAATGTTGTACTCTTTTCTTTCGTCATTGGTTTTTTCCCACTGGGTTTTTCCTTGGCAAGATCTTAACGATGGATATTCTTTATGTATGGTCATTCAAAGGGTGAGTGTTATAAATATTTGTATAACCACACATAGCCACTAATTAAGACCATTGAACCATCAACTAAGACCAATGTTTAGCCACTAATTAAGACCATTGAGCCATTAATTTAGACATATCTTTAGTCATCAATGGTGACTTAAGCTACACCTACCCACTTTGTGCTCCTATAAATATGGGTATCATTCCCTTGTATATGCATCAAGTTTTGCATTGAAGAACAACTCTTTCTCTTACAATATTCTCTTTCTCTTGTAATATTATTTCTCTTTTAGTTTCATAACAATAATAACTATAAACAACAAAATAATAATAATAATAATAAGAAACAAATAACTATAAATATAAAGCAAAAGTAACAGTAATAAAAGTAAAAAATAATGGATTAAATATAAAAAATAGAGATTTTAAGTAATAATAACAAATATCAAAAATATTAAAAGTTGAAAATCATAAAAATAATGGTACGATTCTATATATACATGGAAAAATCTAGTTGTAAGGACAATTGTGCATTAATCTGCACACCAATTTAATATGATTGGTCAAAAAGTAGATTTTATTGAAAACAATGTTAATTTTAATTTTAAGTATGAAGGAATCAGTATTAGTACACAGATTAATACACGACTTTGCTTATATGTAGCAAAACTCTATATACATATACGCATGTGAAAAGAGCTTATAGCTCCTTGACTTTTTTTTTTTTTTTTTTTATATTTTGTTGGAGCGAACATTGAAGAATTCCATTTTATTAATTTATTGAATATTATTAATTTATGGCAAGGGTTTTATTTATTATTATTTTATGTGGGTTTTTAAGGTAAAAATCTCAAAAATATTATTAGACTCATTATTTAAGATTTAACTTTTAAGTTAAGTTAAAAATCTCCCTCTCCAAGTTCTGCTCCTGCACTGAGGTCTTACTCCTGTCCTGGTAAAGGAATTACATATGCAGTCTTATCTGCAAGTTTAGTGAGGGAATCCCTGTATGTACGGTGGAGGAAGATCTGGACAATCTTTACAAGAAGTTATCTTTAACAGAACAAGAGGTGGAGGAAAAACTGGTGGATGCAGGAAAGTTAGATGATGCAGTCATTAGAGGGGTAAATGTTTGATTGTAAAATTGTTTACGGATCGACATTATAACAAAAGAAGCTTTCAAAGCAACGATGAGGAAAGTGTGGAGACCTGCAAAAAGTATAAGATTTAGAGATCTCAATTATATTTTTATGTTGATAGAATTTAATGATATTCGGGACAAAGATAGAGTGCTTTGAGATGGACCGTGGTCTTTCGACAAACACTTGGTGTTAATGACAGAAGTGGGAGTTTGTCAACAGATTCCCCAAATTCAAATCACTGAGGCATTGTTTTGGATCTGGTTTCATGATTTACCGCTTAGTGCTCGTAATGAGTACGTGGGAAATTTGATCGCGCAAGCGGTGGGTGAAGTGGAAGAAGTGGATTTAGAAGAGGGGGAGATGGAATGGGAAGAATTCATAAGAGTGCGGGTAAAGATTGATATCACGAAACCTCTTCTAAGAGGAAAGAAGATCGATCTGGGAAAGGGGTAGTTTGTATGGGTACGGTTCTCTTATGAATGTTTACCAAACCTGTGCTATTGTTGTGGAAGATTGGGACATAGGCACAATGATTGTGCTCTCTGGAAACTAAGTAAAGCAAATTCGAAAATGGGTTTTCGTACAATCAGTGGATGAGAGCTGTTCCTTTCAATGGTTAGAGAGATATTTGGCATGATCAAAAGATGGGGCTGGAGTTTCCTAATCCAATGGCTGCTCTGATGAGGGAAAACAGACAATCGTCTATTTCGGAGGCGATTGGTGAGAAATCTATAAAAGATTCTCAAAGAGCAGATTCAGAAGAGGTGAGATCTTTGGAGTTTATCCAAACAGGTACAAAACTGCCTAAAGAAGGGAAGGAAAACACAAAAGGGAGCTGAGACATGGAGATTTGTATGTTGAAAGAAAGAAATGGTGGTGAAACGGAAGAAAGGGAATTTCAAACTTCAGTTAAGGATGTAATGGTTATGAGGAGGAATAATGGGATAGGGGAGGTTGATTCATGTGGGCCTAGAAAAGGGGCCTTACAAATGAGCTTTGAAATGGATGCATCAAGTGAATGGGCTGAGGTTCTAATAATATTGGTTTGGAAATGATAGAGCTGGAGTAAGCGAGTCGCAAGCCCGAGAGGTTACTCAAGCCCGATGTCTTAATGGGTAGAAAATAGAAGAGGATTTTGCAAGTTAGCAACAGCTCTAAAAAAACACCATTGAAAACTCAGCTAGAACTAGTTCTAAAGAGCCGAAGGGAACTGAGAGAGGGTTAGGAAGATCAAAGGAGAGTAGAAGAGGCTCGTTTCAAGGCAGCGGCATAAGGAGGAAGATGAACTCTTGTCCAATGATTTAGTATCGGCGGTGGTTAAATCTCAGCCCCGCCATGAGCCATGAAACTCCTAAGTTGGAATGCCCATGGGCTTGGGAACCCACAGGGCATTCAGATTCTTCACGATTTAGTGAAGAAAGAAGAGCCCCGTATCTTGTTTCTGTAGGAGACCAAATTGCATGTTCGTGACTTTGAGAAATGTAAGTATTTGTTGGGTTTTACAAATTGTCTTGTTGTTGGTTGTGTGGGTAGGAGTAAGGGTATTGCAATCTTATGGTCTGAGGATATAAACTTGGTTGTTTTGAAATATTCCAAATATCATATTGATACATGTATTAAGGAAGTTAAGGGTACATGGTATGTTACGGGGGTGTATGGGCATCCAGAAACAAATCTTAGACATGAAACTTGGGAAATGTTGAGATCTTGTTCTAGGAGGGAGTGGGAGGCATGGTTAGTATTTGGGGATTTTAATAAGATATTAAATTAAGATGAAAAAAGGGGGGAGTCTGAGGCCCGAAAAGCACTAGGCAGATTTTAAAGATGTACTTGTAGATTGTGCTTTAGTGGATCACAATTTACCTAGTGTAACAGAAGGGGGAAAGGCGTAGTATCATTGAAAGGTTGGACAGATTATTGGCTAATTCTTAGTGGGAAGATATATTTCCACATGCTAGAGTAGCTCATGGGGTAGCGGTTTATTCAAACCACTTAACAATTTGGCTTGAAATAGAAGTAAGATTGGTGGTAAAGAGAAAAGAAACTGTTTAGATTTGAGGCAATGTGGATTGGTGAAAAGGGTTGTGATGATATTGTTGCAAATACTTGGAGGAAGGGGAATGAGAATCATAGTTTACATAAAAGTGATGGATTTGATTTCTGAGTGTGGTAAAAAATTGACAATATGGAACCGTGTGAAGTTTGGGAATGTTTATAAGCAACTTCAAAGGGCAAGACAGAATTTGAAGCATTTACAAGATATGAATTATGTGTATGATAATAAAAAAAAATAGGTCATGAAGAAGCTAGAGAAGAAGTGCATAAGTAGCTAGAGAAGGAAGAGGGTGATGTAGAGACAGAAATCAAAGGCCCTTTGGCTTAAAGAGGGGGACCAGAATACTAGAGGTTAAAAGATGAGTCAGGAAGCTAGTAGGAGGGGGATGCTCATGATATATTGATTAAGGAGTTTTCAAGAATCTTTTTGCTACTTCTAGTAAGAGGGGCAATATGGATTTTTTGAATAATTTAAATGGCAAAGTCACTCCTACTATGAATGAAACTCTTGCAAGGGATTATATTGAACAAGAGGTTAATGATGCTTTGAAGGAAATGCATCCCTTAAAGGCACTTGGTCCAGATAGAATGGCATCTCTATTCTTTCATAAATATTGGAATGTGGTGGGAAGTTCAATTACTAAAGGAGCTCTCAAGGCCATCAACACAAGTGAGTTTCCTACCACTCTAAACCATACAATCATCACTCTGATTCCAAAAAGAAAAGATGATGCTCACATGGTTGACATTCGCCCTATAAGTCTGTGTAATGTTATGTATAAATTGGTTTCAAAAGTCATTGCAAATCGATTGGAAAGGGTTCTGCTTGATATAATTTCTAATACATAGAGTGCTTTTGTCCTTGGTTGATTAATTAGTGATTATATTCTTGTTGCATATGAAATTATCCACTATTTAAAACAAAAGATTGGGGGAATAAGGGTTATATGTCCATTAAGTTGGACATGAGTAAGGCATATGATCATATTGAGTGGCAATTCTTGAAAGATGTGATGAGGTCAATGGGATTTGAACAGAAACTAGTTGAGATGATCATGTTTTGTGTGTCTACTGTATCTTTCTCAGTATTGGTCAATGGTGATCTTGTTGGGCCAATCATTCCAAGTAGGGGACTTAGACAAGGGGATTCTCTATCCCCTTATCTATTTCTACTTTGTACTAAGGGCCTAATTTCCTTGTTAAAAGCTGTTGAGTTGGATAACACTGTGTTAGGTATTAGAATTTGTAGAGGGGCTCCTCTAGTGAACCAAATGTTATTTGCTGATGACAGTGTAGTGTTTTGTAAAGCAAATATACATACAGGCAACAACTTATAGGCTTTGCTCAGCAATTATGAAAAGGTCTCGGGCCAAAAGATCAATATGAGTAAAACCTCCATGGTGTTTAGCTTGAATGTGAATTTAGAGGTGTAGAGACAGATCCTTCAAATGTGGGGAGTTGAGAGGGTGCAGCAATATGAAAAGTATTTAGGGTTGCCACCAATGGTTGGAAGATAAAAAACGCAGGCCTTTGTTGAGATTAAAACCAAAGGTTAGCAAAAACTTCAAAGTTGGAAAGAGTAGTTGTTATCATAGGGGGGTAGGGAAGTGCTAGTTAAAGCAATAGCACTTTCTATACCAACTTATGCAATGAGCAATTTTCTGTTGCCAAAGGTGTTATGCTCAGAGAAGGAGTCTATGATGGCTAGGTTTTGGTGGGGTCAGAAGAAGAATGAAAGAAAGATCCATTGGCTGAGTTGGTCTAGTATGTGTGAGCCAAAGTATAAGGGTGGGCTAGGTTTTAAAGATCTGAGAAGTTTTAATCTTGCCTTGCTAGCTAAACAAGGTTAGAGAATCTTGAATGAGGAGGATTTTCTATGACATAAAATTTATAAGGCTCGATATTCCCCCAAGGGTTAGTTCTTTGATGCAAGGTTCAGGTATAACCCATCCTTTGCTTGGAGAGGTTTGTGGGAAGCAAAGAAATGGTTGATTCAAGGTTGTAGATAGAGGATAGGGGAAGGACAGAGAGCAAAAATATGGAAAGACTGATGGATCCTAGGGCATCAAGCTCTATGTAAAGAAGTGTCTATGAGTAGAGAAGAGCAATGGGAGAAAACAATAGATAGCCTGATTGACAAAGATACAAATTGGTGGACAATTGGATAAGATAGTGGCCCAAAAAATTATTTTGTGGTGACTATTGATTTTATTGGGCCCAATGAGTTGGTTTAAGCCCATTTAATTTTCTTGAGAAGCGGACCATTTTTTGCTAGTAATGGAATTGATGTAAGCCCACAAATGTTTATTGAATGAGGTTGGTTCATTTTCATTAGAGTTGTTAAAAGACTTGAGCACAAATGTGAAAACCATTTAGGTTTTGAAATGGACCCTACCCAATTACCATAAGGTCCAGCTTGTTTGCCCTTAACCCTTAAGCCCCATATATATAGCCCATGCTACATACATACATCTTCATCTTTGTGAGAACCATAGTTCTGTGAAACCGTTCCTAGCCTAGATGCTAGGATACAAGAGACCACAACCAGCAGACAACGTTGAAGAAGAAGGTGGAGGAGACATGAGGAGTCGTCTTGACCTCCGATGAAGAAAGTTCTCAATTCAAATCCTGACTTTACACTCTACCCGATTGAATTAAATTAAATATTCTACATATTGGGTCCACTCATTTTGGGGAGTTTGCCCCACACTTGAGATGAAGTGTTAAAAATATAATAAAAATAATTAAAAGTACATTTTCTCATCAGGTTAAGTTTTTGGGATAAGGAGGTTTGTTAATATTTCACATTTTGGATCCATTCATTGAGGGAGAGTTTGGCTTACACATAAGAACATTTGTTAAGAATATAATACAAATAATTAAATACACATCTTCCCATTAGCTTAAGTTTTGGGGACAAATCATGATTTTAATGGTATCAGAGCCCTTAGCTAATGCTAGTCATGATCTTGTGGACTATTTCTTTCAATTTTCTTCTGCTACCTGATCTTGTGGACTATTTCTTTCAAATTTCTTCTTCTACCTTTAGCTCTCATAAAATTTTCATCACCGTTCAACCTTGTTTTGTTTAAAATCCATGCATTTGGAGTATCTTTATTAACTGAGCCTTTTAATTGGGCTTTGGTTTATTGGGAGCATTGTTTGGAACTCCAGACCCATTTTTGGCCTCTTTATTTTGTCCTATAGTTGACCAATGTCATTTGTAACACAATATCGGCTCAATCTTTTGATGTATTATTAGTCTATTATCAGCCCATTGTTGCTAACAATTTCAAATTTGATGTTCCAACTGCCAGTAGCTTCATCATTAACTTTCATCATCTCATTGGCTATCAATCAACAAATATCAAGGCTACACTCAAATTTCAAATTCTCCGCCTTCAATTTTAGGAGATAATGAAGATAATATCAAATTAATACTTTGATTTGATTATTATTTTAATTTGATTACATAATCATCAAATCAATAAGTTGATTTTCATGATTATCAAATCAAGGGGGCATCACAGGGGCTTGGGGCTAACCTTGTATGGCTGAGTGAATAACCATTTGCCATGAGTTTGACTTATGAAAATAGGGAGAAAAGCTTATGAGAGTGGGACTGTTTTTCTACTGCTGCTTGCTGAGTGGGTGACAAACTCCTAGATTGAGATCATAATGGTCTCCTAACTATGGTCTCTGATCAACAGTCTCCTCATACTATTCAAAAGAGATGCCATTATTGATGACAAGGTGGATGAATCCTCAGCTCTGCTCTTTCGACTTAGTGCATTTGTTACCACATTTGCTTTTATTCAGGTGGTATTTTATGTCGCACTAATAATTGCTAATCTACTCCAACCATATTCTTTACCTCATATTCAGGACTTATGCTCAAATAGATACTTGAGAATCTTGTGATCCATAAAAACTTCATACTTCTCTTCATACAAGTTGTGTCTCCAAATCTTCATATCAAAAGCCACAGTAGCTAGCTCCAAATCATGGGTCGGATATTCTATTCATAGTCCTTCAATTGATGTGAAGCATAATGACTACCTATCCTTCCTGCATTAGTATGCACCTAAGTTCTGCTTTAGATGCATCACTATACACCATATAAGACTTATGGGGCTCTTACAGCGTTAGTACCATTGTCGTTGTTAGTCTACTCTTCAGCTCAAGAAAACTAGCCTCGCTCTTATTGCTCCATATGACCTTTGCATTTTTCTTGGTTAGGGCGAGAAGTGGTTCGGATAATCTAGAAAATCCCTCCATGAACCTTCTATAATAACTGGCCAATCCTAAGAAACTTTGAATCTCGTGCACATTGGTCGGACTCTTCCAGTTCATCACTGCCTCGATTTTTCTGGGATCAATCGCTACCCCTTCACTAGAAATAACATAACGCAAGAACTTCACTTCCTAGAGCAAGAACTCACACTTACTAAGCTTGGCATACAACTCTTGGTTTGAGTATAAGAGCCATACTAAGGTGACTTCGATGTTCCTCTTCACTCTTCGAATAAATCATGATGTCATCAATGAACAAGACAATAAAACTATCTAGATAATGTCTAAATATTTTGTTCATCATATCCATGAATGCTACTGGAACATTGGTTAACCCAAAGGGCATCACCAAAAACTCATATTGGTTGTACCTTGTCCTAAAGGCAATCTTTGGTACATCCTGTTCTTTGACCTTCACCTAATGGTATCCCAATTGTAGATGTATCTTTGAAAACATTGATACAACTTATAGTTGATCTAACAGGTCGTTGATTCGTGGTAATGAATATTAGTTCTTTATCATCACCTTGTTTGACTTTATGCACATCCCCATCGAGCCATCTTTCTTCTTCATGAGCAGTACAGGTGTACCCCACAATGAAGAACTCAGACAAATAAATACTTTCTTGAGCAGTACCTCCAACTGCACCTTTGGCTACTTAAACTCTATGGGAGCCATACGATATAGTGCCTTGTGCACCAGAGCCATCCAGGTTCCAACTCTATTCCAAACTCAATCTCCCTATCAAGCAACAATCTCAATAACTTGTCAATGAAAACTTCAAAAAAGTCTTCCACTACAGGTATCCCACAGATTTCTTCATTCCTTATTAATTTCTCTACCACCATCGCTAGAAATGCTACTGCACCATCCTCAATACACCTTCTAGCTTGTAAGTATATAATCATTGGAGGGGTGACTTCAACTAACATTCCCGCATAACTAACCCTAACTTCAGTCAATTGTTCAAACACAACTTCCTTCTTCTGACAATCTATCTTAGCATAATGCTAGAACAACCAATCCATCTCCAAAATCATATTGAACTCCATGAGACCGAAAACCATTAAATCGACCTTCAAAGCTCTATCTTTCTATTTTTACAAGATAATCCTTAACTACTCTTGTACAAGCTACTGTATTCTCAACAAGAATCATCACTACTATTTTATGGGGTAACAGTTCAGTTTGCAAGCTATATAGATTTGTGCAAATGTTGTAGACACAAAAGGCTACAATGTGCCCAAATCGAATAGCGCACAAGTTGTAAATCTTAACAAATTGACATTTCCTAACATTCACAAAAGTAGTAGTACTATTAACAGTGATTCTATAAATGCTTTCCAGCTTAGCAACATAGAGGTCTTAGAAAAATACCGATAATGATGCCAACTTAATTTGTTTATAAGGTGTTAGAATCTACATCTTCTGGAGTGATAGCTTAAGCTCGCCTTGCTGGAATGTGGGGCCTCAACCTCGGCTTATTATCAGGCTCCAGAGCTTTGAGACACTCCTTAATCATGTGACCGAGAAGTCCACACTTGAAACAGATTTTGCACACTGAGGGTTTAAACGCATCTTATGTCTTTCAATTACAATGCCCTTGCCCTAGATTGGCCTAACAAATGGCTTCTTCTTCTCCGCACTTCACCTAGCTACATATGGGAAAGCACTCTTCTGTTAAGAATTTATCTAAGCAACTAATCCTGTAACAGCCCGCTAGAAATTTAATGGTAGAATTTCTATAAACTTGAGGAATCTCGTGAAAACTCCGTAAGTTTTTAAGAATCGGCTAATCGCAAATGTTTTAGTCTATCAACATAATCAGTGTTATCACTCACTATGGTGCCAGAAAATGTGATTTTAATTGTTTGAGGTAGTTGAAAGTGTCAGCATACGTTATAGTCTACACCACTAGACTCAGTTGAATATTTATGATTTTATGACCCAATAACTCATTTTCATAATTTCGGTCATAATTTCGGACGAAACACCTGTTTGAAATTGTGAATTTATTTATAGGGGTAATTCGGGGTTGATTTTTGGTAAATGGATATGAATATTTAGAATTTTTTTGTACTAAGTTTATTACGCTCTTTTTGGAGTGAATAGTAACCTCGATAAGCGTACTAAGTGCAGTGTTTTCAAAATCACAGTGTGGAATGTCCAAATTAGGTTAGAGAAGTTTTATTTGGATACTTGGCAAGATCTTAGCCACAAATAGTGAATAGTATTAGATACTTGGCATAAAGAGGAACCATTAGATAGATTTGTGAAGGAAATCAATGTGTGAGATCATGCCACCTAAGTAAAACTTTTTTCATTTGATCAACCAAATTGAGCCAAATCAAAGAGGGTTTCAACCTTAGTGAAACCCTAAATGGATGGAATTCAATTGAAACCCCAAAATCTTGGTTGAAACCGAAACCCTAAACGGTTTCCCCAAACCCTAAATTGGCCTTCAAACACTTTTTGATCCAATTTCTAGCATTGTGTTTAATCACTTGATTAAATCACTTCCACTATCTATTAATTTCTCAAATCCTTGTTATGACATCTTTATCCAAACTTTTAAACCTTGGAAATTTGATTGGGCCAAGAAAAATTGGATTTGGGCTTGATAGCATCTCAAACCCTAACCAAACCCTCTTTAAACCCCAAATTGAAGCCCACTTGGTTGAGGCCCACCAAGGCCCACAAATTTGGCCACCTTGGCAAAGCTTATTGAAGAAGTTTCCTTCCCCACATGGCAGACCATTCACTGCCCTCGGCTTCACCCAATAGTGCCTTGATGAGATGGAGAAACCCACCCCATCAACTTCCATACCTTATAGCTTCTGCAGGCAGTCCCTTTCCCTCTTTATTCTCCACTTTATGTCACATATCTACCTCCAATCAATGGTCAATAAAGTCCATATCTTCCCCCTCCAGAAGAATATAGTCGTTCAAGACACACTTATTTCCTTTCAATCACTTCTTCACCCCGTTCTTAGAGAGAAACCCAAAAGAGCTCTCTTGGGCAGATTTTTGTGTCTTTTTACGTGGAGCTTTTCGACCATTTGTAAGTATTTTCACATGATCACTCATTCATAAAAGTTGTTCCCCTTTGAGTATATTTTCCTTATATATATTATTCATATCATTCCATGGTCATTTGGTTAGTCAAAAGTATTTTTAACCATAGAAAGGTCATTCTGGGCGTGAATCTGAAGAGTATGTTATGTTTTGGAGTTTTTGACCAAGCTAATGGACATATCTTGGTCCGAAAATTTTATGGAGTGTTTTTAGCATGTGTTTAAGAGTTTTAATTGAGATTTTGTTACATGAATAAAGCTTTTGATGATAGATTTTCTTAGATCTAGAAACTTAAAAATTGGAAGTGGCAAAACAGTTTTTATTTGGAAAAAGTTTGAATATTTCGAGGTTTGATTTTACTCTAAAGGCTTTGATATTTTTATATGATGATCCTAAGTCTCTTATTTTCATGTTAGAATGTTATTTTGAAAATATTTAGAATTAGTTTCAAAGATATAATTTTTCTATGCAAGAGGATTTCGGTTAGGCCTAAGATTTGATGTTTTTGGATTAGATCCATGTTTTATTGATTTTTAGCCATGTGATTTTAAGTTTGATGGTTGGATCCTATTTAAGACACATTTTAAAACCATGTGATGCTTTATTTCAAAGATCTAACCTTCTTAAGCCCTTGATCAAGAGATTTATCAAAGCTAGGTGAGGAAAAAGTTTCTGTTTTTGGACTAAGTGTAAAACCAAAAACTCCAAGTGTTATTTTGTGATTTTGGTGACTTTAGTTTGATGATTTAAAGCATTTTTAATTTTAGGATGATGTTATGAATATGTTAGAAGTAAGATTTGATATTTTTGGAATTCTTGGAGATGTTTTGATCTAGGGTCAAAACTTGTGATTCAAGGGTTTGGATCTTTTTAGAAAACATTTGGTGTTGATTATAAGCCTTTTCTAAATGGATGTTTTAAGTATGGTTTTAAACTTAGGATAGGAAGATCCTTGTTGCAAAATTTTGGGTTAAGAATTAGTTTTGAAGTTGGAAGTAATTGCAACAAAAATCAAGAAAAATGGCCTATGGATGTTTGGGTCATAGTGTGTTTTTCATAGTTGTGATTTATTTTAAATTTTTCTAAGTTGATATTTGAGTTTAGGACAAAATTTGCATGAGAAATGTAAATTTTGAAAATTTTTGAAGTTAGGATGTGAAATCCTTAAGTTAGGGGTAAAATGGTCATTTTCCCACATGTAGAGGGTAAAATGGTAATTTTACTCTAAGTTAGCTTGTTTTCATGTTTCTAATTGTTAGTAATTAAATTTTTAATTTTTAGAATACTCTCTTATAGTTCTTCATTTTTCGCACTTTATTATCATAGAACGTGACGATCGAGGTAAGTTAGCTTCTAACTTACTATCAGTTTACTATGTATGTATGATGGGTAAGGAAACTACAATTTATGTATGTATGTTATCATATATGCCATGCCATGCCACGTCATTACATGTTTATCTGTTATGTATGACTTATTATATCATGAATATTTATCTGTTACATAATCTATTCTATCATATATTGCTATATGTTATAAGTATGTCATGTTAAGTGATTGAGCTGAAATATTGCATATTTTAGTTATTTAAAATCAATGTATTTCAATTGATTTGTGACATTATTATTGGTTTTAGATGGAAAAATAGTTAATAAGCATAAATATGAGTCATGATTTTTAATTGATTAATATCATGTTTATGCTTAATTTTATAACTATGATTTAATTGGACAATATTTCCTCACATATATAACATATTTTCGATAATCTATTTTTCCCTTTTAATTTATTTTTGAGTGTTATTTTTATCTCCTTATTTTCAGCTTAAATAAAATTCACATGAAATCTGATTGAAACTTTGGACCAAAAGCACTTGCTGTGATGACCCGCTTTTATGTGTATTTTTACTGAATGAATATTTTAATTTAATTAAATATTTTATAGTGCTTTTATTTTAAATTATCGAGTTTTAAATGGATTTTATTGGCTGTTGGATTTAAATTGTGATTTAATTTATTTTGGCTTGTTTTTGGTTTTAAAAATTTAAATAGTTGGTTTTTACTAGTTATTTATTTTATTTTAGCTGATTGATGTGTTTAAAATATCTTATTGGTGTTTATTTATTTATTTGATGTAGTGTTAATTTATTTTAATAGTTTTATGTTTTTATACCGTTTTCGGCTGATCAGTTTTCGGACTTCCGACGTGAGGACTGGATCTCATTAATTTCCTTCATATTTTTCTTTTTCTTTTCTTTTTCTCTTCTTTTTCTTTTTTCTCTTTTTTCTTTTTCCCTTTTTTCCTCTCCTCTCCCGTTCAGCTCTCTCTCTCTCCCCGCGTCTCTCTTTCTCTCTCTCTCCTCACCCACGCCGGAAACCATCCCCAACCCAAGCCCGCCGTTCGCCGGCGTCTTGCCCGACGCCACCCCTGCCGGTCGACTCCCCTCCAGCCGGTGATCATTCCCTCCGACTCCCAGCCCCAATCGGCCGGCCGTTTGGCTGGAAAAAGCCCAACAAGCCGCACGGCTTGATGCCCGATCCGCCGCCGTCGCTCCACCTCCGGCCACCACCTCTTCACCACTTCTTCCCCTACTCCTTGCCGACCTAACCCACCCATCCCCGGCCTCAAACGGTCACCGGAGCGGCTCCCACGAGCTCAACTCCGATTTGCCCTTTTTCCGCCCCTACCGGCGTTTTCGCCGCCACCCACGGCCAAAACTCACTTCCACTAGCTTCATAAACATCTCTAGACCATTCCCTATCAATTTGGTGTCTTGGTTTGTCCCCGGTCAAAAGTGGGTATTTTGCGACCCACGGGAACAGTGCATTTGCACTGTTACGTTGCTTTCGCATCGCCGTTCGCTTCGCGCCGAACCTTCTAAAAATCCTATATAGCGCTGTAAGTATTTTCCAAACGCTACTTTTAGATTTAAATGTATTTTACTCTTTCAATAAATTATTTGGTTGGTTCGCTGATTCCGGACTGAGTCCGAGGAGTTCGGGGGTCGGATGGATGGAGGACGGAGTTGCTTGATTTGTTGTGCTATGGTTGAATTTATTTGTCGAGCATTGAAATTGGCATTTACATGATGCATGCACTTGTATTTTATTTTATTGGAAAAATCATGTTTTATTGGCGTAAATGATTTTTGGGAGTGTGCGTATCACGAGCCCAAGCCGGGATGGGTTATTATCTCGGTGGAGCTCCTCTGGTCACTCGGGAGTGGATAATACTGAGTGACATCCCCTGGGTTGTCGCCGGGCGACGACCGGATCGCACGATACGGTAACGCTGTCGTGTCGACTCCGTGGTCCTTTTAGTGGCGGGGACTAGAGGATGGCCTGGCCAGGTACGCGCGAGTTGGAGGCGCGAGTCTGGGCATCGCTCGTGTAGGTGTCACACGCGTAGACGTTACCTGCGGTGTGGCACAGAGCCAGAGTGTGCGGATGATCCCTAGGGGAGATCATGGTGCATGCATAATTGGTTGGTTTTCATGGTTTTCGGATATGGGCCATTTTCTGGGAAAATGGCGATGGTCTTGTGATCCATTTTCGGGGAAAATGGTGGTTTGGGCCATTATCTGGGATAATGGCGAGGCTTGGTTTTAAAGGTTATGTTTTTAAGCCAGTTGGGTTTTTGGCGTGCGTGGAAAATATGATTTATGAGTTTTGGAGCATTGACATTCATTCATACTTGTTGTTTGAGTTTAATATGCTTTTATCTAGTGGTGTTTGGATTTTACTTACCTGCGGCACCATTTTTGGTACCGTAGATTTTGATGCAGCGTTCGAGGAGGAGGAGGAGGCTGAGCCCGAGGATACGGCTCCGCCGGAGTTCTGATTTGAAGTTATGCTTTGTACTTAGTTTTAAAACAATATTTATATCATGTAATATTTTATTATGTGCCTTTGAACCGTTTGTATTTTATTTAAAAAAAAAATTCTGGTACTTAGTATTTGACTTTGCTATCCGCTGCGTATCTTCTTGTGCACATTTGTCGCTTGCACACACTTGGCACTCTTCGATAGGGTGGTGACCCGTGATGTCACCATCCGGGCGCCTCGAATTCCCCGTTTTCCGTACGTGGGGATTTTGGGGGCGCCACAGGTGGTATCAGAGCGGTTTGGCTCTGGGTAAAACCACATGTCCCATAGGAGAGGTACCAGAATGTTTTTTTTTAGTTGTGTTTTAAAATTTATTTTAAGTAATATTGCTTTTTGACGTGGTTTAGTTGTTTTGAATTTATTTGAGCTTGTTTGGTTGTTTTATTTAATTAGTTATGTTATTGCTGCTGATTTGTTTTTGTTTTCTTGTTATGTGGATTGGTTTTGGTTTGGTTTTATGTTATTGGTTTTATTTTTTTTTTTTAAAAGGGGGTCAAAGGTTGTGGTGGCAGGTAAAATGGTGAGACCGAGGAAATCTACACAAGGGCCACGGGATGATACACAGAGAGATGACTCCATTGCCCAAGCTATACGGCAAATGACAGAATTTATGCAGCAAAATTTTAGGCCTCAGCAAGGAGTGCCTAGCCCACAACCTGGAGGTCCTTGGCCGCAACAAGGAGGACCTTGGCAGCAAGGAGGGGCTTGGCAACAAGGAGGGCCTTGGCAACAAGGAGGGCCATGGCTGCTACCAGGAGGGTCCAGTGGAGGAGTGCAAGCGGGGTGCACGTATGAGCGCTTTCTGGCGCATAGGACTCCCCACTTCACTGGAGACGAGGATCCACTACAAGCTGGAAAGTGGATCAAGGACTTGGAGAGGACTTTTGAGGTATGTGGTTGCACCGAGGCGCAACAAGTTCTCTACGCCAGCTATCTGTTACAAGGCACTGCTTTTGATTGGTGGGATACCAAAAGAATAATGCTGGAGTCAGAATTGGGGTCTTTTGCCGCGGTGACTTGGCAGCGCTTCAAGAAGGAATTTAATAACCGCTTCTTTCCCGCTTCTGTAAGGCGGCAAAAAGCAAGAGAGTTCTCACACTTGGTCCAAGGGAGCATGACCGTGGAACAGTACTCCCGAAGGTTTGTAGAACTTGGGAAATTTGCTCCCCACCTCATCGCCACAGAGGAGATGCAAGCTGAGCGTTTCCAGGAGGGTCTACGCCCCGATATACGCCGGTTGGTAGTCAGCCACCGGATATCCACCTTTCAGGATTTAGTGGATGTGGCCACCCTCGTGGAGCGGGAGAATAATTTGAGTATGGGTTCCCCTCCGGGACATAAAAGGCGAAGTTTTACTGGAGAAGGAAGTAGCTCTGGATCGCCTCAGAAAATTGTTCAGCGGTCTGGAACTCGACCACAAGCTGCCTCAGGAGTGCGTATAGGAGGTCGGATGCCCGTTTGCATGAGGTGTAATAGAGCTCATACGGGTGAGTGCACTTTGGGTGGAGCTCGATGCTATAATTGTGGCCAGCAGGGACACTTTGCCCGTGAGTGTCCTAATACAGTTCAAGGAAGCCGTGGAGGTCGACGTGGTGGAAGAGCTAATCAGAGACAAGTAGCACAGGCTCGAGTGTATGCTCTTACCCCTGGAGAGGTGGATGATGAGGCACCAGCGACCCACGATGCTGGAGTGATTACAGGTATGGTTCTAAATTAACTAATTTTTGGATTTGATGTTTGGTGTGGTTTGATGTTTGTTTGTTTCGGATTTTGTGGGTGTATGTGTTTGGTTCAGGAAGAGTTCGGTTATATGACTTTTATGCTTGCACATTGTTTGATTCGGGTGCATCTCAATCATTTGTGTCTTCTACGTTCGCTCGGATATGTAATTTGGTTACGGGACCCCTACCAGGATCGTTAGTGGTGAGTCTTCCGAATGGTGAAATGGTTTGTTGTTCTAAAGTTGCGTTGGGTTGTCCCTTGGATTTTGGTGGTAGGACCCTTGATGCCGACTTGGTGGTGTTCAAGTTGTTGGGATTTGATATTATTCTCGGCATGGATTGGTTATATCGGTATTGTGCAAGTATAAATTGCAGAAGTCGGGTAATCAGTTTTCAACTCCCAGATGGTGGTTGTTTAGAGTTTATGGGAAGTAAATTAAAAGAGAAGCCGATGGTTATATCGGCAATTCAAGCGAAGAAAGATATTGCTTGTGGGGCGGATGCCTTTTTGGTTCAAGTGGCGTCTACGCCAATTGGGAACAAGTCCTTGGCAGATTTTCCAGTGGTAGGAGAATTTCCCGATGTGTTCGTAGATGATTTGCCGGGGTTACCTCCAGTCCGCGAGTTGGAGTTCGCTATCGATCTAGAACCCGGGGCGGCTCCTGTGCATAAAGCCCCTTACCGTATGGCACCAGCCGAGTTGAAAGAGTTGAAAGCCCAGTTGCAAGAGTTGGTCGACAAGGGGTTTATCCAGCCAAGTACTTCGCCATGGGGTGCACCAGTTTTATTTGTTAAAAAGAAAGATGGCACTCTTAGAATGTGTATTGATTATCGAGAGCTTAATAAAGTGACAATAAAGAATAAGTACCCTCTTCCAAGAATTGACGACTTATTTGATCAGCTTCAAGGAGCGGCTATCTTCTCGAAGATTGACTTGAGATCGGGATATTATCAGCTGCGAATAAGAGATAGAGATGTCCCCAAGACTGCTTTTAGATCAAGATATGGGCATTACGAGTTCAAAGTGATGCCTTTTGGGTTGGCTAACGCTCCTGCAGCTTTCATGGATCTGATGAACCGGGTTTTTCGACCTTATCTGGATTCTTTCGTAGTGGTTTTTATTGATGATATTTTAGTTTATTCCCAGAATGTTGACGAGCATGCTTATCACCTTCGCTTAGTGCTTGGGAAGTTACGAGAGCACCAGTTGTACGCGAAGCTTAGCAAATGTGAATTTTGGCTGGAAGAAGTCAGATTTCTCGGGCATGTAATTTCCCAGGACGGTGTGGCAGTTGATCCCAGTAAGGTGGAAGCTATTTTATCATGGCAGCGTCCATCGACTGTGCGCGAGATCCGAAGTTTCTTGGGACTTGCTGGATACTATAGAAGATTCGTGGAGGGATTTTCCCGATTATCCGGTCCTCTCACCGCTTTGACTAGAAAGAATGCAGAGTTTGTTTGGTCAGACAAGTGCGAGAGGAGTTTCCAAGAATTGAAGAACAGATTGACAACTGCGCCAGTTTTAGCACTTCCAAAACCGCTTGAGCCGTTTGTTGTTTTTAGTGATGCATCTAAATTTGGTTTGGGGTGTGTTCTCATGCAAGGAGGACGGGTCGTGGCTTATGCGTCTCGTCAACTGAAAGACCACGAGAAGAATTACCCGACACATGATTTGGAATTGGCCGCAATAGTGTTTGCCCTTAAGATTTGGCGACACTTTTTATATGGAGCAGTTTGCGAGATCTACACCGATCACAAGAGTCTGAAGCATTTATTTTCTCAGAAGAATCTCAACATGAGGCAAAGGAGATGGTTAGAGCTAATAAGCGACTATCAGTGCGAGATTAAATACCACCCAGGAAAAGCAAATGTAGTTGCAGATGCCTTGAGCCGGAAGTCACATTTAGAGGATGAAGCTGAATCTTCTGGAGTGGATTCTTTACTTTGCGGGTTGAGAAGGCTCCTTATTGGAAGTTCGCAGCAAGAGGAAGTGATATCTTCAATTCTTGATATTCGGGTAATTGATTTTGAAGAATTGAAGACTCTTCAGAGAAAAGATCCGAAGCTGTTGGACATTAGAAAAAGGGTCAGAAAATCTAGAGGGCCGTTGCACTACAGTTTGGATAAAGATGGGATTCTTCGATTCCGAGATCGTAGAGTAATTCCTAAGGACTCGGAATTTAAGGAGCGAATTATGACGGAGGCTCACGCGGCTCCCTATTCCGTTCATCCGGGTAGCACCAAAATGTATCGGGACTTAAGGAAAAATTATTGGTGGGAAGGAATGAAGAGGGATATTGCCTTGTATATTGAGAGATGTGGCACTTGCCGTCAAGTCAAGGCCGAGCATCAAAGACCAGCAGGTTTGCTCCAGCCTCTACCTGTTCCTGAATGGAAATGGGATGACGTCTCTATGGATTTTGTAGTGGGCTTACCGAGGACTCCCAGTGGAAAGAACTCAGTTTGGGTAATTGTTGATCGACTGACTAAGTGTGCTCATTTCTTACCGGTCAATAATGCGGATTCTCTGGGAAAATTGACCCGCTTGTATGTAAAGGAAATAGTGAGACTACATGGGATACCCAAGAGCATAGTGTCGGACAGAGATCCAAGGTTCACCTCCCATTTTTGGAAGAGTTTGCAGGCGGCTTTAGGTACTAAATTAAAGTTTAGTACTGCTTATCACCCCCAGACAGACGGCCAGTCAGAGCGCACGATTCAAACTCTTGAAGATATGTTGCGAGCGTGTGCTTTAGATTTTCAAGGAAGTTGGGAGAATCACGTGCCACTCATAGAATTCGCGTATAATAACAGCTTCCATGCATCCATCCAAATGGCTCCTTATGAAGCTCTGTATGGTAGAAAATGCAGATCACCCTTATGTTGGGATGAAGTCGGGGAGAAGAAAATAATTGGACCCGAGATAATACAGGATATGCAAAATCAGATTCAGATTATAAGAGATAACATGGCTGCAGCGCAAAGTCGTCAAAAGAGTTACGCGGATACCAGGAGGAGAGAATTGTCTTTCGAACAAGGCGATTGGGTTTATCTTAAGGTCTCTCCCATGAAAGGAGTTAAGCGTTTTGGGAAGAAGAGAAAGCTGGATCCAAGATATGTTGGACCTTTTCAGATTTTGGAGAAGGTAGGGTCCGTCGCTTACAGAGTTGCTTTGCCAGAATATTTTGGGGATATATACAATGTCTTCCATGTATCGTCTTTAAAGAAGAGTTTTGGACAACAAGAGCCACGTTTTGTCGACCCAGAGAATATTCAGTTGCAACCGGACCTTACTTATGAGGTTGTTCCATCGCAGATCATGGATTGGAAGGAGCAACAGTTAAGGTCTAAAACGATATATCTGGTTAAGGTGGCCTGGGGAGATCCGTTAGCTCAAGATTTCTCCTGGGAGCGAGTAGTGGACATGAGGGAGCAGTACCCCTACTTGTTCGAGTGATGACGGTACGTTTTTTTTAATCTTGGTTGCAGTCGGTTTTATGTGGAATTGTATGGCTTGTTTCAAGTTGGTGTTCGGACCTGCAAATTTCGAGGACGAAATTTGTTTTAAGGGGGGGAGGATGTGATGACCCGCTTTTATGTGTATTTTCACTGAAGGGATATTTTAATTTAATTAAATATTTTATAGTGCTTTTATTTTAAATTATCGAGTTTTAAATGGATTTTATTGGCTGTTGGATTTAAATTGTGATTTAATTTATTTTGGCTTGTTTTTGGTTTTAAAAATTTAAATAATTGGTTTTTACTAGTTATTTATTTTATTTTAGCTTATTGATGTGTTTAAAATATTTTATTGGTGTTTATTTATTTATTTGATGTAGTGTTAATTTATTTTAATCGTTTTATGTTTTTACCGTTTTCGGCTGATCAGTTTTTGGACTTCCGACGTGAGGACTGGACCTCATTAATTTCCTTCATCTTTTCTTTTCCTCTTCTTTTTCTTTTTTCCTTTTTTCTTTTTTCTTTTTCCTTTTTTTCCCTCTCCCGTTCGGCTCTCTCTCTCTCTCCCCGCGTCCCTCTCTTTCTCTCTCTCTCCTCACCCACGCCGGAAAGCCTTCCCGCCCAGGCCCGCCGTTCGCCGGCGTCGTGCCCGACGCCACCCCTGCCGGTCGACTCCCCTCCGGCCGGTGATCATCCCCTCCGACTCCCAGCCCCAACCGGCCGGCCGTTTGGCCGGAAAAAGCCCAACAAGCCGCACGGCTTGAGGCCCGATCCGCCGCCGTCGCTCCACCTCCGGCCACCACCTCTTCACCACTTCTTCCCCTACTCCTTGCCGACCTAACCCACCCATCCCCGGCCTCAAACGGTCACCGGAGCGGCTCCCACGAGCTCAACTCCGATTTGCCCTTTTTCCGCCCCTACCGGCGTTTTCGCCGCCACCCACGGCCAAAACTCACTTCCACTAGCTTCATAAACATCTCTAGACCATTCCCTATCAATTTGGTGTCTTGGTTTGTCCCCGGTCAAAAGTGGGTATTTTGCGACCCACGGGAACAGTGCATTTGCACTGTTACGTTGCTTTCGCATCGCCGTTCGCTTCGCGCCGAACCTTCTAAAAATCCTATATAGCGCTGTAAGTATTTTCCAAACGCTACTTTTAGATTTAAATGTATTTTACTCTTTCAATAAATTATTTGGTTGGTTCGCTGATTCCGGACTGAGTCCGAGGAGTTCGGGGGTCGGATGGATGGAGGACGGAGTTGCTTGATTTGTTGTGCTATGGTTGAATTTATTTGTCGAGCATTGAAATTGGCATTTACATGATGCATGCACTTGTATTTTATTTTATTGGATAAAATCATGTTTTATTGGCGTAAATGGTTTTTGGGAGTGTGCGTATCACGAGCCCAAGCCGGGATGGGTTATTATCTCGGTGGAGCTCCTCTGGTCACTCGGGAGTGGATAATACTGAGTGACATCCCCTGGGTTGTCGCCGGGCGACGACCGGATCGCACGATACGGTAACGCTGTCGTGTCGACTCCGTGGTCCTTTTAGTGGCGGGGACTAGAGGATGGCCTGGCCAGGTACGCGCGAGTTGGAGGCGCGAGTCTGGGCATCACTCGTGTAGGTGTCACACGCGTAGACGTTACCTGCGGTGTGGCACAGAGCCAGAGTGTGCGGATGATCCCTAGGGGAGATCATGGTGCATGCATAATTGGTTGGTTTTCATGGTTTTCGGATATGGGCCATTTTCTGGGAAAATGGCGATGGTCTTGTGATCCATTTTCTGGGAAAATGGTGGTTTGGGCCATTATCTGGGATAATGGCGAGGCTTGGTTTTTAAGGTTATGTTTTTAAGCCAAATGGGTTTTTGGCGTGTGTGGAAAAATATGGTTTGCGAGTTTTATGCATTGGCATTTATTCATGCATATTGTTTGAGTTTAATATGCTTTTATCTAGTGGTGTTTGGATTTTACTTACCTGCGGCACCATTTTTGGTACCGTAGATTTTGATGCAGTGTTCGAGGAGGAGGAGGAGGCTGAGCCCGAGGACGCGGCTCCGCCGGAGATCTGAGTTGGAGTTCATGCTTTATATTTGGTTTGAAACAATATTAATATCTTGTAATATTTTTATTATGTACCTTTGAACCGTTTGTATTTTATTTAAGAAAAAATTCTGGTACTTAGTATTTGACTTTGCTATCCACTGCGTATCTTCTTGTGCACATTTGTCGCTTGCACACACTTGGCACTCTTCGTTAGGGTGGTGACCCGGGATGTCATCATCCGGACGTCTCAATTTCCCCGTGTTGGTACGTGGGGATTTTGGGGGCGTCACACTTGCTAATTGAGAGGAAACATAAAGAAATATGCAGAAGATAAACAAAGAGAAGGAAGGAAGCGATGGACTTGGCCAGATGAAAAAGACACAAAATGAGGATGACTTTGATCGTTAAATAACTTTCGGTGGACAGTACATGCAATATAAAAGTCATAGAAGAAGGTTGAAAGCGAAGGAGCAGATTTGGAAAAAGAAAAAGAAGGGAACGAAAATTATGGAGAGAGGCACGTTGTCAATGTAAAACCATTGAAAAATAAGTAAATGGAAACAAGAAAGGAGGCTGGCAGACGAAAAGGGATAAAGGTGGTGACGGAAAAAAACACAATGGGACGGAGGGTTGGAATGAAAATCTGGAAGGAGAAAAAAATGAAGAAGTTTACGAAAGAAAGAGGAAAACACGGGGGGTTTCCGTTCAGGTCAATTTTTATGGAAAGCTGAGAGAGACTTATGTTTCATTTTAGGCTTGTATTCTTCTTCAACTAGGACAGATGGTTTGAATGAAAATCACGGAGGCAATGTGAAAGTCCGAGAAGAGGGCTTGAAGGGTATTTTTTCCTCACTCGAAAATTTTTTGATTATGACAATAGAGGTTTACGTAAAAACGGGAGAGGAAGGCAGCAAAGAGCTTACGGAGGAGAAGAAAATAAATAGAGAGCTTCGGAGATGAACTTGAGAGTTTCTTTTTTGGGAGAAGCTAGAAGGGGACTCTTACATGTAGGAGTGGTTCTGAGAGAGACGAAAATTACGAAAGGGACTTTACGTTGGTCTGGACATTCAGTTATGTTTTTAGAGCAAAGAAACAGAGTAACTGCGGACTGCCAACCAGGAGATTTTTACTTTCGTATTGGGGAGACTTGGAAGGAAAAGGAGGGTCCTAGGTTGAGTGGAAGGAAGGAGCTACGGACAGCATAGAAAGGAGAGCTTATTGTGTTTACGGAGGGTGAGGGACTCTTCGTCTAGGGTCTTCGGCTAGCTTTTGGACGCAATAGAGACGTGGAAGGGATCATGTAGGAGCTTTGGACTGCAATTGAGGTGAACTGGAGCTTTTGTGAGAGCAGCTGGACAGTAGGTGGTCTCTTGGGCTTGCTGGTTTTGAGCTGAGCGAGAGAAGAAAAAAACAGAGCTAAGAAACAGGAAGAAGGAAGATAGGAGCAATGGAGCCAAGAGAAATGAACGAAAGAGCTAGTTTGAAGCAAACGGACTGACTTGGACGGAAGAGGAGCTGAGGTGTTGACCAGGTTTACATGAAAAAAAAAAACTGGGTTCACGTGAAAGAGGGAGGCAACACAGAGAGTAGGGAATTTTCACTTGGAGCTGCGGGACGGACTGGTTTTTAGGGGAGTTCTTTTTAGCTCAATTTTCTGTTTTATGATCTAAGTTGTTTTCATTTTAGTTTGTGTTTTATTTTAATATTATCATAGAGAATGTTTATTTAATTTTTATAGCACTTGTGATGAACATGGTTGGCTAAATTTTCATACTAAGGTTAGAGGTGAAGTTTAATGATTTAAACATTGTTTTTCAATCGACGTAAAATTTATTTTTGTGAGCTTGATCGATTGAAGGATTTTATTATTGGATATTTTGATTATCTATATATTTATCTTGATTCATTATGATTTCTGAATACAGTGAATGCTTGAGGAATCCCTGTGATATTCAAATAGATTTGTGAATGTTTTAATCATCAATTGTTCATGCTCAATTATTAGTGACTATTTTTCTTGATCTTAAATGCTAAATCTTCCAATTAAATGGAATCATTATTCTAGTTTAATTGAAGTAATTCAATTGGAAACAATATTTTAAATTATTAAACGGATCCTCGAAACCTTAGTCTTTTTCCATATCAATACATTTTATCATTTTGGTTTTATTTTGTTACGACAAAAAAATCATCATCTCAATAACCTCATTTTATATTCGATCGTACATTTCTTTTATTATTTTCTTTTCATTTGTTTGAGTTCATTTTTTTTTATCACATAAGTCAATCCCTATGGATTCGACCCTGTTAGGTACTACAACACCTGTATACTTGTAGGTAAAACTGCACTAAATTTTTGATTCATTAGTTTGAGTCAAAGTTTAGGCGCAACATTAAGTATGCCATATGTTACATGTATGTCATATCATGTAATATTCACCGTTGCAAGTATGTCATGTTAAGTAAAGAAGTCAGATCAAGTTTAAGTTAAGTCAAGTTTCAGATCACGTTCAAGTTAAATTATTCATGTCAATCACGACCCTAAGTGCTAGGATGGGGTAATATCCTAGTAAAACTCCTTTGTTCACGTTGGAGTGTCTAAATAGGTGTGAAATTCCCTGGGTTGACAAAGTACAGTCAACAGGTTGCGAATGGAGCCTAACTAGCTGGTCACCAGAGTGCGCCAGGCACTAACGCCGATGGAGCCATATTTTATTTTATGTGTGTTCACAGCAAGTGTGGCACAAACAATTCATGAGCCTACAACAACTGTGGAGCATACACTATGTGAGACACAACAATTGTGACACGAGAATACGTGGGAGCTACAATAATTGTAGAGTACGTATTAACGTACTCATAGCTGGTGTAAATACCTGTGTTGTGATGCGGTAATCGGCAAGGACACACGACTCAAAGGAACCTGTGTAGCACCCATATGGTCACATTATTAATTAAGTCAATTAAACAAATGTCCAAGTTTATGTCAAGAAGTTAAGAATAAGCAATCATGGTTAACCCTATGAGATAAGAATAAGTTTCAGATCAAGTTTATATTATGTTATGTTATGTTCATGTTCACGTTAAGTTTCAAGTTCATGTTCATATCATGTAATGTTTAAGTTCACGTTCATGTTATATTATGTTCATGTTCACGTTATGTTTCAAGTTCATATTCATGTCATGTTATATTCACGTACATGTTATGTTCAAGTTCACGTTCATATTATGTTATGTTCATGTTTATATTATGTCTCAAGTTCATGTTTATGTCATGTTATGCTAAGGTTTATGTTAAATTCAAGTTCATATTTATGTTATGTATGTTCATATGCATGCTATGATTCAAGTCCATGTTATGTTTCAAGTTCACCTTCATGTTATGTTGTTAGCCCATGTTATATTATAAGTTCAAATTTATGTCATGTCAAGTCAAGTTCAGTTCATGTTTCAGTTCAGGTTATGTCAGTTATGCCATGCTATATGTCAAGTTATGCTATGCTTACTTACGACTTTAATTATACATTCATGCTTTTACTGCCATGCATTCATAATTAACCTGCGTGGTAATCCCAACTACCATCAGCCCTAAATGGTAGGCGATGTGTCAAGATAAGAGTAGAGAGCGAACATTGGTAGACTGAAGGAGGTTGACTAGACGCCGCAGACACGACATGGAGCTTACAGCTTCCATAGTTAGTTTTTGGACAGTATTCTGGCCTCGTTAGTCGAGTTACACGAGTTACTCGACGAACTTCCTCAATAGTGTATTTTGGTAATGTAAATATGGAGTCTGGTGTCCCATGTTTTTGAGGTTACAGTCTTCTAAAACTCATACTAAAATCTTGGATGTTTATTCTGTTAAGTATGCTTGGTTATGATTTGACTATTTGGGATATTATAAGTTTGGTGCATAGTATTGCTAAAAAAAAAATTATCCGCTGCGAATATTGCATAATGCTAGATGCATGTTAGGAATATTGCATCTTATATGTCATGAACGGGGGTAGGTAACCTTGTATTGCATGTCCCGATACTTCAGATGTCCGTTCGATCCCAAGCGAAATCTAGGGACGTCACAAATCCTCTATGTTCTAACTTGATAATAGCAACCACGTTTACTAGCTCTAAGTAATTCTCAATCCTAAAACACACCACCCACTTGGCAATGTATCCTCTCCTTTAGCCCTCCTTGGAACTTCTAGGCTTGCATCCTCTCAATTGAAATTAGGTGAGGTGTGAACCTCCCCAATTCCATGAATTTGGCAGTATACTATTCCATGAACATACTGCCTTGTACCAGAAATGAGAACTCCTACGCCTTTTGTTGGTTCACTGACTCTGGGAAGAATCTTTTTTTGAGCTCTTCCCAAAATCTTCTCTAGGCTAAGGTCGCTATGGTTCCCAACTCCCTTTCTAAAAGTAGTCTTTGGGTACCCCACCATATGTTGACTTCTCCTCAGAGTAGTGTTTGACATAAACACTTTATGTTCTTCAATGCATCTGCAAATCTTGAATGTCCGATTGAGATCAATCATCCACTTATCTGCCATCATGGGCCCTTCGTTGCCCAAGAAATTAGAGTAACGGTACACCAAAAACTTCTCATAGGGGCATCCCCTAAATTCTTGCTTGTGTTCCCATACTTTCTTATGTTGTTGCTGCCTGAGCCCATTCATCAACAAATGAAAAGCTTACTTCATTCCTTGTCTTCTGTCCATTGGAGGATTCTATTCCTCTTGTTATCCCAATCAAGGTTTCTGGGTACTCTGGCTTGCACCATATGTTACATCCTAAAACACATGCTCACATATATTACATTCACATGCTTAATCCACAACTTCAAAAATTCAAGTGTAATAAAGTACTAACATTCCAATCCTAAATTCTGGTGCTATCTACAAAGGACTTGTCAGTTTACCTAGAAACATATTGCTCTTATACCACCATGTGACGTCCCAAAACTCCACTTCAAATTTGACGAAGCTTGAAATATTGGGACATATAACACAAAGTCACATACCCCCGATAATGATAGTTAAGGATATAGCACACCTAACATGCATATAATAGTATGTAATATTTTTTTAGCAATACACAATATACCAGAATGCTATATCCCAAAACATAATACTAATTTCATGATATTCACATCTCAAAAGTTATCCAATGAGTCTATATCAAAATAATTATTAGAGACAATGCTTCATAAGTATAGACATGAATAAAACTAGTGAACTAAATCACTAAGCCATTTGCATAGCTCGGCTATGATCTCCAAAATAATGTCCAAAAAATGGAGGATCGACTCCTCGTGTGTGCTCCGTTGTCTAATCGACATCGTCTAGTTGGTTAGATCCTTATTCCCCTGACACATTGTTAATTTTGTTTTTTTGTTTTGGGGGGGGGGGGTGGTGGTAGTTGGACTACCAAGTGAGATTTATAAAATTTCAACAAGTACAACTCTTAAGCTACCAACAGTATAAAAATGCATATATGACAGTAATATGACATGTATGCATCATGATATGGACTTGAACATACATGACATGACTTATAAATAACATGGTTATTTATGAACATAACATGACTTGACTTGAACGTGGTATGTCTTGACATGATCATCACATGACTATGACTATGTGAACATGAGACCTTGTTAACATATATATGTTTGTTTACGTGAACTATAGATGCTCCATGACTCCTCAATGGCTATGTGCTCCTGTCGATACTGCATTATATCATAAGTATCCACACCAGCTGTGAGTACATTATGATAAATGAACTGGTAAACGTGTAATTTGGCACCACCGACATTGTGTGTCTAACTTCGCTCTAGAAATCAGCTACTTAGATCTCATTCAAAGCCTATTGATTGTACTTATCAACTCATGGAATTTCACATCCAATTTAAACACTCTAGAATGGGTAAAGGAGTTCCACTAGGATAACTCTCCATACTAACACTTGGGGCCGTGATAAAATAATAGACTCATGCATGACTTGTAAACATTTCATGACATAACCAAAGCTTATGATATGGCATTCATGGCATGTAACAAATAAACATATAACCTATGACATGACATTCATGGCATATGGCAAATAATCATGTACAATACTCAGTGACATGGCTTGACATATTATAAATGTCATGCCATGATAATATGACGCCCCTAGATTCCAGTTAGAGTCGAATGGACATCTGAAATGTCGGGACATGCAACAAGGTCACTTGCCCTCGTTTATGAAAAATAAAGATGCAATATTTCTAACATTCATATAGTAGTATGCAATATTCGTAACAGATAATATTTTTTTTAGCAACACTAGGTACCAACTAATAATATCCCAAATGGTTCTTACACATAATACATAAACATTAAAGTGATAGACATTCTTGATTACAACATGAGTCCAAAAGGTCTGTAATAATAAGAGTACTGGAGATCGAGCTCCTTGGATACAAGGAGAAACTAAAACAACTACAAGGCTAATCCATTGAGTAACTCGTGCAACTCAGTTAAGGATGCCATAATACTAATGATAAATTGGAGCATTGACAGTATGAGCTCCGCGACGTGCTGTCATCATCAAATTGACCGTCTCTAGCTAGTCAACTTCTGGTGCACCTCCTAATTTTGACACATTGTCTAGCATTCTGAGGGGAATGGTAGTAGGGATTGCCACAATGAGATTTACAAATCTCAGCAAGTTAAGAGATAACTTAACATAAAGTATACAAATGCATGAATGTATAATCATAATCATAAATAAGCATGACATGAACTAACATGACTTAAACTGAACATGGATTGAACTTGAAACTAAACTTGACATGACATGAATTGGAACGTGAACTTGAAATATGACTGAACGTTAATTACATGGACTTGAACTGAGCATGACTGAACATGAAATACATGAACTTGGAACTGACTGAAATAGCGTGACATGAAACTGATAGTGAAATAACATGAACTAAAACTAAACGTGAAACTGAAATGAATTGAATGTGGAAGTAAAATGAATTTTGACAATTAAAATAATTTTGCCAGTTGTTTCGTCAAGAATAATGAATAATCAGAATGATTCCACCCAACATATTCCGTTAGAGATACTCAGACAATCAAAATGATTATGCCATGAGTATTTTAAATTATATACCATACCAATCAAAATAATTACGTCAGGAGTACCTGGTAATATTTTCACGATCAGAATGATTACGTCAACAGCATTTGAGTAGATGTATTCTAACAATTAAAATGATTATGTTGGAAGTAACTCCCGTGAATTAAATGACATTGCTTGGACAATCATGGTAATCATGTCACAAGTATCCAAGTTATGACTAATTAAGAAAATACTATTTTAGAGACATACTCTATACTCGAGACATGACGTGATGTAAAATGAAATGACAAATGATATGAAATACATAATGTGACATGTACATGAGATGCATGACTTGACGTGACTTGGCGTAACATGAAATAGATGAACAATACAAATCATGGCATAACATGTAACAGATAACATTACGCGACATAACATAATATGTAATAGATAACACTACATGGCATGACATAATTTGTAACAGATAGCATTACATGACATGGCATAATGTGTAACAGATAGCATTACGTGACATGTCATAACTTGTAATAGATAACTACTTCATGACAGAATATAATGTGTAACAAATAAATATTTTACGATAAAATGTAATATATGCATGTCATGATATGGCATGGCATGACATATATGATAACATAAGTATATAACCAATAGTTCTCTTACCAACATACTTATATAGTAACCTGACAATAAGTTTGAAGCCAACTTATAGTGATCAACACGTTTTATGAGAAAAGCACGAAACACGAAAAACTGTAAGTATGAGGGCTAAATATTAGAAAATTCATCACTAATAACTTAGATATATGAAAAATGCTAATTTAGATTAAAGTTACAATTTTATCCTCTATATGTAGCAAAATTACCATTTTACCTCCAATTTAAAGAGTTCACATCCTAACTCTAAAAATACTAAAGTTTACATTACTCGTGTAAATTTTGTCGTAAACCCAAATATCAACTTAAAAAAAATTTAAAAACAATCACAACTATGAAAAACACCATAAGGCCAAAACTTCCAAAGGTCATATCTCTTGATTTTTATTACAATTTCATCCAATTCCAAAACTTATGATCAAACCAAAATACTGAACAAGGATCCTCATATCCTAAACTTAAAAACATGCTTAAAACATCCAACAAAAATCTAATTCACAAAACACAAAATTTTTTAAGCAAAAGATCCATACTTTTAACCAAAATACAAAACCTTGAATCTCAAGGTTTTGACCTTTATCAAAACATCTCCAAGTACTTTCAAAAATTCAAAACTTTCTTCTAACATACTCATAACACATTCCTAGGAACTAACATGCTTTGAATCAACATATAAAAGTTATCCAAAATCACAAAATCTCACTTTAAGTACTCGGCTTCAACACTTCGGTCGAAAACATAATTTTTTCTAAACTTTGATTTGATCAAACACTTGATCTGAGACATAATATGATGGAATCTTCAAACCAACAACATCATATGGTTTATAAATGTGTCCTAAAATATATTCAAGCATTAAACTTAAAATCAAATGGCTAAAAATAAACCAAAACATGGATCTAGCTGGAACTATCAAACTTTTGACCCAACCGGGTATTCTCTTACATAAAAATTCATACCTTTAAAAATATTAAAACTCTTCAAAATAGCATCCTAAGATATAGAGTAAAGGCTTAGGATCATCAAATAAAATTATCAAAGTCATTGGAGTAAGATTCAAATACAAAAGATCCAATCTTTCACTAAATAGAAACTATTTTTCTCCTCCCAGCTTCTATCCTTTTAGATCTAAAAAAAATTTCCATCAAAATTTTTAATCATGCAACTAATCTTTAACCAATATTCATATAAAAATTTTAACAAGACTCAAAAAGGAGTTCAGACTAAGATCTATCTATTAGTTTGGTCAAAAACTCTAAAATACAACACACTATCTAGTTTATCGCCCATATTGACCTCTCCATGGTTAAAATAAATTTTTACTAACAAAATGAACATGAAATAAAAGAAAAAAGGTACTCATAAAAACCAGACTCAAAAGGGGAACAACTTTCATGAAAGAAGTTTAGTGAGATAATACTTACAAGGGCTTTGAAATTTGAAGGAAAGAAAGCTTAGAAAACTACCCGAGAGAGGACTTTAAGTGTTCTTTCTAAGAATAAAAATGAAAAGAGGAGAAATGAGTGAAAGAATGACTTGTACGCCTAATATAATTCTGAAAAATATGGGCTCGAGTGACACCTTGATGGATGGTGATTGGGTCACAAAAAATTGCAAATAATGAGTGGTATTTAGCCAAGGAAAGTTCCAAGGGAAGGGTGGTGGTGAGGTGGCCTTTTTCTCTCACATTAAGTGACTATTTAGGGTTGTCATGGGTAGAGGTTGGCCAGCCATGGGTGAGTAGAACCTTCCTCAAGACATTTTTCAAAGTGGCCAAAATTCGTGGGCCTAAAAGCACTAGCACTGGCTCAATCAAACGCCAGTGAAAGTCATATTTTAAAGAATTTCCGTTAAATTGTGCTTACATTAGATTAGCTAAACAAAATTCATTTGAAAGATTAGCTACAGTAAATTCATCCTTAGAGTCATATATGACGAAAACTGTGGCGTCTTCATTCTAATATTTTATTATTTCATATCGCATAGTTGTTTCCCTTTTCTTTCCTGCTAGTGTAGTATCTTATAGCTCTTTTCCTTCCCACACTGTGTTTCCAGGTTCTTCCCTCCCTATCTCCTGCACAACGACTAAATCTAGATCTCTTGCAAAAAATCCCAAAACTCCTTTCTTGTAGCTCAACTTCTCTCTAGATCATATACCTGTAACAAGGTAGCATCTGAAACCCTATCCTTGATTTTTCTATGTTCATTTTGATCTGTTTGTTTGGGTTTTAACCCATTGATTTCATATACTCCATTTTTTAATATGGGTTTGATGGTTGCGACTGGTGTTTATGTCCTATAAATATCACTGTTACTGTTTCAAATTCTTTTTTCTTTTACCGTTGGTGCTACGCTGTTTCTAGTCTTCCCCTTGCTATCATCAATCCATCACCAATCCACAAAGGATTTTGCTCCAAGTTCAAATTTTGGGCATTGAGTATTTTTTTATAGTGGGTTTATTTAAATTATATTATTTGGATCATATTCTAAAGAAAATATCTGGATGATTTTTTGTTCAAGCTATGGGTGGAAAGGTTGGGTTAAATTTATTCTTTTGAAATGAATCATTTGAATAATATTTGTACATTAAAAGCAGACTATATCTTTAGCAATTTCTCAAGAGATGAGGAGTTTTGCGTAGTAGTAAGATGGTTCAAAAGGCCTTTTTTACAATGGGTATATAGCTCCAACTAGCATGCCTGCTTTATTGAATGCAACACAAATAAAAGCAAATGACCAAAATAATTGCTAGAAAAAATTGGTGATTTCACCATTACATGTCTAGGACATGGTATAATAATATTAATGATTCTACATCCAGACTGACATACATAGCAGTACTCACATTTGGAGGCTAGAGGTATATACAATTTCTGTATCCTCAGATCAAAAGCCAATACCTGATTAAAAGTTTAAAACCTCTCCACCCAAATATATTATATGGAGACTTAATTTGTTGGGTTTAATTTATTTTTACAAAACCACTTGATCCTAAATGATACCTATTGATTGTGTACATTCCCTTATTAATTGATGATCTCACACTTAGGTGATAGAAAATTAAATAACTAGATGCATGCAGTGGTTTTCTCTATAGTGGAGTATCTTTAATTTCCTTGCTAGCTAGCCGCTTGCACTAAACATTTTGACAAGGTATCTAACTAGCATATCTCTCTCAGTAACTCAGTAGCATATATATTAATGTAGGTTCAATGCAAGATTGCTCTGCAGTCTACAGAAAGAATTCAATCTTCGCATTAATGAGACATGATCACTCATTATTAATGTTGGTAATGGGTAAATCTCTTGACCAAGTTGTGTCCACATGGTGGGAAGTTATTTTTGTTAACTCCCCATCACTATCACAACTCTAGGGAGGTTATTTAATTTCCACATATTTAGGGAAATTAATTAACTTTTAGGTGTGAAAACTCTTTAAATAATAGTACGTACATTAATTGTGTGTGGGTGAAAAAGTCTGGAAAAGATAAGAACTCTCTCTCTCTCTTCATTTTTCTAAAGAAACCATCTACATCTCTTGATCTTGAAGTGTGAAATTTCCTAGGAGACTCTAGTAGCCTCCTAAGTGATGTAGAAGTGTAAACAATAAAGTGATATAGGCCGTAAGACAAGTAAAGATCCGACCTTATGGGAATTATGTACCTTGAGGTAATTCGATTTAACCTTATTTAACATTGGTATCAGAGCCTATATTGCTCGTTTTTGCCCAAATGACTATCATTACATGTTGTTTGATGCTTTGAAATGAGTTTAAAAGCATGTAATTGATGATATACCATGATTGTTTGTGTTTCAGATTTTTCATTAGAGGCTACAATATGACATGTTTAAGTTTGAATTATTTACATGAAAACATTCCTAATGATGTCAGAAACATGTCTATTAAATTTGGTGAAGTTTCGTTACATATAAAAGAAAAAATCTGAAACCCTAGTTTTGAAGTAGCAAATAATCTTGGGCCAAAGGATGGAAAAGTAGCAAAGCTCCACAGCAGCAAGCGTGCTAGCAAGGACAAGTCCAAATTGAAGTGCTATAACTGTGGAAAAGTGAGACACTTTGCTCGTGAGTGCATTGTAGCAAAGAAGGTACCCCCTAAACACAACTCTCTCATTACTTATGTTTATTCACAAATTTTTGTTGCTTATTCAATCCCTGAATGGATTGTAGACACAGAAGCAACCAAACATGTAGCTGAAGATTGAGTTGGGTTCATAGATTATAGAAGAATACTAGTTGGCAGACAGTACGTTATATTAGGTATATGAACTTAGGAGGAAGTCCTCGAAGTTGGCACCTACCAACTCAAGATGTGTATAGGGCGCTTGTTACTTCTTCATGATGTCCTATATACACCTGGTATTCAATGTAATCTATTTTCAATTATTTTTATGTTGGAATTTGATTTTACTTTTCACTTTGATGGCCCTCAACTAGACTTTTATTTAGATAGAACTTTGTATGTATATGGTTTTCTTTCGAATGGTTTCTTTATGTTGGATTTAGCTAATTCCTTATTTTCTTTTATGGTTTCAAATGATGATGATGTTGTTTCTAATTCATTGAAATGGCACGCTAGGCTAGGCCATATAGAAATGGATAGAATGACGAGTAACTAGAGAAGGTCTATTGGGGTCTGTCACTAATGTAAGCCTACCTATGTGTGAGCCTTGTTTAGCTAGTAAGGCTTGTAGGAAGCCTTTTGGAAAGGCTCCTAGGGCATCTTATCATTTACAGTTAGTCTATTATGATATTTGTGGACCTATGAATGTGAAAGCATGCCATGGCGCCTCTTATTTTCTCACATTTATAGACGACTACTCATGTTTTAGTCATGTCTATCTAATCTCCCATTGCTTTAAAGCATTGGACTACTTCAAGCGCTTTGTGGCTGTGGTTGGAAATCAGAAAGAAAGAAATTTAAAAAATTCTACTAATTGATCAGGGTAAAGAGTACTTGTATAAAGAGTTTCAAGAATTATGTGAGCAAAAAGGGGTATGCAAGCAATTAATGATTACTAACACACCACAACAAAATGGTATTGCAGAAAGAAGAAATTTTACCTTATTGAATATGGTTCGATCAATGATGGCACAAGGTAACCTACCAATATCATTTTGGTGGGATGCTCTTCTAGCAACTTTCTACATTTTGAACCAAGTACTTTCTAAGCCTGTTCCTTCAACCCCATATGAATTATGGAATGGTGTAAAACCAAATTTGGAATATTTTGTGGCCTTGGTTTTGTGGGTTATGTTCACACCACTTCCTATAAATATGGAAAACTTGGCCCTAGATCGTTAAGCATATCTTAAAAAGAAACTTAGAGACCTCAAAGGGCTATGTAATGTTTGGTGAACATCTTAAGAGAGGGATGACAGAAGTAGAGTCACGTGATGTCACATTTATCAAGAATGATTTTTCCAATATTGGTGAAGCAAATAATGATCTTGAATGTTTTGAGTTGCAAAAGCTTGAGGGAGTTACACCATCGTTTGGCGAGGGTGGAGAATTATCACATTCTAAAATTGCAAAAGATAGTGGGAGTGACTTGCCTCCTAGTGAGAGTATACCACTAGAAAATAACTCACAAGAGTCTGCGTGAGGGTGGAGAAAGCTACTGCCCAATTACGTAGAAACGAACGTGAAAGCATTCCTCATCGTTGTTTTGAGATTGAAGGGGAATATTTCATGTGTACTCTGTGTGAGTTTGATGAACTTTCTTCTTATGAAGAAGCACTAAGTTCATCTGCTTCAAATAAATGGCTGGCCACTATTAGAGATTAGATGAGTTTTATGGCAAAGAACCAAGTTTAGGAGTTAGTTGATCTTCCACCTGGGTGCAAATATATTGGAAACAAATAGGTTTTAAAAATTAAGTGTCAGGCAGATGGATCAATTGACAAGATAAGGCCTGACTCGTGGTGAAGGGCTATACTCAAAGAGAGGGTATAGATAGTGAAGAAACATTCTCCCCTGTGATGAGATTTGCTTTCATTCGTTTCATTCTAGCTATAGTTGCACATCTATATTTGGAACTTTTTCAAATGGATGTGAAAACTACATTTCTCAATAGAGAACTAGAAGAGGAGATCTATATGGATCAACCTGTTGGTTTTGAAGCTGAGGGACAAGAGTGCAAAGTATACTAGCTGAAACATTCCATTTGTGTCCTTAAACAATCATCTAGACAATGGTACTTCAGATTTCATGAGGCCATTACTTAAATAAGCTTTGAGATGCTAGTAGAAGACCATTGTGTGTACGTTAAATGTACAGGAAAAAGTTTTTTAATCTTGTCTTTGTACGTGGATGACATCTTATTAGTTGGAAATGATATAGAGATAATTGTCTCCACAAAAGAGTGGTTGTCCTTTACTTATGAGATGAAGGACATGAGTGAAGTAAATTATGTGCTTGGAGTTAAAATTTCAAGGGATCGATCTAGGAAGCTTCTTGGTTTGTCTAAAGAGACTTACATTAAGAAAATTCTAGAACAATTTTGTATGCACAACTCCAAACTGATAGACACTCCAATTGAGAAGAGTTGTACTTTGAGCCTAGAACATTGCCCTAAAAATAATGAGGAAAAGAAAGAAATAACCAGAGTTCCTTATTCAAGTACAATTGGAAGTCTAATGTATGCTATATTGTGTACACAACTTGACATTTGCTTTGCGATTGGATTGGTTAGTCTCAAAGTAACACAGGACTTATTCATTGGCAAACAGTTAAGAGGATTTTTGGATACTGTCGTGGGACAGCAGACCTTGTTCTTTACTATCGATGGGTTACGCATTTATGCTTAGTTGGGGGGGGGAGCTATTTTTTGGTATAGCAAGAAACAATCATGCATTGCTTTGTCCACGAAGGAGTCAGAGTACGTTACTTGTCAGTAGCTATACAAAAAGTTGTTTAGTTGAGGAGATTTTTCTAGTACTTAGAGGTTATGGCTCTTGTAGATGAAGCTTTTAAGATATAAAATGATAGTATGACAGCTTTGGCATATGCCAAGAATCCCAAATACCATGGCAGAACCAAACACATAAATATTTGGTTTCACTGTATTTGAGATGTTGTTGTACCAGGTGAGGTGATCCTATAGCATATCTTTACAGCAACATGGTAGCTGATCCTCTTTCTAAGGTTACTAGTAGAAATATTTTCCAAACTCATGTTAGGAGTTTGAGACTTCATCGGATTTGATATATGTTGTATTGAGTATACCTTAACTTTATTGTATATGTAACACTGTTAGTATCTATTTCAGTGAGATTCTTTTGTTTATCTCATATAATTAATTAATTGATACTAAGTGAAAAGTACACATTATAAAGATGTCACCAAGCAAAGATCAACCCACTCACATAGATGATCACCTTGGCGCTTGAATAGCGAGCAAGATGAGACAAATTGATTACTTTGGTGCTTAAAAAGCGAGTTTGTAAAATATTAATACTTGTGAGCATTTAAGATAAATTTAAAGAATGTCGCCTTAGCTTGGTTAAGATGAGACTTATAAGAGTTGTATATGAAGTATTTGCACAACTTCATAAAGCTTGATTAAAGTGGAATGTGAGATCTTAGGCAAGTGCTAGATGAGTGACTATGCTAAGAAGCTCCAAGTTAGAGCACCTTTGTGGTGCCTAGACTAAGATTTCTATGACGTTCTAAATGTGACAAACCCAATTAAGTGGGAGTTTCACCATAACATACATTTCATACTGTACATACTGTAGACAATCATATGAGGGACTAATTTGATGGGTCCCTCCTCCATCACTATGTGCGTCCTAATGGATCAATAAGTGATCTATTTATATGCACTTGAACTTGATCTATTTATATGCCCTTGAACTTGAAACTATGTCATGAAATGAAAACTTGATATTGCTACTTTAGTATGTTTTCTTAGGCCCACGAATAATACGGTCTCACGGAGCATGTCTAAGAAAGCAGTTAAGTCTAATTGAATTGATATGAGCGTTTAGGTAAGATTCTTTGGATTCTTGTTATTTTATGTCTCATAGCCTGGACAATTGTGTTGTATTGACTCGATATAATCATGAGTATATTTTATATGTGAGATCAAGAATTGCTTTGAGTTATAAACTCGTGAGGGGTTAAGGACACTTGATCTAGTGAGATCAAATAATCTAGGGCATAGATAAGATGTCATGAGTGATGCACAATATTAGTATGATGGTAACTTAATATAGAACTCATACCTTTCACCTTCTAGTCAGAATGCACACTTCATTTTCTGCATGAAGAATAATTGATTGAAAGATCAAGATGAGATTGTTAATTGACATAGCACCCATAGTGGACAAGTGGGAGATGTTGGTAATGGGTAAATCCTATGAGCAAGTTGTGTCTACATGGGTAGGAAAGTTATTTGTTAACTCCCTACCACAATCACAACTCTAGGGAGGTTATTTAACTTCCACATATTTAGGGAAGTTAATTAACTTCCACGTGTGAAAACTCTTTAAATAAGGGTACGTACATTAATTTTGTGTGGGTGAAAAAGTCTAGAAAATATAAGAACTCTCTCCTCTCTCTCTCCCTCTCTTCATTTTCCTAAAGAAACCATCTAGATCTCTTAAACTTGAAGTGTGGAATTTTCTAAGAGACTTTAGTAGCCTTCTAAATGACATAGAAGTATAAACAACAAAGTGACGTGGGCTATAAGACAAGCAAAGATCCGACCTTGTAGAAATTCCACTCCTTAAGGTAATTCAGTTTAACCTTATTTAACAATTAATATGTTTATTAATGATATTTATACATAAGGCTTCCAACTGATATATATATATATATATATATATATATATATGTATATTATCTATCATCTCTCTAGTTTGGGGTGAACTTTAACTTGTAAATTAGACTTATTGAAAGATTGGAATAAATTAAATTAGGCATCAATCTAATCTGGTGAGGAAGCATCCTTTCTTTTTTTTTTTTTTTTGGTTTTGTTTTAGTAAGATTAGTTTGATGGTTGCATATGGGTGTGTAGATTTTAGTGTCTTTTTTTGTCATCTTATCTATGTTCATTTTGAAATTTAACTTGATATATGACTTTGTTTTAGTTTGTTGACATACCTACCTTGCTTTAGTTTGCTCATTGGGGATTCTGGTGTTGGAAAATCTTGCCTTCTTATGAGGTTTGCTGTAAGTTTCAAGTGTCCTTTTGTTATGTTTTTATAGCCAATCCATGTTAGTAAATTTTTATAATAGAAGAGTTTGTTTGGTATGTGTTTGCGGTAAGTTTAAGTTGTTGCTCATTGGGCATAGGAAAAGCCTAATGAAATATCATTCAGGAAAAGCCTAATGAAAATTGATGTGAGTATGGGACATGCCGGTTTTAGGAGTGATCTACTGATGTTATGCAAGAGTTGCATTCTTAATCTTATTGACACTATGAACTTGCATTCTTAATCTTATTAACTCTATAAACTTTGTATTGTTATGCTTTATTAGCTTATGAACACTTCTTACTCTTACTTACAAAAACTGTCACATTGCACCATCTATTTTAACTTAACTGTCACATTGCATGGATGTAGCATCCAAGTTATAGAATAGCTTAAATATAGTATAAGACTTTGTTTACACCAAAGATTGGAACCATGAGTCTAAATCTGATTTTATACAATTATACTTGAATCAAGGATGAACACCACATTTGATAAAGATCTATTCTTCACCACACTATTGCAAAGTGGTAAACAAAGTAACTCCAGCACCCCAATGGCTAGTAGGAATGATAATGTTGTACTACAAGTCACACAATTGCAAGGTGGAAAAAGGCCATCTAGTAAGAAAAGTCAATGAGGTGTCTTTCACCGTAAAGGAGGACAATCTGCTCTTGTTGACTTAGCTTAAGATTAACATGGATGCTATATAGGGACAAACAAAAAATCTTCACAAATATGAGAGAGAATTAGCGATTATTACAACGAGTATAAAAAAAACTAGCATGGCAAATCGATTTGGGGGTCATTGACCAATCGATTGTCAGTTATCCAAAAATGCATAAATAATTGTAACAAAAATAAAGAGAAATGACATATGGATGTTTTGACTATAGTGCATTTTTTTATGATTATGATTTGTTTTAAATTTTCCTAAGTTGATATTTGAGTTTAGGACAAAATTTACATGAGAAATGTAAATTTTTGTGATTTTTAGAATAAGGATGTGAAATCCTTCCTTTAGGGATAAAATAGTATTTTCTATTACATGTTATACCATTTACAGAATATTGACTATTATATATATGCCATGTTATGAAATGTTGTCTGTTATATGTTATGTTAGGTCATGCATCTCATGCACATGTCACGTTATGTATGTCATGTCATCTTGAATTTCATTGCACTTCACATCATATCTTGAATAAAGAGTGTATCTCTAAAACAGTATTTTCTTAGTTAGTCATGCCTAGGATACTCGTGATGTAATCACTATAATTGTTTGAGTATCTCCATTTATAATTTATGCGAGGTACTTCCAGCATAATCACTTTGATTGTTAGAATACATCTACTCAAATGCTCCTAGTATAATCATTCTGACGGTAAGAGTATTACTAGGTACGTACACCTGATGTAATTACTCTGATTGCTAGGGTATTTCATTTAAAATACTCATTGTGTAATCATTTTGGTTATCTGAGTATCTCTGATGGAATATGTTGAACGAAATTATTCTGATTATTCACTATTTCTAACAAAACCACCGGAAAAATCATTTCGACTATCAGAATTCAAGTTCACATTTATGCTATGTTTCAAATTCACATTCATACTATGTTTTAAGTTCACGTTCAGTTCATGTTTTAAGTTCACGTTCATACTATGTTTCAAATTCATGTTCTGCTCATGTTTCAGTTCAAGTTTAATTTATATTCACGTTCATGTTTAAGTTCATGCTCAAGTCTAGTTTATTGAATAAGATTTCAAGTTAATATATTTTACGTTCAAGTTTATGTCATGTCAAGCTTCAAGTTCAATTCACATTTCAGTTCAAGTTATGTTAGTCCATGCCATGTTACATGTCAAGTTATGGTATGCTTATTTATGATTTTGATTATGCATTCATATCTTTACTGTCATGCATACACCATTAACTTGTGTGGAAGTTCTCTTTAAATTTGCCGAGATTTATCCTAACTATCATTCCCCCCGAATGGTAGAAGATGTGTCAAAACCAGGAAATAGAGCATAACCTGGCAAATTGGAGGACATTGATTAGACGCTGCCGACGCAACGTAGAGCTTTCGGCCTCCTTAGTTAGATTCCTAGACAGTATTATGGCATTGTTAGGCAAGTTACGTGAGTTGCTCGATGAACTAGCCCAGTAGTGATATTTTGGTGATGTAATTATGGAGTTCGGTCTCCCATGCTTTTGAGATTACAGTCTTCTAAGACGTGTACTATAATCATGTATGTTTATTTTATCAAACATGCATGAATTATGTTTTAAATATTTGGGACATTATCAGTTTGGTGCATAGTGTTGCTTAAAGAAAAACTTTATCCGATGCAAATATTGTATAATGCTAGATGCATGTTAAGAACATTGCATCTTTATATGTCATGAATAGGGGCAGGTAACCTTGTGTTACATGTCTCGACACTTCAGATGTTCGTCCGATTCTAAACAGAATCTAGGGGCATCACAACTAGTCAATCAAAAATCACAAAACACTTCATAGAACAATTGGTTTGCATGAAAACTTAGAAATCGAGTGAGCATGCTTTTGAACTTTAAACAAAGCAACTAAATCCTTGATTTTCATATATCAAATCTTGAAACAATACAACTATATACTTTGCGTTCAAGTTCTAACTAGATCTAAGTATCAAATCTAGCATGTCATAGCAAAAATTTCATCAAAATAAGTGATTAAGTGATCAAACTCGAGAGCCTCTAGCTTGAGTTTAAAACAAACTCTTGCATGTTCATCATCATTCTAATAAAGATTTAAAGCATAACTCTTAAAAAACAAAAATTCTAATTCCATGGATCAAAGCCACAAGAACAACATCTATAAATCTCAAAGCCATAAAACCAAGATCCTAGAGCTAAAATCACAAACTAATCTAAACAAAAATATATTTTGAACCAATCAGTTTCTAACACTATGAAGGTTATGCAAAACTCTTTTAAAAATTCCTAACATGCTTTGAATCAAACCTTAACTTTCATATAATCTTCTCAACACTTCAGCATATCAAGATTTACCCAAAATTTCAACAAAATCTCACAAAACATCCAAGGTTCATCACAAACACCAAAAACTAATAACATCGAAACTTGTCACAATCACTGTCCCATTTTCATTAATCAAATCTCCAAGAAAGCCTAACCAACACATACCCAAATTAACTAGACTCAATGCTAGATACAATGGAAAAGATTAGAACCCCAAAAATACTCAAAGGGATTGGAATGAAGCAAGCAAAACTACCTAGCTTTTCCTTTCCTCTAGCCCTCGATTTCTCTCTTGGAAGAAGGTAAAATTTACACAAGTGTGGGAGGAAAGTGAAAAGGGCATGTGGGTGTATAGGGGCTGAGACGCTAACCTTGTGTGGGTAAGTGAATGACCATTTTATGTAAATTTGACTTGTGAAAAGAGGGAGAAAAGTTGATGGGAGTGGGACTATTTTCTAGTTGCTACGGGCCGAGTGGGTGAGGGGTGACGTGTGGTTGGTTTGACTTGCCTTTAAGGCACTATTTGGGGCTGGTTTAACTTTTTTTCGTCAAATGTAATTATCAAGATGTAAGAGAGTGAGTGAGAGTGTAAAAGTGTGTAATTGAGTGAAAGGTTGTATGTGGAACTTACTTAACCAAGTGAGAAAACATAGTCACAACGGGCCATGTTTAGGGTTAGGAAACCATATAGGGTTTTGGTTACCCTAAAGGGTTTAGGGGTTTCAGTTGTCCTTCAAGGATTTGGAGTTTCATTAGGGTTGGAACCTTCTTTTAGTTGAACAAATAGTTTTTGGTTGTATGGAATAATGATTGGTGTAAGAGTGTATGATGACAAGCTTGATTCACAGTACTCCATTTCTTACACACTTTGTCCTCTCCTGATAAGTGTCCTAGGGTTTCCAAGTGGATGGCCAGAATTGTGTCATGTGTCTATTTGAAAATTTTTCTAATGATTCTAAGTGAATTTGGCCATCCTATATGAAAATTTGACAACTCTTTGAAAAAGATGTCACGTGGCGCTCTCTCGAAGTGTTACTATTCACCAAAAAAACTTGAAACGTTTTATTGCACCCTCAAAGTCTAAATATTTATATGATTGTAATGATACAATTTATTTTGTAAAATTCTACTCCTAAGTGACTTAATTAAATAGAAAGGAAATTCCATCACTATAGTAGATCGGGATCCGACTACGCTAACTGACTAAAACCTAATCGATCGTTCGATTCGTGAAATCTTTTAAGGATTTCATGACGTTTCTAAAGTTGAAAGAAATTCTTTAATTGAATTTCTTTCAGGTCATTACACGCATCCCATTGGTAACCTTGCTCGTTGCTCGCCCATGTCGTTCTTGCTTCACAGTTTTCATTTCTTGTTTCCTTGCCTGGCACCTCGCTCGCCTCACACTCAATTATCGCCCTTCTATCCTTTTCTCAATCACGTTTTACTCACTCACTGGGAGTTCCTACATTTGAATAGGCGGGGTCCTCACACAAGAGTAATAGTGTGTAACAACCGTTTCGGATATGAGGTTAAGGAATGAATGTTTCTTTTGTACTTAAGGTTTTTGTTATGTATGGTGTGAGTTAATACTTACTTGAGAATGCTTATGTTAACTAAAATCTAGACTACTATTATATTTATTGCATGATGTGCTTCTTACTGAATATTATCTAGAAAGACTATGATGATGTTGTTGGACATGATATTGTTCAATGGATGACATTGATGCTTGAGGCATTGAGGAAATGTTCTCATTTATTTCCATATTGAGTGATTTTGTAGTACGTGATAGTTTTGCTTAGTGTTACTGACAAAATCATTTTGAGATATTATATTTTAATAAAGTATTTTGAATTTTTACAAGTGTTATGGAATCTTGTATACCTGTCGCTAAAATGTAAACATTTTAAGAATATTAGTATTCAACTTTCTCTAATTTTAAAACCTTAAGAGGCACGAGATGTTACACAAAGTGCATACCCGCACCAAATTCATGTAATTTATCATCTCACATCATTGAAATTATTTGCAGTTGGAAGGTTATTCCCGCTTTGTGGATATCAATTTCCTATATGATCGATCGTTGCGTGTCAAATGAACATCTGTTTTGATCCAAAAATAAATAAATAATTGAAATAATTACAAGTTTTATTATATATAGTCATTTTTATATATTTTTTATACACTCCACTGATGTAAATGGCCAAAACAATTACTTTATATTAAAAAAATTGATTCAGTCAATTACATTAATAAAATATATAAAAAATACATAAAAATGACTCACATAGAATTTTTAAATAAATAACTACTGCCAGTCTGCCTCATTCCATCGAGTTTCCCTGCCCCCACAGTTACGTTAAGTGGACTCATTATTTGAAGTTTCAATCTGAACACAAACATTCTATATATTTTTTTTCCAATAATTCTAGGAAAAAAGATCTCATCTTTTCATTCAATCTGGTCAAACTTTTGTGAATAGCATTAAAAGAAATAGAAGAAAAATCTCATATATCCTCCATTAATAGTAGATGGCAGAAATATGGTCAAACTTTTGTGAATATAAGAGCTGGGCAAAAGGAGTAGAACCTCCTCACACTATTCAAATAACAAAAATTAAAAACAATTAAATTCTTTCATGTCAGTATAGCTTGTCAACACAATAGTTCATTTTAATCATTTACTTATTTTTTTTTTATAAAAAATCAAAACGTCAAAATAACTTGTCAATAGAGACTTCCGTAGACCAGCTATTGTTTTGATACATGAACGTTGCATTTCACGGAATTGCTTTGACCACTGAGTCAATATAGAAAGATGAACACACGTCTTTCCCACAGAAAGGAGAAATGTTGTATTTGACAATTTGTCTCAAAGTCCGCTGAATTTGACAAGACCAATATTTTAAATAGATGTCGTACTAGCGAAGATATTAGAATAAAATATTTTGATATTGATACCATTTTGTATACCGTTTCGAGATAGTCGATATATGAATAAATTATATATATAAATATATATTAATTATATTCTAAAATAATAATCTATATATAAATAAATTATGTATAAATAGACTGGTTTGAATTATAAATTATTTAAATAATCTATATTTATATTTAAATTATAAATAGACTGGTTTGAATTGGGGGTCAAAAAATGAACTTATAGTTTGAAGAAATGAAAAAAAAAAAGTAAAGGTCGAAATACCGACCAGTACGTAGCTCAGTACAAGCTGAAATATTAGCCGGTATTTAGACCGGTACGAAATAGGTATAATTTTTATACCGAAATAGTGGCCGGTACAACATATATAGGCCAATACGATACGAAATTAAAAACATTAGACAACACTGCATTTTAATTAATTAAAAGACTGGTTATTTGAAAATTATCACGAAATATAAGATATTTTTTTTCCGTAAATTGATTTGACTATTCTTAACTTTTAACATTTTTGACTATTTGCGGCCAACAACGTTGAGTTCCTGTTTATACGATTTTGCCTTGAAAGTAATTTTTTTATACACAAAATAAGATTTAGGCAGCAACTTAGACTGTCCAGATTTGGACAATGAAAATAACTTTAGTTAAAAATAATGTATATATACTGAGTCCATTATAGTCAATTTTTATGCAATCTAACTAAACTTTAGTTAAAATTTAGCTAAGTTCATTCCACAAACAGTGCTCTAATAATAAATAGGGTTTGGAAACTATATAGGGTTTCGGTTACCCTAAAGGGTTTCGGGGTTTTAGATGTCCTTCAAGGATTTGGAGTTTCAATAGGGTTGGAACCCTCTCTTGGTTGAACAAATAGTTTTTAGTTGTATAGAATAATGATTGATGTAAGAGTGTATGATGACAAACTTGATTCACACTCCATCTCTTACACACTCTGTTTTCTCTTGACAAGTGTCCTAGGGTTTCCAAGTGGATGGCTAGAATTGTGTAAGGGTGTTCATCCGGACTGGATTTTTTTCTAGTCCGGTCCGGAAATTCAGAATCTGGGAGGTTATCTGCCCAGATTACACCCGGGCAGTTTAGGAAAACCCAGATCCGGTTTTATAATCAGGTTATCCGTAACCGGATTATACACCCGGTTTTTTTTTTTTTAATTTGTATCGGTTAAAAATCTTAAAATTAGTGACATTGTATTAGTTTATATTAGTTGTGATGTATTATTATTTATTTATTTATTGTAAATTTATATTACTTGGTTAGGGGTAGGTGTGATTAATAATTAGCATATATAGAATTACCACTTTGCGACCCTCTTCAAGGTGCATGAAGCAACCTTTGGGAATCAATTCTGGTATCCAGAGCATGGATCCCATGACCATAAGCCAAATACCTTGGAATAACATGCTGGCTGACCTCATAAAGCTGACCAAGAAACTTTTTTTATTGGTTAACATTAGTGACATTGTATTAGTTTAATTAGTTGTGATGTATTATTATTTATTTATTTATTATAAATTTATGTTTTGTATTGTCATGTAACAACAATATTACCTATTTTGCATTTTTTTTAAAATTTTGTTCTTCAATTTATTTTTTTAAATTTTTTTTAAAGTGTTTAAATTATTTTATTTAAAAAAATCTAGGCAATTTGAACGTGATATTAGATTTTTTTTTTAAGTGCTATAATTCCTTTTTAAAGTTATAAAGTTTTTTTAAAAATAAAATATTACAAAACTCGGATTGAATCCGGTTATAATCCAGATCTAGATTTTATCCTAAAATAGAAACAAAAAATCTGGATATCAGGTTAAAACCTGGATATCCGGATTGAATCCGATTATCCGCCTGGATTGAGTTCGGATTCAATCCAGGTGGATAACCGCCCGGGTTTGGAAATCCGGATCCGGATCCGGATCCGGTTTTGGCCGGATATCCGAATCTAGATGCACACCCCTAGAATTATGTCATGTGTCCATTTAAAAATTTTTTTTACTGATTCTAAGTGAATTTGGCCATCATATATGAAGATTTGACATCTCTTTGAAAAAGATGTCACGTGGCGTTCTCTCGAAGTGTTCCTATTCACCAAAAAAAACTTGAAACTTTTTATTATACCATCAAAGCCTAAACATTTATATGGGTCTAATGATACAATTTATTTTGTAAAATTCTACTCTCAAGTGACTTAATTGAATAGAAAGGAAATTCAATCACCATAGTGGATTGGGATCTGACTACACTAATTGACTAAAACCTAATCGATCGCTTGATTTGTGAATTCTTTTGGGGATCTCACGATGTTTTTAAAGTTTAAAGAAATTCTTTTATTGATCTTCTTTCAGGTCATTACACGCATCCCATTGGTCACCTTGCTCGTAGCTCGCCTATGGTCGTTCTTGCTTCATAGTTTCAATTTCTTGTTTCCTTGCTTGGCACCCCACTTGCCTCACACTTGATTATCGCCCTCCTATCCTTTTCCCAGTCAGATTTTGCTCGCTTACTGGGAGTTCCTACATTCGAATAAGCGGGGTCCTCACACAAGAGTAATAGTGTGTAACAACCGTTTAGGATATGAGGCTAAGGAATAAATGTTTCTTTAGTACTTAAGGTTATTGTTATGTATGGTGTGAGTTAATAATTTCTTGAGAATGCTGATGTTAACTAAAATCTAGACTACTGTTATGTTTACTGCGTGATGTGCTTCTTACTAAATATTTTTGAGAAAGACTATGATGATGTTGTTGGACATGATATTGTTCAATGGATGACATTGATGCTTGAGGCATTGAGGAAATGTTCTCATTTATTTCCATATTGAGTGATTTTGTAGTACGTGATAGTTTTGCTTAGTGTTACTGACAAATTCATTTTGAGAGATTATATTTTAATAAAGTATTTTAAATTTTTACAAGTGTCATGGAATCTTGTATGCCTGTTGCTAAAATGTAAATATTTTAAGAATAATAGCATTCAATTTTCTCTAATTTTAAAACCTTAGAGGTACGTGATGTTACACAAAGTGCGTACCCAGGCCATACATGGAATTTATCATCTCATATCATTAAAATTATTCCCACTTTCTGGATATCAATTTCCTATATAATCGATCTCTGTGCTTTAAATGAACATCTGTTTTGATTTTAAAAAAAATGAAATAATTACGACTTTTATTTTATATAGTCATTTTTACATATTTTTTATGTACATTATTGATATAATTGGTTAAAATAGTTATTTTATATTAAAATAATAATACAGTCAATCATGTTAGTATAATATATAAAAAATACATAAAAAATGACTTACATAAAATTTTTAAATAACTACTTCCTCGTACCATCGAGTCCCCCTGCTCCCACGGTTACGTTAAGTGGACCCATTATTTGAAGCTTCAATTACATAGTGTGTCGGCCTGCTCAATCCTTCCAGAAGAGAGAGAAAAAGAGAGGGAAAAAAAGAAAAGAAAAGAGGACCTATTACCATTGAATTTCTTTCTCTTAGTTTTCGTTTCCGACATTGAGGTAAGATTCTAGGTATGTGTGGTACTTAAGAAGACAGTCAAAATAATTTTTCAATTCAACTTACCAAGACTTACGAACTGCCAACTCTCCGACACAACAAATTTCTGTCTTCAAAAATCTGAACGCAAACATTCAATATGTTTGCATTCAAATTTTCAATCCTACACGCAGGAATAGAATTTTGGTCAAACTTTTGTGAATAGCATTAAAAGATTCAAAAATAGTTTTAAAAGTAAGATGACGAGAATTTTTTATTTTCGACGAAAGTTTAAAATATTATTTTTAATATTATTATTATTTTAAAATTTAAAAAAATTGAATTTTAAAAAAGTTTTGAAGATGGGTCCGACTCAATTAAATTACAAGAGTCAAGAAGATGATATTTATATATTGAAGTGTACACAGAATTAATCAGCCAAGTATCGGCCGAATATTTATAAAAAGAAAGAAAGTACTTTCAGTATATTTGTGCTGTCAACTGTGCTATATGTGCTGTCTATTGAGTATTGGAGTTTGGTCCACTTCGCTCGAGCGGCGGCCTTTGGCCGCTCGAGCGAAACCAGGCAGATTCGAACGCTCGAAGGCAGCTCGACAGTTCGTTCGAGCGGTTGCGGGAAAATGAAGTTCGCTCGAGCGGAGGCATTAGTCGCTCGAGCGAAGTTTGGCAGAGTTGAACGCTCGATGTCCGCTCGACAGTGAGCTCGAGCCGTTGCGGAAAGGGAGTTCGCTCGACGCGCGCTCGACACGCCGCTCGAGCAAATATCGTATAATTTTCTGATCTAGGGTTTTTTCCGCCGTTTCACTATATATATGTGTAGAAAACACATATGGCCGTACTTGATGATTGTAGAACACTGTTTGTGAACAGTATTTCGTCCTCCTCCATTGTAGTGTGATTCCCAAGCAATAAAATCCTCAGCAGCTCCCGTGGACGTAGGCAATTTGCCGAACCACGTATATCTGTGTGTCGTGTGTGATTTTTCTCGTTCATATTTCTTTATTTTTCACTTTATTGTCATCGTTTTTCACAGCAATTGGTATCTAGAGCCAAGGTTCAGGTCTGAGGGAAAACGATGGTTGCAGATGAAGTGAAGGTATCGGGGATCGAGAAGTTTGATAGCACGGATTTTGGTTACTGGAGGATGCAGATAGAGGACTACCTCTATTGGAAGAAACTCCATCTTCCGTTATTGGGGAAGCGACCGGAAAAGATGGAAGAGGCTGATTGGAATCTGTTGGATCGACAGGTTCTGGGAGTTATTCGATTAACCCTGTCGAGATCCGTTGCACACAACGTCATCAAGGAGAAGACGACTGTGGATCTCATGCGGATCTCAGGTATGTATGAAAAGACGTCAGCGAATAACAAGGTACATCTGATGAAAAAGTTATTCAATTTAAAGATGGCGGATGGTATGTCTGTTGCACAACATCTGAATGATTTTAATACTATCACAAATCAATTGTCGTCTGTTGAAATTGAATTTGATGATGAGATACGTGCACTGATATTGTTGGCTTCATTGCCAAATAGCTGGGAAGCCATGAGAATGATTGTTAGTAATTCTGCCGGTAAATCTAAACTGAAGTATGATGATATTCGTGATTTGATTTTGGCTGAGAAGGTGTGTAGAAAAGATTCTGGCGAGACCTCGGGTTCGAGTTCAGCACTGAATGTTGATTCTCGAGGGAGATCACAAGACAGGAACTCAAACAGAGGAAGATAAAAATCAAAGCACAGAGGCAAGAGCAAGTCAAGGCCTGGTTCGCAGGCAACTTGTTGGAATTGTGGCAAAGCGGGCCACATAAAGAAGAACTTCAAAAATCCTAAGAAGACGGAGAATGATAGTGCTAACGTTGTAACTGAAGAAGTACAGGATGCACTATTGCTTACAGTTCATAGTCCAGTTGATGACTGGATATTGGATTCAGGAGCTTCCTTCCATACATCTTCCTACCGGGAGTTAATGCGGAACTATGTTGCAGGTGACTTTGGGAAGGTGTATCTGGCTAATGGAGAGGCTTTGAACGTGGTGGGGATGAGAGACATTGACATTGCACTCCTTAACAAGAACAAATGGACCTTGCAAAAGGTCAGACACATTCCTGAGTTGAAGAAAAACCTCATTTCTATTGGGCAGCTCGATGAGTGTGGTCATTCAGTAGTATTCTCAGATAGCACCTGGAAGGTCACAAAAGGGGTATTGGTACTGGCTCGGGGTAAGAAAACTGGTACACTGTATATGACTACCGGTTTAATTAACACTATTGCTACTACTGTTGCAGAGAGCACAGCAGATTTGTGGCATTGCAGGCTTGGCCATATGAGTCAGAAGGGTATGAAAGAACTTCTGTCCAGAGGCAAGCTACCAGAACTGAAGTCAGTTGATCTCAGTATGTGTGAGAGTTGCATTATGGGGAAACAGAAGAAGGTCAGTTTCTTGAAGAGTGGCAGAACGCCAAAGACAGGAAAACTGGATCTTGTACACACAGATGTGTGGGGACCTTCCCCAGTGGCGTCTCTTGGAGGTTCTCGTTACTATGTCACGTTCATTGATGACCATAGTAGGAAGGTATGGGTTTATTTCTTGAAGCATAAATTTGATGTATTTAATGTTTTCAAGAATTGGAAGGCCATGGTTGAGACAGAGACAGACCTAAAACTGAAATGTTTGAGGTCTGACAATGGTGGTGAATACATTGATGGTGGGTTCAAGGAGTACTGTGCAGTTCAGGGTATCAGAATGGAGAAGACCATTCCTGGGACACCACAGCAAAATGGAGTTGCTGAGCGTATGAACATGACCATTAATGAGCGTGCTAGAAGCATGAGATTGCACGCCGGACTACCACCAACTTTCTGGGCAGATGCAGTCAGCACTGCCGTCTACTTGATCAACAGGGGGCCATCCGTCCCATTAGATTGTAAATTGCCTGAGGAGGTTTGGAGAGGGAAAGAGGTCAAATTTTCTCACCTTAAAACTTTTGGTTGTCTTTCTTATGTTCTTATTGATTCTGATGCTCGTAGTAAGCTTGAGGCTAAGTCAAAGAAATGCTATTTCATTGGCTATGGAGACGAGGCATTTGGCTATCGTTTCTGGGATGATTAGGGTCGGAAGATCATAAGAAGCAGGAATGTAATTTTTAATGAGAAGATTGTGTACAAGGACAAGTCTAGTACAGCTTCCGAAGTAGCTCCTCAGGAGTCTAAGTTCGTAAGATTGGATGACCTACCAGAGGTCACAGTGCAGTGCAGAGATGTGAGTGACGGGGAGAGTGGGTCCAGTGCACCCATTCCTATTATTCCGCAGTCAGTTTCAGAGCCATCCACTCCTACAGCTGCAGTTCGCAGGTCAGTTAGGACTATACGTCCTCCACAGCGTTTCTCACCAACCTTGAATTATATTCTGTTGACAGATGGTGGAGAACCGCAGAGTTATGAAGAAACCTTGCAAGATGAAAATTCTAGCAAGTGGGAGCTGGCCATGAAAGATGAGATGGATTCCCTGCTAGGGAATCAGACATGGGAGTTGACAGAACTTCCATCAGGGAAGAAGGCATTACACAACAAGTGGGTGTACCGGGTGAAAACTGAGCATGATGGCAGTAAGAGGTACAAGGCTAGACTTGTTGTAAAAGGCTTTCAGCAGAAGCAGGGTATTGATTACTCTGAGATCTTTTCTCCTGTGGTAAAGATCACAACCATCAGGATGGTACTGTCTATGGTTGCTACTGAAGATTTATTTCTTGAGCAGCTAGATGTGAAGACAGCCTTTCTTCATGGAGACCTTGAAGAAGACATCTACATGCACCAGCCTGAGGGGTTTGTAGTACAGGGAAAGGAAGATTCAGTTTGCAGACTGAAGAAGAGCTTGTATGGCCTGAAGCAAGCTCCTAGACAGTGGTACAAGAAATTTGACAACTTCATGTGCAGTGCAGGGTACATCAGATGTCAAGCAGATCACTGTTGTTATATCAGGCATTTTGACAATTCTTACATTATTCTGCTGTTGTATGTGGATGACATGCTTATTGCAGGGGCTAGTATTGATGAGATCAATAATCTGAAGAAGCAGATGTCAGATCACTTTGCAATGAAGGATTTGGGAGCTGCAAAGCAAATCATTGGCATGAGGATTGTCAGAGATAGAGTCAGAGGCACGTTGAGACTCTCACAGGCCGAGTATGTGAAAAAGGTACTCAGCAGGTTCAATATGGACAAGGCCAAACCAGTTGGCACACCTTTATGCAGTCACTTCAGACTCAGCAAGAATCAGTCACCCGAGTCAAAGGAGGAACAAGACTACATGAGTAAGGTTCCTTACGCCTCAGCTATTGGTTCACTTATGTATGCTATGGTCTGCACAAGACCGGATATTGCCCATGCAGTGGGAGTTGTGAGTAGATACATGAGTAACCCAGGAAAAGAACATTGGGAAGCAGTGAAGTGGATTTTGAGGTACCTAAAAGGCTCCTTAGAAACCTGCTTGTGTTTCTCAGGAGAGGGCTTAGAGGTGCAGGGCTTTGTTGATGCTGATTTAGCTGGAGACATTGACAGTAGGAAGACTACCACGGGCTTTGTTTATACTCTTGGTGGTACTGCTGTGTCATGGGGTTCTAATCTACAGAAGACAGTTTCTTTGTCTACTACAGAAGCTGAGTATATTGCAGTGTCAGAGGCTGCAAAGGAGATGATATGGCTACAAGGCTTCTTGGAGGAATTGGGTAAGAAGAATCAAAAGGGCACTCTCTATAGTGATAGTCAGAGCGCCATATTTCTTGCCAAGAATCCAGCATTTCATTCCAGAACTAAGCACATTCAGATCAGGTATCACTTCATACGGTCATTGTTAGATGACGGACAATTGTTACTTGAGAAAATTTGTGGAAGCAAGAACCCTGCTGATATGTTGACTAAGGGTGTTACACTTGAGAAACTGAAGTTGTGCGCAACTTCAATTGGTCTTCTAGCATGAAGACAGGGGCAGTGAGTTGCAGAGGTGGAGGATATCACATTTGAGGTAGAAAACGATGCAGCGAGTGTACCAGTCTCTAAGTGGGAGAATTGTTGAGTATTGGAGTCTGGTCCACTTCGCTCAAGCGGCGGCCTTTGGCCGCTCGAGCGAAACCAGGCAGATTCGAACGCTAGAAGGCAGCTCGACAGTTCGCTCGAGCGGTTGCGGGAAAAGGAAGTTCGCTCGAGCGGAGGCATTAGTCGCTCGAGCGAAGTTTGGCAGAGTTGAACGCTCGATGTCCGCTCGACAGTGAGCTCGAGCCGTTGCGGAAAGGGAGTTCGCTCAACACGCCGCTCGAGCGAACATCGTATAATTTTCAGATCTAGGGTTTTTTCCGCCGTTTCACTATATATATGTGTAGAAAACACATATGGCCGTACTTGATGATTGTAGAACACTGTTTGTGAACAGTATTTCGTCCTCCTCCATTGTAGTGTGATTTCCAAGCAATAAAATCCTCAGCAGCTCCCGTGAACGTAGGCACTTTGCCGAACCACGTATATCTGTGTGTCGTGTGTGATTTTTCTCATTCATATTTCTTTATTTTTTACTTTATTGTCATCGTTTTCACAACACTGTTCAGGATTGCAAAACATGCTTTCCTCCATCTGATTTTGCTTGGTTGACGGGACTTGCTTGACTTATGTTAATATTGACATTTTTTTTTTGTTTCATGTCAGTAATGCTTGTCAACACAACAACCTTTGTGAACATAAGAGCTGGGCAAAAGGAGTATTTGACCATTTTTGTGAATCTCCTCACACTATTGAAATAACAAAAATTAAAAAATTAAATTCTTTCATGTCAGTATTGCTTGCCAACACAACAACAATTTTTTTTCTTTTTTTTTTTCACCCGAAAGAATAGTTTCATTTTAATCATTTACTTATTTTTTTTAATAAAAAATCAAAACGTCAAAACAACTTGTCAAACTCTTCCGTAGACCATCTATTGATTTGATCGATACATGAACCTTGCATTGACGGAATTGCTTGGACCACTGAGTCAATAGAGAGAGATGAACGCACACGTGTATCTTTCCCACACGAACGAGAAATGTTGTATTTGACAATTTATCTCAAAGTCCACTGAATTTTAATTAATTAAAAGATATGTTATTATCCAATTATTACAAAAAATAAGATTTTTTTTTTCCGTAAATTGATTTGACTTTTCTCAATTTTTAAGATTTTTCGATTATTAGTAGCCACAAAACAGTGAGTTTCTATGCTCAAAATAAGATTTGGCTAGCATCTTAGACTGTCAGATTGATAAAAATAATGTAGACACGTCGAGTCCATTATAGTCAGTTTTTATGCAAATTAACTAAACTTTGGTCAAAATTTAGATAAGTTGATTCACCAATAGGGCGCTAATAATAAAGAGGGACGAACGGGGCGCGAGTCTTGCTCATATTTGATTCAAAGACTACACCTCCATTTTCAAACCTTTCAAGAAGTATCTTCCATCATGTCTTCAAATTTATATCTTTCTTGGGTTTTTCCTATCCTTCAAGTTGAGTTAGCCCATTTCTTTCTATAAATATCTTTGCATTGAGTGGCAAGACAACTCAATTTATTAGCCCTTCAAAATTTTCTTCATAGCTTTTGATCTTCCCTCTTTACTGTGAGCAACCAACTATTAGTTTCGGAGTTTACCCAACTCTAGGACTATGTCACTTCCCCGCTTGAGTTGTGTGTTTCCATTGCCTGTTTGTTTTATCCTGGCAGTTGTTTCTATGTTGTGCTTTGCTTCAAGTGCCTATGCCTTTGTCGGGAATGAGACGGACATATTGGCCTTGCTTGAATTCAAGGCTAAAATACATGATCCGCTCAAGGTTTTGAGCTCATGGAATGACACCGTCCACTTTTGCAAGTGGCATGGCGTCACATGTGGTCGTCGACACCAGAGAGTCACGGGATTGCGCTTGGTATCTCTGCAACTGGTGGGTTCTATGTCACCTTTCATTGGGAATTTAAGCTTTCTAAGGTCACTAGCTCTCTTCAACAATAGTTTCAATCTAATCCCTCCTCAAATAGGTCGTTTGCGTAGATTGCAGCGCCTCAATTTGTACGAGAATTCACTTAGTGGTAGAATTCCTATAAATATATCCAGTTGCTCTAACCTTAAATTTCTTAATCTTGGGCACAACCATCTAGTTGGGGAAGTACCTGTTGCACTCTCCTCCTTGTCAAAACTCCAGTTCTTTTCTATAGAAGCTAACAACTTAACAGGAAGTATCCCTCCATTTCTTGGGAACTCTTCATCACTTGAGATCTTTGCAGCAGCCTCAAATAAGCTGGGTGGGATGATCCCTAATGCTCTAGGCCAACTTCGGAATCTTAGAGATCTTCTACTTGGTGGCAATCAGTTTTCCGGTACCATCCCTTCTGCAATCTTCAATCTCTCTTCCATTATTCGTTTTGATGTCGGAATTAATCAAATCCAGGGGAGCCTTCCATTGGATTTGGGCAAAACACTTCCTAATCTAAAAGAGTTCCGCATTACGAATAACAAATTGGTTGGGTCTATTCCTCCATCAATATCCAATGCTTCAAATCTGGAAATACTTGATATGGCAGGAAATCAATTTGTTGGAAAAGTGCCTTCTTTTGAAAAGCTACAAAGGCTAGAATGGTTGAGCGTTTTCAACAACCACCTGGGAAGTGGGGGTGTTGATGATGACGACTTGAGTTTTCTTTGCTCTTTGACCAATTCTACCAGCTTAGACTCCTTGCGTATAGACCAAAATAGTTTTGGAGGGATCATACCGGAATGTATCGGTAACTTGTCATCTACGCTAAAAATTTTGGTACTAAAGAGCAATACTATAGTTGGAAGAATTCCAAGTGGAATTGCCAATCTTGTCAACTTAGAGGGACTCTCTATGAGAAATAACTACTTGTCAGGTGACATTCCCGCTGATATTGGAAACCTTTCAAGGTTATTGGAAATGGATCTATCAAACAATAATCTCTCAGGCAATATTCCACCCTCTTTTGGAAGCCTTTCAAGGATATACAAACTATTTTTAAATGGAAACAGTCTTTCAGGTAGCATACCCTCAACTCTTGGCAACTGCAAATCTTTATTTGCATTAACTCTTGCTAATAACAATCTCAGCGGGACCTTACCCCCAGAAGTCATTGGTCTTTCATCTATATCACTCGGTCTTGATTTGTCAGGAAACCATTTTTCTGGTCCCCTTCCAATGGAAGTTGGAAATCTAAAAAATATTGGTTTATTGGATATTTCAAACAACAGGTTATCAGGTGAAGTTCCTGCCACGCTTGGAATCTGCACCATGCTCGAGTTTCTATACATGGGAGAAAACTTCTTCCAAGGGAAAATTCCTTCAAGTTTTGCTACTTTGAGAGGACTTCAGAGCATAGATCTTTCACGAAACAATTTCTCAGGGAAAATCCCAGACTTTTTTGTGGATTTCAAGTTCTTGCTGCTTTTAAATCTATCTTATAACAATTTTGAGGGGTTGGTGCCAACAAATGGGATTTTTAATGACTCAAGAGCAGCTATAACTATTGGTAACAATCATCTATGCGGGGGAATTCCTGAGATGCAGCTGCCCATATGCAAACTCAATAAGCCAGAGAAGAGAAAATCGAACTTCAACGCAAAATTAAAAGTACCTATATTTTGCGGTGTTCTAGGAGTAATTTTTGCGTTTTCTTTATTATATGTTTGGTGGTTAAGAAAGAAAAGAAAGCAACCAACTTCAAGTTCTTCAAGAAATTTGTACCCGAATATGTCTTACCAAAGTCTCCTGAAAGCAACTGATGGGTTCTCCTCTACTAATTTGCTTGGTACGGGCAGTTTTGGATCCGTATACAAAGGAAACTTGGATGAGGGTAGAATGACAATTGCGGTCAAGGTGCTCAATCTTCAACGTCGTGGGGCTTCCAAGAGCTTTCTTTCTGAGTGCGAGGCCTTGAGAAACATCAGACATCGAAATCTTGTAAAAGTGCTTACAGTTTGTTCAGGTATTGATTATCAAGGTAATGGATTTAAGGCACTAGTTTATGAGTTCATGGTGAACGGGAGCCTTGAGGATTGGTTGCATCCAACTACGAGACGTGACCTAGAAAATCAAGAACACAGGTATTTGAGTCTTTTTCAGAGATTGAATATCGCCATTGATGTCGCGAGTGCATTGGAATATATCCATTATCATTGCCAAACAACAATCGTTCATTGTGATCTCAAGCCAAGCAATGTTCTTCTCGACAACGAAATGATTGGACATGTGGGTGACTTTGGATTAGCAAAATTCTGTCTTGAACCAAACCAAAACTCTTCTACCAATCAATCTAGCTCTATTGGCATTAGAGGAACTATTGGTTATGCTGCTCCTGGTAAGGAAAAAAGCATGTCTTTATCATTCCTCCATTACATCAAATTCCATTTAGCTTTAATAACTTATGTTTGAAGAGGATAGCACTTTTTTATTCACATTTGTTTTAACACAAACATATAAATTAGCCAAATATTATTGCCTGTTATTATCTCTTGGAGTGTTTCACTGCAAAACTTATTTATCCGCACGTCTTGTTTTTCTTTGAAACCCTTGACATAGAGTTTGTTATATTTCCAATTACAGAGTATGGAATGGGAAATGATGTGTCGACCTATGGTGACGTGTATAGTTATGGCATCCTTCTGTTAGAAATGTTCACTACTAAGAGACCCACGGATCACATGTTTCAAGGCACTCTGAACTTGCATTCATTTGTCAAGAGAGCTTTGCCTCAACGAGTGGTAGAGATTGCAGATCCAAGTATTGTTCAAGAAAGAGAAGGAGAGTCAACCATGAGCAATGTTGCCAATAGTAGCCGTACAAGACAAAACAAAATCCTTGAGTTATTGACTTTGATATTTGAGATTGGAGTTGCTTGCTCCGTTGAACAACCAGAAGAACGGATGAGAATCAAAGATGTTGTAGCCGAGTTACATTTGGTCAGGAAAAAACTTCTTCAAGCTGAAACACATGAAAGTAATCCAACTACAAATGGAACATAATGTCAACAGGTAATGAAAGAAATTACGACAAATGTTATGTTTTTATTACTTGATTCTCCCATGATTATGAGTTTGTTGATGTGTACAGTATGTATACGACCTTGTTTCGAAGCTCTAAATGATGAATTATAATTGGTTTATGTCATCCCTTGCTAAACTTTATCGTCCATGGTTTTTGTTGTTGCAGAAATGGGAAAATGACCATTGGCGTTACGAGCATTATTATCAATATGAGTATTTTATAGACGTACACTTGTTTTGGATTTAGAATTTGTGGCGATCATGTTGAGAAAGAGCAAGAAGAGGACTCATGTTCAAATTGATGCTCAACATGTGCATTGAATTTTGTATTGTTGCCCTTTATTGCACTTAGGACTTCGATCGGGCTATTTGGTTTTGCTTTTGAATGTGTTCCTTAGTTGTTTTGGTGTTTGACTTTGTTCAATGAAGTTATCTTATTAGACAAGGAGTCTGGTTGGCCATGGGGATCGACAATTGTTATCCCAAATTCACTTGGGAGTTGTGTTTGTAGCCTATATAAGGCATTTTGTGCATCATCAATAAAATCGTCAACTTCAGTTCTTTATTAGCAAACGTGATTTGCGTGTTAGAGGCTCAGATCCTCATATAAATTTTCCCCAAGTGTATTGTTGTGAGATTGATTATTCAAGCTAGTCACATGATATTGATGACTCCATGATAATTACAAATTAGTCAATAATGTAGGTTGATGTAGCCTGTAGAGGTAAATATTGTTGATGTTGATAATAAGCTTAATACATTTAGCCCCTTCTGTTGCATGGTTAAGATTGAGACTACTTTTGGTCCTGAAATGTCACACCCCGTACTAGGGGTAAACCTTTTTAACCATATTTAACAAAAATTGTATGAAAATCCTCAAACAAAATATCACGGTCGTCTAAAAAAACTAATAAATTAAACACTAATAACTATTCTCTTAAATCTGGCAAATACTTTGGTATCACCTAGCACTATCTCACACTATAATAGATTTGAGTTTTTGTGTTGGTTTAGAATATGTGATGATCACTAAACCATCACCAAAGATAAACCTTTAGTGACTGTTTTTTTATACCGTCACCATAATTGGAAGATAATTTGAACAATGTTCGCATGATTAGTGATATACGTTCGAACGTCAATAATACATCGTCATTTTGTAATTAAGTGCGTTCAAATGTATATCATGAAACATGCAAATATAGATCATAAGTTCGAGCCTATATTTATACTTACAAATAATGTTAAGATTTATTCAAACATTATTGGATTTACGTGCAAATGTAATGTTTTTAAATTATATTTATATTGTTTGTTAAGTTACATTCGAACGTTACGAGCGACATGAGAACGATATGCACTACTATGCAAACATATGTGCTTGATTTCCAAAAGTATATTGGACTTAAAATTTACAAATTTAAATATCTAGACCAAAACAAGGAACATACTATTAAACAGAAATTAAAAATTTAGAGAGGAATAAAACACAAACACAAGATATATTAATTGACAATGTTCATTACATTAAAGAGCATAAAAATGGCATAACAATATATATATATATACAAAAGTCCAGAATGGATTAGCAGAGCTCAGTAGTTGTTGTTTAAATAAGTATGAAATTCGTCAACCAGTATATTGGCCTTATCGTTTAGAATATCCAAACAATGGCCAATTGAGAATTTCTTTTTCTCCACTGATGCTTGGAGAGACCCCTGTCAGTCGATGTGTGTAGTAATCTTCAATACAAGTGCATTAACCCAAGTAGGGTGCATGTCCCCTATGGGTCCAACTGGTGGCTCTCCACTAGTACTCTTTTTGTGTGGAACAACACCAGCTTCAAGTTGGGTTGGTGGCACAAGATTTGGTAGAGGCCCAACCTCACATCGAGCATTTGCCTTCACCTATCCAGGGTTGCATAGATGGGAGGTCATGTGAAATGGGCTGGTTTGCTTGGCCAATTACTCCTTAACTTGGGGTGCCAGTCTCCACTGTAATAGCAACCAAGTAATGATCACCCCATATGGAAGGTTTTCAACTATGAGTTGAAACATCTTGAAAAAGGGGAGCAGTGTGCTCAAGTGGAAGGTGTTTTTCATTTCAAATAGTGTGCAATATCTCCTCGTGAGAGCCTAAAAGTCCTCATCATGGTCATCATCTGGAGCGGGCATCCTAGACGTATCGAATGAGGTTGCATCTCTACTAGTTAGCTCGTCCTTAGTAGGGCCAGAGATCTAGATGTCCTAACATCTGATGCTTCCTTGGCCTGATCCACTAAAGTTAAGGACTCTGATACTCGAGGGATCCAGAGTAGCTCAGCAATGATGTCCGTTGATGCCTTGAACTCAACACCCCTTATAGATATGGTGTGAATATTTGTAGACTATGGCATGTCTCACATTTGGATATAGAATTCACAGACCATGGATGGGTATTTCTACCACGTTAGTGCACATATGCTAGTCCACCTTCGGGCGATGAAGGCTAGGGTTTGGGGTTCCTTCCTTACCCTGGATCTGTGCTATTGGACGATAAGACATATCCTGCAAAAGAAACACAAAATAAATCCATGAATAATGACAATGACATTATATAAATTTACTAGTTAATTATTAATCCAATTGGTTAAAATCTACGAACATTCAAACTATAGTAGGTAATGTTTGAAGTAAGTAACCTAATATGCAAACAATAAAAGATACAACCAAATAAGAGTAACTTATGTTCAAGTACAAGGTTAAAATGCGAATGTGAGAAATCACGTTCGCATATAACCAATGATGTTAAAATGCTTATAAGATAATGTTCGAATGTTAATAGTGTGTATTGTTTGAATATTAATTCCTAATGTTAAAACTAAAACACTTCGTGCGAATGTAACTAAATTATGTTTGCAAGTAATAGTTACATTTGAACGTTCAAACAAAACGTATGAACTATGTTCGAATGTGCCAATATAATGTTTGCACATATATACTACATTCGAACGTATCAATTAACATTTGAATGTGAACTTCCTATTTACGTTTAAACGTACATACATAGAAATGAGCTCATCCACCTTCGATTTCCCAAATTATACCACTATTGGGGGAATGGTGTGATAACTCAGTCTGAGCTAAATCCTTACTTGTTACTTTCTATTTTTGTCTTGACCTAAATAGATTTAAGCCCAATAGATTATTAAGGCTAGAACCTTGTGAGTGAAATGGACCTTAATCTTTGTTAGTAAGATAAGTGCCCAAGCCCAAAAAGAAAGCCCAAAGTCAAGTGATTTTTGGCCATACGGGTTTAGGTTTTTGCAAACCTAATTAGGGTTTAGGTATAAAGAGGAGCCGCACATTGGGAAAGAGGCCCTTGACTTTCCCTAAGCCATGGAAAGGAATTTTTAGTTTTGTCAAGCAACTTGCCACTTGGCAAGCATGCAACCAAGTTTCTAAAACAAGTTATAAGAAGGAAGGGGAAAGGCAATTTTTGGCCATAGGGAATGAGGTGCTACTCGGCACACATGTAAGAGGGAGCTTTGAATTTTCAAGAAGGGAAGAAGGTCATAGGGTTTCGATTTTTGAAGAGCCGCATGCCACTTGGTAATCATGCCATATCCCTCTAATAGGTTCATTGTATTTGCACCCAAAAGTGGAAGAATGAAATGAGGGAAAGGATTTTGAGCATGGCAAAGGACACACACTCCACTTGCCTCATGGCATCCATGCATAAACCCATAGGATTTCTAGAAGGCACTAATCAGGATGGTAGATATTTAAGGTTTCGGCCATAAGGATCTCCAAGCTACCCTTGTTCTTTTGCATGGGTTCATTGAACCTAGATCACAAAAAAGATGGTAAGAGGCACTTAGGGTTTTAGCTAGGGAAAGAAAACACCACATATCCTTCATGCAAGAAGTGACCCTTAGGATTCCTAAGAAAAGCAATGATTAAAGTGAAGAAGAAGGGATTTCGACCATTACAAGAAAAGGGTGCCACTTAGCACCCATGCAACAAGCAGCCCTTCAAATTTTGGATCAAAGAAATGATAAGAGAGAGAGTTGGTGGGGGAACAAAAAGTATTTATAAGAGAGGGGCATTAATGGCCAAGCACCTCTTACCCTTTGCAGAAGAACACCAAAGGTTATTTCTAGGTTTCTCATCCCCTTTCCTCTCCTCTCTTTCTCACTAGCCCTAGAAGAAGAAACAAACACCATTCTTCCACTCACATGCCACCCTCACACAAATATAGGGAGGAAACAAGAAAGGTTTTTGGCTCGGTAAGGATCTTTGGGTTTCCATTTCTTTTCCTCCACAAGAACACGCACACACAAACAAGAGTTGGGGTGAAGTGGTTTGGCCTATGGGAGATGAAGAAAATGTGTTATGGCCTTGTTGCAAGTCCCACAGGACAAAGGGAGTGTTTTTTTTACCAAAAGGAGTGCAACCATATGCAACTTTGCTTGGTGTGGCCTATCTAGGGTTGTGTGAATCGTATGGTAGTGTGCTGCGGTGATAGTTGCGTAGAGCTTTATGGCAGACCCAACAAGTAGGCTAGGATCACCATAAGGCGACATTTGGCGTTGGAGGTTCATGATGTGGTCGTGGGTGGTACAATGAGCTCATGGTTGGGAAAGGCTAGCAAGCACCCTGTGGTGTCAACATCGAGCAGCTCTTGCAGTTAGCTTTCGTGATGGTGGCAATCGGTGATGATAAGCACAGCCTTTGTGGTCAGGGACCTTCTTGCCAACAACTAAAAACTCTAGCGAACTAGGTGGCAGTTGGTGTTTAGTCCTTCAGGGTGCGGCTCTATGCTCGACGTGGTTGGCTTTCGATATCGATGAACTACCCTGCCGTTGACAGAAATCACCAGTAGTGTGGGTGCGAGTGGTGGTTGATGGTGGCTTCAACAGCTCACGGATGCCAATGTGTGGGCCTCCAGCAACTCATTGCTCTCTAACCATATTGTGCAAGGAGTGCATGACTCGTCGATGCAGTGAGTGACTGGAGAAGGGCTTTGCTATCGTGACATCTTTGCCATGCAGGGTGGCTAGCACCAAACCCCGTCACGCTTTCGGGGTGGTGGTTACAAGTCTTGCAATCTGCACAATAAAAAAATAAAATAAAATCTAGGTGCATGTCCTATACTCATTACGCTTGTTGTCCATGGCATGCACAGTGCATCTGTCACATGCACAGTGCATGCCATGCACTCCATCCATTTAATTTCTTGATTTTTGTAATCATCATGTGTGACCTGCAAGCGTAATGTATGTTTGCTACACATACTCCCTTTCATTTTCCTTCTTTTTGTAGAAAAGTATTAATGACATAAAAACTAAGAAGAAAATAGTTTATTTGATAGGGGAAACTCATCTAGCTCCTAGAGACAATCTCGTGAGCCATGGAATTCTCCTACACCCTTTTCTAGCATTAGGGAAAAAAATTGATAACACTTTACAGTGTATAAAGAAGTTCCACTAGTATAACTCCCTATCCTAGCACTTGGGGTCATGATAAAATAATAGACTCATGCATGACTTAAAAACATTTCATGACATATTCAATGCTTATGACATGGCATTCATGGTATGTAACAAATAAACATATAATCGATGACATGACATTCATAGCATGTGAAGATAATTATGTACAATAATAACTGACATGGAATGACATATAATAAAGTTCTTACCACCACACATACGTATAAATACAAAGAGTAAACATGAACATAAAATTCTTACCACCACACATATGTATAAATACCAACCGTAAATTAAAAGCTAACTTTTAGAAATGTAGCGTAATGTAAGCGAAGCATAACAAAATGTAAGTTGAAATGAGATACATTTTAGGGTTAGAATATCTCACTTAATTTTCCTAATTACAAACTTACTAGCTTTGGGTCAGATTTGCAAAGTTACCCCTCAACTTACGGACATATTTCATAGAAACTTGGACTCACTGCAGCAAAGCAAATGCCAAAACATCAAGATTAGGTCAAATAAGACCAACTCTTGATGTTCTTGGTCACACATTCATATCAATTACAAGGACTTCAAAAGTCCATAAATAACTTTCTTAACATGTTCATCATTCAAACTTAAGTGCTAGCATGCTTGACCAATCAACCAAAAATCACAAAACACTTCATAGGACAATCGGATGGCATGAAAACTTAGAAACCGAGTAAGCAAACTTTTGGACTTAAAACAAAGTGACTTGATCCTTGATTTTCAAGCAATAACTCTTGAAAAATACAACCATATATCTCAAATTTAAGTCTAACTTGATCTAGGCATCAAAGCTAGCATATCATAGGAAATATTTCATCAAAAATAGGTGATCCAACTTGAGAGCCTCTAGATTTAGTTTGAAACAAACTCTTGCATGTTCATCTTCATTCCAACAAAGATTTAAACCATAACTCTTCAAAACTTCATTCTAATGCCATAGATCAAAGCCTCAAGAACAACATTTATAAACCTTAAAGCCATAGAACCAAGATCCTAGAACTAAAATCACAAACTAAGCTAAACAAAAATATGTTTTGAACCAATCGGTTTGTAATACTATAAAGATCATGCAAAACTATTTTAAAAAATCTTAACATGCTTTTGAATCAAACCTTAACTTGCATATAATCAGGCCAAAACTTCATCATATCAAGATTTACCAAAAATTTCATAAAAATCTCACAAAACATCCGAAGTTCATCACAAACACCAAAAACTATCAAAGCCAAACCTTTTCACCATCAATGCCCATTTTCATTAATCAAATCTCCAAGAAAAATTCACCAACACACACCCAAGTAAACTAGAATCAATGCTAGATAAAATGGAAAAGATTAGAACCCAAGAAATACTCACAAAGGTCTAGAATGAAGCAAGAAAAATTGCCCAGCTTTTCCTCTCCTCTAGCTCTCAGTTTCTCTATTGGAAGGAAGGGAAAATTTACACGAGTGTGGTAAGAAAGTGAAGAGGGCATGTCAGTGTATAGGGGCTGAGTCGCTGACCTTGTGTGGGTGAATGAATGACCATTTAATGTAAGTTTTACTTTTGACAAGATCGAGAAAATTTGATGGGAGTGGGACTGTTTTACTGCTGTTGCAGGCTACGTGGGTAAGGGGTGAAGGTTGAGGTGTGGCTTGTTTGACCTGCTATTAAGGCACTATTTGGGGCTGGTCATGAGGTATCATGATAGCTATGGAATGGCCTTGTAAGGATAAGAAAACTTGTTCAAGAAGCTTGAGCAAAAAGGTGGTTTCCTTGGGACTAAAATGGGGCAAACAGAATGGTGTTCATTTGGAGTATAATTAGGGTTTCAGTTAGAGTTTTGTTCGAATGTAATTTTGTTTGGTCAAATTTAATTACCAAGATGTAAGAGAGTGAGTGAGAGTGTAAGAGTGTGTAATTGAGTGGTTGGTTGCATATGGAAGTGACCTAACCAAGTTAGAAAACACTTAGTCATAACCGGCCATGTTTAGAGTTTGGAAATAATTTAGGGTTTCGGTAACCCCAAAGGATTTTGGGGTTTTATTAGGGCTAAAACCCTCTTTTGGTTGAGCAAATATTATTTGGTTGGATAAAATAATGATCAGTGTAAGAGTGTATGATGATAAGCTTGATTCACACACCATCTTTTAAACACTTTATCCTCCTCTTGACAAGTGTCCTACGGTTTCCTAGTGGATGATTAGGATTGTTCCATATGTTTAACTAAAATTTTTACTAGTGATTCTAAGTGAATTTGGACATCCTACCTGACGATTTGACAGCTCTTTGAAAAAGATGCCACGTGGCACTCTTTCAAAGTGTTACTATTCATCCGAAAAACTTGAAACTTTTTATTTCACCTTAAAATCCTAAATATTCATACAAGTCTAAGATGCAATTTATTTTTTAAAATTATACTTCTAAGTGGCTTAATTAAATAGAAAGGAAATTTCATGACCATAGTGGATTGGGATATGACTACACTAGCTAAGTAAAACCTAATCGATTACTTGATTCGTGAAATCTTTTAAGGATTTCACGACATTTCTAAAGTCTAAAGAAATCTTTTATTGAATTTATTTTGGGTCATTACATGCATCCCATTGGTCACCTCGCTCTATTCTCGCCAAAAGTCGTTCTTGCTTTACAGTTTTCATTTCTCGTGTCCTTGCCTGGCACCCTGCTCTTTCCTTCGAATGAGCGAGGTCCTCAGACGGGAGTAATAATGTGTAACAACCATTTAGGATATGAGGTTAGGGAATAAATGTTTCTTTTGTGCTTTGGTTTATTGTTCTATGTGGTGTGAGCTAATACTTTTTTGAGAATGCTAATGTTAACTAAAATCTAGATTACTATTATGTTTACTGTGTGATGTGGTTCTTACTTAGTATTCTCAAGAAAGACTATGATGATGCTGTGGGACATGATGTTGTTCAAGGGATGACATTGATGCTTGAGGCATTGAGGAAATATTCTCATTTATTCTCATATTGAGTGATTTTGTAGCACGTGATAGTTTTGCTTTGTGTTACTTTGGGGGACTTTGGGGGAAATCCACACCATAGCAGGAGTATTTGCTGGTGTGGGAGTGACGACATCTAGCAGAAAGGCTCACACCTGTCAGGTCAAATATCATGAAGTGTACTCAGTGGATAAGCCCTTTAGGTACCCTAGACTTGGTACCATGCTTGTTATTTTGTTAGAAGATGAAGATTGTGAGGGCGTCCTATACCTTCATGACGATGCCATAGTAGTCACTTTATTAGTTGCGAACACCAAGCGGATCTTGATTGACAACAAGAGCTCAACTAACATCCTATTCTGGGATGCCTTCACTAAAATGGGTATTAGCTCTGATAGGCTACGCCAATCGCCAATCACCAACCCCTTTCAAGGGATCTTCTAGTGAGGTTGTCCAACCAATGGGTGTCATTGGACTACCAGTCATGATTGGGTAGGGAGCCAACATGGTTACAATGATGACACATTTCTTGGTGGTTAAAGCCGCTTATCCTACAACTCCATATTGGGGCACCCAACTTTAAATAATTTGAAAGTTGTCATCTCTATCTACCTTATAAAAATGAAGTTTCCAATAGAAGCAAGCGTCAGCGAGGTCTAAGGGGAACAAATCTTGGGGCGAGAATGCTACGTGCAAGAACTCAAGGCGAGGGTGCCAGGGGTATGTGTCATGGAAAACTCAAGCACTAAGCCGCCGCCTCCACCATTGGTCATTGCTAGCCAAGACATTAAGGCTAGGGATGAGAACAGTCTAATGTAAGTGGAGGCAAATGAGCCTCTGGAGTTGGTAACACTCTACCCAGATCGTCCAAACACCTCCTCTCATGTGGGAACAAGACTCCTACCCGAGTATAGAGAAGCATTGAAACAATTACTGATTGAACACAGGGATGTGTTTGCCTGGAGTCATGAAGACATGCCAGTAATTGACAATGTTGTCACGATACACAAGCCATGTGTTGATCCAGCGGCAAAGAAAGTGTGTAAAAAGAAAAGAACCTTCAGCACAGAGAAGTGCACAATCATAGCCAAGGAGGTTGATCATCTTTTAGCTACAGGATTTATAAGGGAGACATATTACCCAGAGTGGCTCTCCAATGTGGTGTTGGAATAGAAAGCGAACGGGAAGTGGAGAATGTGTGTTGACTTCACAGATCTAAATAAAGTCTGCCCCAAGGACAGATTCCTATTGCTGTGAATAGATGTTATTGTAGACAGCATGATCGGACATCAAGTGCTGAGCTTTATGGATGCTTATTTGGGATACAATCAAATCCTCATGAACAAATAAGATGAAGAGAAAATGATGTTTATTATTGGCAGGGTCTTTATTGTTATTAGGTAATGCCCTTCGGGTTGAAAAATGTTGGGGCGACTTATTAAAGACTAGTCAATTGGATGTTTAAACAATTAATCGGGAAGACTATAGAGGTGTACATCGATGACTTATTGGTGAAAAGTAAGGAACACGCCTAGTACTTGGCTGACCTATGAGAGTCTTTCGTTGTGCTTCACAAGTATAAGATGAAACTGAATCTGGCAAAGTGTGCTTTTGGCCTAGATTCAGGGAAATTCCTAGGCTTCATCATCTCTGAGATGGGAATTGAGGTGAACCCTGAGAATGTCGAAGCCATATTGAACATGAAGCAGCCCCAGAGCATCAATGACGCCCAACGATTGGCAGGCAGAATGACAGCTTTGAATAGGTTTGTTTTAGGTCCATGGACAAATTCCTTCCCTTCTTCAAGGTCTTAAGAAAGGTTCATTTGTGGAATGAAAAATGTGATCTAGCTTTCCAAAAACTAAAGTAGTACCTATCCAGCCCACCACTATTGAAGCAACCTGATCAATGAGACACCTTGTACGTATACTTGGAAGTATCCCTATAGGCTGTTTCCAATGTCCTAGTTAAAGAACTTAGTGAATTAGATATGGAACTCATACCCAAGAGTGTAATGAAGGGACAAGCTTTGGCAGATTTCATTGCTAAGTTTACTGGGTCATGATAGAAGTTCAAGCCACACCCCCCTAGTAACCCTAGCGAGTTTTTGTTGATGGATCCAATTGCCAAATAGGAGGAGGAATAGGGATTTACATTGTCGAAGAAAGCAAGAAAGAGCACTATTATATGGCCACACTCATGTTCAAAATTTCCATAACGAAGCCGAATACGATGCCCTAATAGCTAGACTCTTGATCACCAAAGCATTAGGTGCCATGGAGATTAAGGCAAAGGCAGATTCCCAAATCATGGTAAACCAGGTCACTGGGGCATATGCCACCAAAGGGAAAAATTGGAAACAATATCTAAGCCGAGTGTTGGATATTTGTGACCAGCTAGCCTACTTTAGTCTTAAACAACTATCGAGAGAAGACAACGCCATAGTAGACAGATTAGCCAAAGCTGCCTTTTGAAAGAGGAAGTAAACCTCCCCTGGGAGGTACATAATAGGGTGATAGAAATCCCAGCAATCAGAATGCAAGTGGATCAACTAGGTTCAGCAGTGCCAAAATGGGCCAATGCAATTTCTGAATACTTAGACTCAGGCAAGCTCCCCAAAGAAAAAAGAGACAGTGAGGAAAATGAAGAGGAGAGCAACATAGAGTGGATGGAATTTTTTATAAAAAAGGGTTCGTCACCCCTTTACTAAGATGTATATCACCGGAGGAAGCACAATAAATCCTAGAAGAGATACATGAAGGAGTCTGCAGAAACCATTCGGGTAGGAAAACGTTGGTAAGGAAAGTCCTCAGGGCGTGCTATTATTGGCCCAACACCTTCAGGGATGCCAAGCAATTTGCAAAGAAGTGCATCAAATGCCAGATCTACACCCCCATCCCACATTGCCCCCAGAGAAGTTATTCTCCATCAACGCCCCTTGGCTATTTGCCAATGGGGAGTAGACTTAGTTGGCCTCTTCTCGCCAGGGAAGGAGGGTTGTAAAACATATAGTAGTGGTCGTGGACTATTTTCATGAAATGGGCAGAGGCGAAACCCCTAGCAACCAAAACAACAAAGACTGTCACTAAGTTTTTGTTGAAGAACATCATCTCTTGATTGAGAATTCCTCACAATATAATATCCAACAACAGGAAGTAGTTCGACTCAGAATATTACAAAAAATGGTGCAATGAGCTAGGAATCTAAGCCAAGTACTTATCACTTGGGCACCCACAATCTAACGGGCAGGCAAAGTCATCGAACAAGTCTTTACTTTGGCTTTTAAAAAGGAGGCTAATAGAAAGGAAAGGGTAGTGGTTAGAAGAGCTCTCAGGAGTACTATGGGTATACAGGATGACAATGAACCAATAAGCGAAACACCATTCACATTGGCTTTCGAGAGCGAAGCAATCACCTTAGTGGAAATTGGTTTGCCTACACACCGAACCTACCATTTTAATCAAATAGAGAACAACGAAGCACTAGAGGAGCACCTCGACCTCCTAGAAGAGAAAAGAGAAGAAGCCGAGATCCAAAACGCCCTCCATAAAAGAAGGACAAAGCACTACTTCAACAAGCAAGTTAAGCCCAAATCTTTCAAAATAGGTGACCTGGTTCTCAAAGAAACAGGAGTAACAACACAAGATGAAGGAAAGCTTGGGCCAAGTTGGGAAGGAACATACATAGTGATAGCCAACAACCAACCAGGGTCATAACACCTCAAAGAAAGCCAAGGAAAGAAGTTGCAGCAAGCTTATAATGTTGAATATTTGAAGAAGTTCTACCCTGGATTTTTTTTCAATAAAGGCAGATGGATGTCCAGTTTGCATGCCCATGACTCCATACTCAGACATCAAAGTCGAGTCCAAAGACTCAAGGTGTAGCCAAAGGGTGTGGAGGTCAAAAGACCACATGACTCCTATACTTAGTCACCAAAGTCGAGTCCAAAGACTTGTAGTGCAACCTAAAGGCATGGAGGTCAAAAGACTTGCAGTGCCCCTTGAAGTAGTCAATTCATCCTCTAACTCTGAGAGATGTTTTCTCTACCCAACCTTCCCATCCAGATGTAACATGGCTTGCCGCATCTTGTCCCATTTAGCATCTTTGTCCTCCCAATCCTTCTTATAGGCAGTGAACCTCATGCATAGATCTTCATAAGATCCTTCCTTCTCTAATAGTTGAAGGCTGAATTGCCTCTGAGTTTCCTCATGCGACGCCTTAGCTTTTGAAAGCTCTAGGGAAAGTTGCCTGTGGCTTTCTTTAGTGGCAGTCAGAGCTTGGACATGCCCAGCATACCGTTGCTCGGTAGAGGCCAACTATTGCTGGGAAGATTCCAACTTCTCCCTAACGCCAAATAGTTGGGCGAGAGTAGAATCATGCTCAGACTCTGCCAATTACAAGGCAAAGTTATGTTTGGAATTAAGGGACTTAAATCGAAGCAACTCCTCGTGAAGTTCAAATGCCTCTTACTTGGAAAAAAATGTAAACATTCTCCTCTCGCGTACCTCCAACTCCAAGTCGGTGTGGTGATTAATAATCTGAGCCACCAAGTTCTCCAAGCCCTGCAAAGCACAATAACACTTTAAGGTTTACACCATGCAAGTAAAGGAGGAAAATAGTAATAACACAACCACCAATGTTATAGCTAAGACAATAAGTCTTTCAAACGGTGTGACTTCTCCATCACGCCCCCATCCTGTGGAGAGGAACCTAAGTGAGAAGGTCTCTCAGCCTCTCTTGTCGTGTCTTGTTGATCCTCCACCTGGACCCTTCCCAAGAAATGTGTCAAGGGCACAAGAAAGGTGGCAGTGATCACTATATTCGGCAGAGAGGAGGTCATAGTGATTTCTATCTCCAGTGCAAAGTGTGTTGTATCAGAGAGGTGACAAAAACAAAAGCATGGTCAAGGCTTCCTTCTCCTCTAGTCCCGTCTTCCTCATTCCCTCCGACCACCTAATCCTCCCTCTATGACCCACTCCCCTACCTAGGGGTTGAGGGATACACATCACCACCAAAAAATAAGGGAGAGGGGAAGGGGATAGAGACCCTTTCATTATCTATGGATGGAGTTACACCCCTAGAAATCGTCACAAGTAAGGGACTTAGTCTGGAGCCTTGGTCGCTGCTAGCAGTAGCAGCCACCACTTTAGATGTCATGACCCCAGCCACGCCTATGGAAAAGGCATCAAATATCTCAGATGCAAAGTCACCACCGCTAGCGGTTGAGACTAAAAAGAGAAGAAAGGGAAACTTGAAGGGTGGGGCACCCATCGAGTTTGACCCCTTGGAGGGCAACTCAAAATCAAAGGGCTTGGCCCATAACTCCATCGAGGTCGTTTAACCTAGAGGAGGTTAGTGGTAACACGGTTGTGGGAGAAACAAACGCTGTCTCCCCCTCAACAGAAGCATATCCCTTTCCAGAGTGGGATCGACTCCCTAATCAACAGCCATATTTGCCCCATGTCTACAGCCGCCCCCTCACCCATAGCATCTTTAGTCAAACGGCTAGTAGGCACCTCACCCTCTGTCTGGCAAAGACGCTTCTTGAGAGCTTCAGAAGAGGGCGGGGAGGTAGGGAACTTTTTGGAAGAGGGCCTTTTCACAAGTTTCAATTTATCCCCCTTACATGGGAGTGATCAGGTATAACAAGGAACTAGTCAACATTATCAAGACCTAACAACTGCTCCATCCATTGCGCATCATTGTTTTCTTTATCCCAACTAAGCACCGTGTCGATGCTGTCACATTCCCAGTCAGTGAGATCAATGAGGATCTTTTTGTCATTAAGGACCTTACCCCAATTAGCTCCAATGGCGAAGTCCCGAATTACCATCTCAGAGGCTGGGAATTCCCATCCATTTCCAGAAATAAAGAAAAATTTCTTTGTCCATTGTTTAGCATTCGAATGCTTGCATTCAAAGGCCTCCAAACATTGGGAACAAACATGAAAGCTACAAATATTACTTGGTAGTTGGTTCACGAAGTAGAAATAAAAGAATTACTCACGGGCAGTCAGGTCTGGGTCTCTCTCCCCTAAAGATTCCATAACCATGTGGAATACCACACAAAAGCATAAAAGTACACGCCAAGCTTGCGAATAGAGTTGGCTGGGAGCCAATTTATCAAAATCAAGAACATTGCGAACAGGGCAGCAAAATGGGAGGCGTAAACCATGTGTCAGACCATAAACTATAAGGGCAACTTTCAATTAGAAACATTTCTCATCCACAACACCCTCAGAGGGGATAATGAGATCCATGGTTAATGATATACATTCGAATGTCAATAATATGCCGTCCTTATGTAATTAAGTACATTTGAACGTATATCAATAATACACGATCGTTTCGAGCCTAAATTTATACGTAGGAGCAATGTTGAGGTTTATTCAAATGTTATTGGATTTACGTAGGAATTTAATGTTTTTAAATTATATTTATATTGTTTGCCAAGTTACATTCAAACATTACAAGCGACATGCCCAACATTAGTGATATATCGTGCTACTGTAATTTACTCTAATATGCATGATATGCAGTACTATGTGAACATATGTGCTTAACATTCAAACATATATTGGACTTAAAATTTACAAATTTAAATATCTAGACCAAAACAAGGAACATACTATTAAATAGGAAATTAAAAATTTAAAGAGGAACAAAATAAATAAACACAAAATATATTATTTGATAGTGTTCATTACATTAAAGAGCATAAAAATATATATACAAATGTCCAGAATGGATCAATGGAGCTCAGTGGTCCCTGTTTCAATAAGTATGAAACTCATCCACTAGTGTATTGGCCTTATCGTTTAGAATATCTAAGCAATGGCCAATTGAGGTTATCTTCCTATCTACTAATGCCTGGAGACCCAACCTATGCATCGAACTCCTCAGCAAAGTTGCATCAACAGAAGCAAGGTGCTTATCCCCTATAGGTCTAACTGGCGACTCTCCACTAGTACTCTCATTTTGTGGAACAACACTAGCTTCAGGTAGGGTCGGTGGCACAAGATTTGGTAGAGGCCCAACCTCACACTAAGCACGCAGCTTTGCCTACCCAAGGCCGCACATATGAGAGGTCATGTTGAATGGGCTGATTTGCTTGGCAAATTACTCCTCAACTTGGGGTGCCACTCCCCACTGTAGCAACAACCCAGTAATATCACCCCATATGAAAGGTTTTTGGTGAAGATGATGTTGGACTCATAGCAAACTTTCTCAAATATTCTCAAAGGCAACTCAATAGGCTCTCAAAGTGCCAAACGTAGAAGGAGCTGTGTGTGAGCCCTACAAAAGGTAGCCTTAAGTCCCACTGAGTCTATGAGTATTGCAACTATGGGTTGCAACAACCTGAAAAAAAGCAGTAGTGTGTTCTGGTGGAAGGTGTTTTTCATTTTGAACAGTGTGCAATATCTCCCAATGAGAGCCTGAAAGTCCCTATAATGGTCATCATCTTAAGGGGGCTTTCCTAGCGGTATCGAACAAGGCTACCTCTCTACCCGTTGGCTCATCCTTAGTAGGGCTAGAGATTTAGATGTCCTAACATCTAGTGCTTCTTTGGCCTAATCCACTAAAGTCGAGGACTTTGATACTCAAGAGATCTAGAGTAGCTCAGCAAAGTCATTCGTCAATATCTTAAACTCAACACCTATTATAGATATGGTGTGAGTATTTGCAAACTGTGGCATGTCCCACATTTGGATGTAGAATTCACAGATCATGGATGGGTATTTCTACCCTATTAGTGTGCATATGCTAGTCCACCTTTTGGCTACAAATACTACGATCTGGGGTTCCTTTCATACCCCAGATCTATGTTGTTAGGTGATGAAACATATCCTACTAAAGAAGCACAAATAAACCCATGAACAATGACATTATATAAATTTATCAGTAATCCAATTGGTTAAAATCTACAAACATTTAAACTATGGCAGGTAATGTTCAAACAAAGTAACCTAATGTGCAAACAATAACAAATACATTTGAACAAGAGTAACTTACATTCAAGTACAAGGTTAAAATGAGAACGTGAGAAATCAAGTTCGCATGTAACGAATGATGTTAAAATGCTTATAAGATAATGCTCGAACGTTAATAGTATGTATTGTTCAAATATTAATTCCTAATGTTAAAACTAAAACACTTCGTGTGAATGTAACTAAATTATGTTCGCATGTAATAGTTACATTTGAACGTTCAAAGTAAGGACTATGTTTGAATGTGCAAATATAATGTTTGCACATATATACTACATTCAAACATATCAATTAACGTTTGAATGTGAACTTGCTATTTACATTCGAATGTACATAAATATAAATGAACTCATCCACTTTCGATTTTCCAAATTACTCCACTATTGGGGGAATGGTGTGATAACCCTGTCTAAGCTAAGTCCTTATTTGTTACTTTTTATTTTTTATTTTCACCCAAATAGATTTAAGCCTAGTAGATTATGAAGGCTAGAACCCTGAGAGTGAAATGGACCTTAAACTTTGTTAGTAACATAAGCACCCAAGCCCAAAAGGAAAGCCCAAAGTCTAGAGATTCTTTGCCATAAGGGTTTAGGTATAAGGAGGAGGCTCCAATTGGGAGAGAGGCCCTTTAGTTTCCCTAAGCCATGGGAAGGAATTTTTGGTTTTGTCAAGCAACTCGCCACTTGGTGCCACTTGGCAAGCATGCAATTAAACTTCTAGAACAACTTATAAGAAGGAAGGGAAAGGCCATTTTCAGCCATGGGGGAGGAGGTGCTACTTAGCACACATGCAAGAGGGACCTTTGAGTTTTCAAGAAGGGAAGAAGGTCATAGGGTTTCAGTTTTTAAAGAGCTACACACCACTTGGTAATCAAGATTCATTGTATTTGGGCCCAAAAGTCGAAGAATGAAGGGAGGGAAAGGATTTCAAACATTGCAAAGGACACATACACACCGCTTGCCACATCACATCCATGCATAAGCCCCTAGGGTTTCTAGAAGGTTATAGTCATGATGGGAGATATTTAGGTTTTCGACCATGAGAATATACACACCACCCTTGTTCTTTTGCATGGGTTCATTGAACCTAGACCACAAAAGAGATGCTAAGACGCACTTAGAATTTCAGCTAGGGCAAGAAAACACCATATGTCCTTCATTCAAGAACTGACCCTTAGGATTCCCAAGAAAACAATTATTAGATGGAAGAAGATGGGATTTTGGCCATGTCAAGACGAGGGTGCCAAGTGCAGCAGCAACCCTTCGAATTTTGTAACAAAGTAATGATAAGAAAGAGAGTTAGTAGGGGATGATGCAGGGGACTTGGCTTGGCTAATAGATGTGACGTTAAAAGTATTGGACTACTTAGAGAAAGTAGACTAGCACAAACCTAGTTGGAAGAGATAAAGATTTGGGTGTGGAGCGGCAGATTTGGACAAGGAGACATATCCCTCGGATGGGTGAGGAGACTTATCTCCTACTTGGGCAAGGATGAGTAGCTCTTTTTGGCACACACGTCATGGTTACAAAGCTCTACCTAGTGGGTACCTTCTCGACCCCCAAATCAGCGGTTTTTACCTTTGAATCATCAATTTTAGTTAACTCTCTCATTTTGGTTAATTTTCTTTTGTGGTAACGTTTATTTTTAACAAGGATTTTATTCCAGATTCTTAGGGTAGAATTTAGCCATAATTATCTTATTATGTATTCTATTGTTTGGCCTTAATTACAATTTTGTCATTTTTAGTCAACTATTTAAGCTCGACTTGTGGGCTTTAGAACGACATCTTTGATTTATGATTATAAGCCTTAATCTCAAAGTTTATCTCTATTCAGAATACTATTCTATTCTTGTCTGGCATCAGTTGGTATCAAAGCTATAGCATTTTCTGGGGTGAATTATCGTCAGTTTGCATTGTTGGTGGTAGAGGTCATGGTTGATGTCGATGAGTTCTGAACCAGGAAATTCCTCCTCGTGATCGTAACATCTAGGATGCGATGATTGCAGATCTGCAGAGGCAAATAGCATAATTATCCCAACTTCTAAAGCTGCAAAACCTATAGGGTTAGACTTTTGATCAAGAATATGAATCCAGTTTTGAGAACCCTATCACCATCGTGCTCCTTTTTGGGAGTACTATGGTAGGGAGGAGTGAGGTGGAGACCTAGACTTCAAAGTGCATCTATCGAAATTTTTTAGGACTCTGCAGGCAGAGGGCTTCATATGTTGCATGAAATGAAACGCATTTTTTAATACAAGGATGTCCCAGATCATATAAAGGTGAAACTAGTTGCCATCAAATGAAAGGGTCGAGAACCAACTTGGTGGGAGCAGTTGAAGCAATCTTGAGAGTGATAGGGTAAAGCCAAGATTGGTGACGGGAGAAGATGAAGAAAAAGACGATGGGTCACTTTTTATCATTTGGATACACTTAGACCTTGTTTCAATGACTTCACACGTTGAGGTAGGGAGTGAAATCCGTTAATGAGTACACCAAGGAGTGCTATCAATTGGTGGCCCGTAATGATCTTTCCGAAACTAAAGAGCAATTGGTAGCACATTATTTGTGTGGTTTGTGACGGCCTTTATAGGACTTCCTTAGCCTTTACTTTCTGGGGACTATTTCTAACACCTATTAACCTATTAACCATCTGTAGGAGACTCACCCTACTTTGCAGCCCACTTAAGGTGAGAGTTCGAATGCCAATATTCGGTGCTTCATATGTGGAGAGCTCAATCATAGGGCAATAGAATGCGAAAATTCTACCACCTAGAAGGGGAAAAACCTCTTGACCAATGAGGATGACATGGAGGATGTTGAAAGCATGGGAGAACCAATCTAAGATGGAGGTGGCGAGGAAGAGGGTGTCTTGCATGGAGATGGTAACTAGACCCTTGTCGTCAAGAAGAGTTTACTAACTCCCAAGAGGGAGTCAGGCTAAGACTGGTTGAGAACTAATATCTTTGACACTACTTGCACTATTTTTTAGAAGGTGTGTAAACAGTTATAGATAGTGGTAGCTATAAAAATGTAGTCTCCGAGGCAGTAGTTCAAGAGCTGTAACTCAAGACAGATCAACACCCAAAGTTGTACAAACTGTCATGGCTGAAGAGAGGTAGTGAGGTCACCGTTGACATACTGTGTTTGGTCTCCCATTTGATTGGTTGGAAGTATTTTGACAACACGTGTTGCGATGTGGTATCCATGGATGCTTGCCATTTGCTACTCGGCAGGCCATGTTAGTATGATTAAAGTGTGATTCACGATGGGCATAAAAATACCTACTCCCTTAGCATTAAATGGTAGAAGATCACCCTAGCACCCCGTAGTAGGGAGGGAGCTACTTCTGCTCCTGTGGGTGAAAAGGGACACACTTTTCTGTTAAAGGCTAGATTCTCAGAAGAATCAAAGAAGGAAGGCATGGTGTTTGTCCTTGGTGCCATGTGACGACCAATGTGGGATGGACCATGAGATGCCACCATAAGTTCAACAGATACTATTTGATTTTGTAGATCTAATGCTGGAAGAAATTCCCCGTAACCTTTTGCCTATGACAGATATACAACACCAGATTGACTTGGTGCCAGGATTTAGTGTACCCAACAGGATAGCATATCACTTCAGCCCCAAGGAATTAGAAGAATTACAGCGCCAAGTGCTGGAATTGTTAGAGAAAGGCTACATCCATGAGAGTATGAGCCTATGTGCAATTCCTTTCCTCTTGGTACCCAAGAAAGATAGTTCATGGTGCATGTGCATGGGCAGCAGAGCTAATAACAAAATCACCATGAAGTATAAATTCCCAGTTCCCTGCCTGGACAACATGTTGGATCAGTTGTTATGCTCTAAGATCTTTTCCACAATTGATCTTAAAAGCGGGTATCACCAGATCCGAATACGCCCTGGCGATGAGTGCAAGATGGTGTTCAAAACACAACACGATCTCTACGAGTGGTTGGTCATTACCTTTGGGCTATCCAACGCACCCAATACATTTATCAGATTTATGCATTAGAAGCTACGGTGGTTTATGAGAAAGTTTGTCATCGTCTACTTCAATGATATCCTCATCTACAGTCTAATGTGGGAAGCACTTGTAGAGCACCTCAGAGATGTTTTTGAGACATTATGAAAGGAGTGTGTGTTCATCAACGGGAAAAAGTGTTCATTTTTCACCAGTTTTATTACATTCCTTGGGTTTGCCGTCTCTACAGATGGTGTCCACACAGATCAATCCAAAGTGGAAGCCATTTTAGAGTGACCAACCCCCAAGACCTACATGATGTGTGAACTTCCATGGATTGGCCTCCTTTTATTGATGATTCATCTGCAATTTTAGCACTCGAGTGCCTAAAAGGGTGGACATTTTAGTGGTCCGAGGAAGCAGAGACTAGTTTCTGGCTAGTCAAGTAGAAGTTGACTAAAGCACCAGTTCTAGCACTCCTTGATTTTGGGAACATCTTCAAGGTGAATTGTGACGCTTCTAGTGTAGGTATTGGCGGCGTCCTAAGTCAAGAAGGATGACCTGTTGCATTTTTCAACGAGAAACTGTTAGGATTGGGGAAAAACTACTCCAAACATGAATTGGAGTTCTAAACCATTGTACAATCCTTGAAACACTGGTAACATTATTTGGTACAAAAGTAATTCATTCTGATTATTGACCATGAGCCATTGAACTACATCAATGAGCAACACAAGCTGAGTAGACAACATCCCAAGTGGATCGCCTATCTACAAGAGTTCACGTTCTCCCTGAGACACTAATCGGGGAGCTTGAACTAGGTTACAGATGCTTTAAGCCGACAAGTGGCACTCCTTACCACCATTAGTACCATAGTGGAGGGCTTTGATACTTTCATTTGTATGCAAAAGATAAATCCTTTGTAAAGATTCTTAAGGAAGTAACTGAGGGAAGACGAAGTGATTTTCTCTTGTATGATGGATTTTTATTTTGTCACCTACAGTTTTATATCCCAGACTATTCCTTGAAAGATCATATTATATGGGAATTGCATGGCGAGGGACACTTTGGGTGAGAAAAGACTTTGGTTTTAATCGTTGCAGATTACTACTAGCCCAAGTTGACTAGTGACGTGGCCTGATACGTGGCAAGATGTTTCATATGCCAGAGAATGAAAGGAACCCTCACCATTGCTAGCCTTTACACTCTATTACCTATACCTGATGGCCCGTGTCTTGACGTCAGTATTGATTTTGTCTTGGGCTTACCCAGGACCCAACACGCCATCGATTTAATCTTCATTGTAGCTTGCAGAAAGACCATGGCGCCACCCAGATTGCCTAGCTTTATTTCAAGGAGATTTCTCGCTTGCATGGTAGCCCTTGGTCTATTAGCTCAGACCAGGATATGAAGTTTATGAGTAATTTCTATAAGAGTTTGTGGGAAAAGCTTGACATGAAACTAAACTTTAGTAGTGCCAATCAACTCCAAATGGATGGGCAAACCGAGATGGTGAATCAAAGTTTGGGCAACCTCCTAAGAAGTTTGGAAACTACTAAGCCAAAATAGTGGGAACTCACCTTATCGTAGGTCCTTACCTTATCGTAGGTGAAGTTTGCTTACTACCAATCCAAGAACAGGTAAGGTCAGAATTCGTCAGGCGTCCTTGATTTGGTCCCTATCCCACAGATTGGTCGATTGAACGTCAAGGCTGAGGAGATGCCAAAACACCTTCAGGGAGTACATGACCAAGTCAAACAAGCAATTCAGGTGAGCAATGCAAAGTACAAGGTTCACGCTAACAATTGTCGTCGTTAGGTACTTTTTGATGTTGGAGATCTTGTTTAGGTTGTACTAACCCATCATCGTTTTCCTGTTGGCGAGTATAATAAGTTGAAGGATAGGAAGATTGGACCTTTTGAAATTCTACAAAAGATCAATGATAATGCATATAGACTATGTCTTCCTAGTCATATGAGAAATACGGATGTGTTCAATGTCGAACACCTCAGCCCCTGCTTTGTCAACATTGGCTTAAATTCGAGGGTGAGTTCTTTCCAGCCTAGGGAGGCTGATGGAGGAGGATTCAATTTTGAATCCAAGGCCAATGAGGCTTGACTAACAAATGTGACGTTAAAAGTACTGGACTACTTCGAGAAGGTAGACCAGCACAAACCTAGCTGGAAGAGATAAAGATTTAGGCTAGGAGCACCTGATTTGGGCAAGGAAACTTATCCCTCGATGGGTGAGGAGACTTATCTCTTGTTTGGGTGAAGAGTAGCTCTTTTCATCACACAAGTCATGTTTACCAAGCTTTGCCAAGTGGGGACCTTCTTGACCCCAAAATCAGCCATTTTTACCTCCGAATCATCAATTTTAATTAACTCTTTCATTTTGGTTAATTTCTTTCGTCGTACTTTTCATTTTTTGTAACAATTTTGTTTCAAATTATTAGGCTAGATTTTTGCCATAATTATCATATTCTATGTTCTACTATTTGGCCTTATGATCGGTGCAAAACTGCAAGTACACAATATCGTAGTTTTATAATAAAGTGATAAGAAAAGTATCGTCCTCAAGGATTGGTACCTTACTTTTGCCAAATACTAAAATTATACTAACCTTGATTTTATCTAGAAGAATCACTAAGATTTTTTGTAGTTGCAAATTAAACTAAAATCAACTCAAAACCGAAATACGTAAAGGAAATAAAACTGACGTTCGAAGATCAAAGTAATGGAAAAGAAAACTTCTAGGAAATCGATTTCACCTAATTCTTCACTATGCTTTTCTCATCCAGCTAATTTAATTTAATTCTTTTTGTTCATTAGCAAATCTCTAATTCATCCAACAGCCTCTTTCGATAGTCAATTGGAAATTATTCTTGTTCATAAATTCACACAAGAATATGCAAATTAATAAAGCAAGAAAGCAATAAGACCAGTGATTTAAATACTACATAGGTTCATACAAGTCTTTCGATCTCTATATTCACCTATGCTGAAATATTCAAGATCTACCCTATGATTCCCTCTTTCGATAGCAAATCACAAGATTAAATATCATCTAATTAATGGCTAGTTAATTAGAAGCAATAAACTCAGAATAAATCAGATAAACAAAGAGAGAATTGCCTTAAATTAGCATAGACAATCAAGCATAGTTCGGAACTAGGTTACATCATTTTCCTAGAATAAAGAAAATTTAGCTCATGCTAGAAATTGAATTCAACATAAACGAATTCACCATATTTGTTCTAAGAATATTGGAAGAAAATAAACGCTGAAAAATACTCCTTGCAGCCGCAACTCGTCTTCAAAAACTCAAGGAAATGCTTCAAGGCTTTTCTCCCGTCTGTGCTCGTGTATGAATCCAACTTACGTGCAAAATTTGGAATTCCCTCTTCAAAACAAGTGATTTGAATCCTTCTAGCTGTGTTTTTCTGTCCCAAAAGGTGTTCTCCAGTCAAAAAGTACGACCATAAAGTGAAAAATCACTTTTATATAGTGTGACGGCGAAAAACCCTAGATCTGTCAAAATACGATGTTCGCTTGAGCGGGGTGTCGAGCGAACATCGAGCGGTCGACTCTCCCTAACTTCGCTCGAGCGGCTTATCGAGCACACCTCGAGCGTTCAACTCTGCCTGATTTCACTCGAGCGGCCAATGTCTCCGCTCGAGCGATCTTTGTATTCCCGCAACCCGCTCGAGCTCACTGTCGAGCGGCAGTCGAGCGTTTGAATCTACCTGAGTTCGCTCGAGAAGCCAAAAGCCTCCGCTCGAGCGATCTTGTAAAATCTGCAACATGAAATTTTTCAAGTCATCAAATACCCCCAAACTTACAACTTTGTTTGTCCTTAAACAAAAAGAAAAACAAATGACACTTTAGGCAATATCAACTTGACCCCAAGAGAAATATCATCACTCACCAAACTTTTATGAATTTAGATTTCATCACTAGTATCTTACTCTTTTAACATCAAAGATAGCAAGAAAATCAATCAAAAATTTTGCAATTTGTCAAGTAAGAGTTAGGCGTTTACTTCAACCTAAAGCTAAGACCTTGAGTGTGTATGTGATATAGTCAATTTAACGTCAAACCACCTGCAAACTCAGATAAAAGTAGAACAACCAAAATCAGAAGAATTCTCTTAAAACTTAACCCCATAAGTCCAATTTTCAGAAATCCTCTCCACTAATGTAGTCAATACCAAAATCAGAGATCAAAAGGTCTTTAATAAGGTTGTAATGATAGGCCACAGGGTAAGGGTTAAGAAAGAACTGTATATGGATAATCAGAGCAAACTGGGAAAATACTTTGTGAAAAGAACACTAGAAGAGATTTCCACATGTTTCAAATCATAGCTCTTTCTTGGCAATATGCTCATACTTGTGGCATTATTGTTGCCGTAATCACTGATGCAATACCAACAATTCCCTTAACAAAATTTGAGGTGATTCACACTCCGCTTAGTGACTTCTTTTTTCTTTTTTCTCTCTCTTTTTTTTTCACTTCCTTTCTTCTTCTTCTTCTTTTTCTTCTTTGATTAAACAGAGCAAACATAATATAGTTCATCATGAAACAAATTTTCTCTTTTAAATGTAACTCTCCTCCAAAGTATTTTCTCAAACTGTCAAAGGTGGATTCATTGTTTTTCAGGCTTAGAACGAGCATGGTTTATGTAGTTCAAAGAATAAATAAAGGCTTATGTAACATAAGGCTCAAGGGGGTTAACTATGGAAACACACCATGTAATGATGGCATGACATTTAGGATGACTGGGAAAGCTTTTTGGTTATGCCAAAGAAATGCCTAGATCATTTCTCTAATATTTGGTCTCAACTAGGATTTCGCCTCAAGGACCCATCAACGGATTCTAGAGCAAAGCAAAATCGAACTTCTCTCTTTCAATTAATTCAACATCTTCTCTTCATAAGCAAAATGAATCAAAGAAAACGACTATGTGCTTAATTATATTCAAGGTCAAAGATTTAAACCAAAGTACCCACAAAACTTCACTTGACATAAAAGAAATTTTTGAAAATTTTTCTCAAAACCATCTTTAATCACAAATTTCAGAGTCATAGAGACTTCAATCTTACTCCAATGCATGCTTGGTAAGAGAATCAAACAACCCATAAACAACCCAAGACTTAGAAAACAAGAGGATCAAATGACTATAGGAATTCACACCCTCAAACTTAAACTAAACAATGTCCTCATTGTAATGCAAAAGTACAAAGGATTGAAGAAATAAAAGGAACTTCCCTGGTTTCATGGTGAATCTTCCATAGTTTAGAAATTTTTCAACTCTTTATTCATGCTAAAACAAAAAACCTGCATCAAAAAACCAAATTATTAAAACTAAATAAATAAAGATAATAAAATAAATGAAAGAATGAAAGATAGATCTATGAGTTGCCTCCCATAAGCGCTTGTTTTAAAGTCTACAGCCAGACTTTCCAATCTTCATCAATTAGGATCTCCAAGAGGAATAAATGCATAGATCCTCTCCACTTGTTCTCCATAGTAGTGCTTCAATCTCTGACCATTAACTCTGAAAATATTCCCTGTCTTGTCCTTCAAATCTATTGCTCCAAAAGAGAAAACTTCATGAATTGTATAAGGATCTGTCCATCTTGACTTTAACTCTCCTGGAAAGAGTTTGAGTCGTGAATTGAATAGTAAAACTTGCTGCCCTGGTGCAAACTCTCGCCTAAGAATCTGTTTGTCATGCCACTTCTTCGTCCGTTCTTTATAGATCTTTGCATTTTCATATGCATCATTCCGGAACTCTTCCATCTCATTCAATTGAAGAAGTCTCTTTTCACCTGCTGCCTTCAAATCAAAGTTAAACTTTTTTACAGCCCAATAGGCTCTATGCTCCAACTCTACAGGAAGATGACATGCCTTTCCAAACACTAATCGGTATGGAGACATCCCGATAGGTGTTTTAAAGGCTGTATGGTATACCCACAAAGCATCATCAAGCTTCTTCGCCCAATCCTTTCTATTGATTTTGACCGTCTTCTCAAGGATGTTCTTGATCTCTCTATTTGAAATTTCAGCTTGGCCATTAGTTTGAGGATGGTAAGCAAGTGCTATCTTGTGCTTCACACCATATTTAGAAAGAAGATTCTCAAACAACTTGTTGCAAAAGTGAGTCCCTTCATCACTAATAATAGCTCGTGGAGTGCCAAATCTTGTGAATATGTTCTTGTGCAGAAATTTGAGCACTACCTTTGCATCATTTGTTGTTGTAGCAATTGCTTCCACCCATTTTGACACATAATCAACTGCTAACAAGATATAAGCAAAGCCAAAAGGAGGAAAAGGCCCCATAAAATTTATTCCCCAGACATCAAACAACTCAACTTCTAAGATACCTTTCAGTGGTAACTCATAACGCCTTGAAATATTTCCCATACGTTGGCACCTGTCACAAGTTTTCACCAAAGTGTAACTATCACGAAAAATAGAAGGCCAAAAGAAACCACTTTGAAATACCTTAGCTGCTGTACGGGTAGCTCCAAAGTGTCCTCCATATGATGATGAATGGCAATGATGGAGGATGTCTTGCATCTCTTCTTCTAGCACACATCTTCTAATGATTTGATCAGGGCATCTTTTGAACAACAAAGGTTCATCCCAAAGGTAATAATTCACATCATGCAAAAACTTCTTGCGTTGATAGTAAGTAAGATCAGGTGGTAAAACTTTACAAGCTAAGTAATTAACAATATCAACATACCACGGAAGTTTGATCTCACATGCAAACAACTACTCATCAGGGAATGCCTCTTGGACCACTGAGTCTGGTCCTTCTTCCTCTTGCTCTAACCGAGAGAGATGGTCAGCAACTAGATTTTCACTTCTTTTCTTATCCCGAATCTCCAAATCAAATTCTTGGAGAAGGAGGATCCAACGAATTAGTCTCGGCTTAGCATCCTTCTTGCCAAACAAATAACAGAGTGCTGCATGATCAGTGAACACTATCACCTTTGTACCAATGAGGTAAGATCTAAATTTGTCACAAGCAAACACCACAACAAGCATCTCCTTCTCAGTTGTCGTATAATTCAATTGAGCTTCATTCAATGTTCGGCTTGCATAATGGATGGCTCTAAACAGCTTGTCTCGCCTTTGCCCCAACATTGCTCCAATTGCATAGTCACTTGCATCGCACATAACTTCAAATGGTTGACTCCAATCAGGCACGATCACAATTGGTGCTGAAATTAATTTCTCCTTGATTGTATTAAAGGCCTGCAAACAAACAACATCAAAGTCAAATGCAGAATTTTTCTCAAGAAGATTACATAAAGGTTTAGAGAGTTTAGAAAAATCCTTGATAAATCTTCTATAAAATCCCGCATGTCCCAGAAAACTTCTGATTCCCTTCACGTTCTTTGGAGGTGGTAGTTTTTCTATGGTTGCAATCTTGGCTCGATCCACCTCAATTCCATTGGATGACACTCTATGGCCAAGCACGATCCCTTCTTGAACCATGAAATGACACTTCTCCCAGTTCAGGACTAGATTTTTGTCTTCACATCTCTGCAAAACAAGAGCTAAGTTATGCAAACAATGATCAAAAGATGTACCAAAAACTGAAAAGTCATCCATGAAAACTTCCATTATCTCTTCCACCATGTCAGAAAAGATGGCCATCATGCAACGTTGAAATGTCGCAGGGGCGTTGCACAATCCAAAGGGCATCCTCCTAAAAGCAAATGTTCCATAGGGGCATGTGAATGTAGTCTTCTCTTGATCCTCAGGAGCTATAGCAATCTGATTATACCCCGAATAACCATCTAGAAAGCAATAGTAGGAGTACCCAGCCAATCGATCCAACATCTGATCAATGAATGGAAGTGGAAAATGATCATTCCTTGTTGCTTTATTCAACTTGCGGTAATCCATGCATACACGCCATCCCGTGACTGTTCTTGTAGGAATGAACTCATTGTTGTCATTTTTCACCACCGTCATTCCACCTTTCTTTGGTACAACTTGCACTGGACTTACCCATGAGCTATCTGAAATAGCATATATAATTCCAGCATTAAGGAGTTTCAAAATCTCAGCTCTCACGACTTCCTTCATTGCTGGATTTAATCTTCTTTGGTGCTCGATCGTTGGTATGTAAAGCTCCTCCATTAAAATCTTGTGCATGCAAATGGAGGGACTTATTCCTTTTATGTCAGAAATAGTCCATCCCAAGGCTGTTCTATGCTCCCTCAATACACGCAGCAACTTTTCCTCTTCTTCGGGTGTGAGTGATGTAGCAACAATCACTGGAAAGGTATCACTATCACCCAAGAATGCATAGCGAAGATGCTCAGGTAATTGCTTCAACTCCGGAGTTGTAGTTTGCTGAATCTTTTCTTTAGCATTTTCAGATTCACTCTTTGGTACCACCGGCTCTAGCTTCCCCACTTCATCATTAAGTGATGTAATCTGCTGCAATGCTCCCAAAGCAAAAACATAGTGGAGAAATTCTTCACTAACAAAAGGCAAGTCAGATTCACAAACAGCAGAATTATTAAAATCATAATCATGAGATGAAGTGGTGATACATCGTTCTAGGTGATCGGATGGCATATCTTCTTGAAAAGCCTCCTCTACACATTGCTTAATGACATCAACCCGGAAGCAAGTACTTGGATCTTCAGGAAATTTCATGGCTTGATAGATGTTGAACATAACTTCTTCCTTGTTCACTCTCAATGTTAACTCACCCTTTTGAACATCAATCAAAACTCTTCCCGTGGCCAAGAATGGTCGGCCAAGAATTAGGGGGACTTCTTCATCTTCTTCCATGTCTAACACCACAAAATCAGCAGGGAAGATAAATTTATCCACCTTTACCAATACGTCTTCTATGATTCCACGTGGATACTTGATGGACCGATCCACTAGTTGCAAGGAAATTGTTGTATGCTTCATCTCTCCAAGTCCTCATTTCCTGCAAATAGAAAGTGGCATAAGATTAATGCTAGCACCAAGATCACATAAGACTCTATCAAAAAATGAATTTCCAATAGTGCAAGGCAAAGTGAAACTCCCCGGATCTTTTAATTTTTGAGGCAATTTCTTTTGAAGAATGGCACTGCATTCTTCAGAAAGCTTCACTGTTTCAAACTCCTCCAATCTTCTCTTCTTGGAAATGATGTCCTTCAGAAACTTGACATAATTTGGCATTTGTTCCAAAGCATCTGCAAAAGAAATATTAATGTGGATTTTCTTAAAAATATCCAAAAATTTAGAAAATTGCTTATCTAATTTTTGCTTTTGAAAACGCTGATGGTAAGGAAGTGGAGGAGCGAGAATAGGAGGATTGTCAGGAAATGAAATTGCTGGAGGCGAGTCGGTCTCTCTTAGTGTATCATTGACAATCTCCTCTTCTTCTACTTGATCCTTGCTTTGGCCATTGTTCGTAGTGGTAGGAGTGGACTTGCTCTCCTTTAATGGTGACCTCTCAATTTCTTTTCCACTCCTAAGTGAGATGGCTTTGCATTGTTCTTTTGGATTCACTTCAGTGTTGCTAGGAAAGTCTCCTCTTTGTTGGGCATTGATGGTAGTGGCTAATTGCCCAATTTGCACTTCAAGATTCTTCATAGTGGCTCCCATATTGCTACAATGAGTCTCAATGTTGTCCAGCCGTGAATCAGTCTTTTTAAACCTTACATTGGTCTCCTGAACAAAGGAAACTATGGCATCCTCAAGTGACATCTTCTTCTCGGTTGGTTGGCTATCAAATCCTGGAGGATGTTGAGGTTGCAATACAATCTTCGTATTTCCATATGACAAATTCTCATGATTTCTAAGCCCTGGATGATAGTAATTTGGCATAGGATTATCACGATAGTTGTAGTTCCGATTGTTGATGTATTGAACTTGTTCTTGATTCACTTCATTACTTGGAACTGTCATGCTTGCAGATGCAACATATTCTGTACTTTGTGGTATCCTAGGTGTTGTCAAGGCTGAAATCTGATGAGATAGGGTGGCAACTTGAGCTGAAAGGGCTGCTATCGGCTCTAAGTCATGAATTCCAGCAACCTTCTTAGCCAAAGTCCTCTCAGTTGGNCAAACTCTTGAAGATATGTTGCGAGCGTGTGCTTTAGATTTTCAAGGAAGTTGGGAGAATCACGTGCCACTCATAGAATTCGCGTATAATAACAGCTTCCATGCATCCATCCAAATGGCTCCTTATGAAGCTCTGTATGGTAGAAAATGCAGATCACCCTTATGTTGGGATGAAGTCGGGGAGAAGAAAATAATTGGACCCGAGATAATACAGGATATGCAAAATCAGATTCAGATTATAAGAGATAACATGGCTGCAGCGCAAAGTCGTCAAAAGAGTTACGCGGATACCAGGAGGAGAGAATTGTCTTTCGAACAAGGCGATTGGGTTTATCTTAAGGTCTCTCCCATGAAAGGAGTTAAGCGTTTTGGGAAGAAGAGAAAGCTGGATCCAAGATATGTTGGACCTTTTCAGATTTTGGAGAAGGTAGGGTCCGTCGCTTACAGAGTTGCTTTGCCAGAATATTTTGGGGATATACACAATGTCTTCCATGTATCGTCTTTAAAGAAGAGTTTTGGACAACAAGAGCCACGTTTTGTCGACCCAGAGAATATTCAGTTGCAACCGGACCTTACTTATGAGGTTGTTCCATCGCAGATCATGGATTGGAAGGAGCAACAGTTAAGGTCTAAAACGATATATCTGGTTAAGGTGGCCTGGGGAGATCCGTTAGCTCAAGATTTCTCCTGGGAGCGAGTAGTGGACATGAGGGAGCAGTACCCCTACTTGTTCGAGTGATGACGGTACGTTTTTTTTAATCTTGGTTGCAGTTGGTTTTATGTGGAATTGTATGGCTTGTTTCAAGTTGGTGTTCGGACCTGCAAATTTCGAGGACGAAATTTGTTTTAAGGGGGGGAGGATGTGATGACCCGCTTTTATGTGTATTTTCACTGAAGGGATATTTTAATTTAATTAAATATTTTATAGTACTTTTATTTTAAATTATCGAGTTTTAAATAGATTTTATTGGCTGTTGAATTTAAATTGTGATTTAATTTATTTTGGCTTGTTTTTGGTTTTAAAAATTTAAATAATTGGTTTTTACTAGTTATTTATTTTATTTTAGCTTATTGAAGTGTTTAAAATATTTTTAGTGGTGTTTATTTATTTATTTGATGTAGTGTTAATTTATTTTAATCGTTTTATGTTTTTTATACCGTTTTCGGCTGATCAGTCTTTGGACTTCCGACGTGAGGACTGGACCTCATTAATTTCCTTCATCTTTTTCTTTTTCTTTTCTTTTCCTCTTCTTTTTCTTTTTTCTCTTTTTTCTTTTTTCCCTTTTTTCTCCTCTCTCCCGCTCGGACTCTCTCTCCCCGCGCCTCTCTTTCTCTCTCTCTCCTCACCCACGCCGGAACCAAGCCCCACCCAGGCCCGCCGTTCGCCGGCGTCGTGCCCGACGCCACCCCTGCCGGTCGACTCCCCTCCGGCCGGTGATCACTCCCCCCAACTCCCAGCCCCAACCGGCCGGCCGTTTGGCCGGAAAACGCCCAAAAAGCCGCACGGTTTGTGGCTCGATCCGCCGCCGTCGCTCCACCTCCGGCCACCACCTCTTCACCACTTCTTCCCCTACTCCTTGCCGACCTAACCCACCCATCCCCGGCCTCAAACGGTCACCGGAGCGGCTCCCACGAGCTCAACTCCGATTTGCCCTTTTTCTGCCCCTACCGGCGTTTTCGCCGCCACCCACGGCCAAAACTCACTTCCACTAGCTTCATAAACATCTCTAGACCATTCCCTATCAATTTGGTGTCTTGGTTTGTCCCCGGTCAAAAGTGGGTATTTTGCGACCCACGGGAACAGTGCATTTGCACTGTTACGTTGCTTTCGCATCGCCGTTCGCTTCGCGCCGAAGCTTCTAAAAATCCTATATAGCGCTGTAAGTATTTTCCAAACGCTACTTTTAGATTTAAATGTATTTTACTCTTTCAATAAATTATTTGGTTGGTTCGCTGATTCCGGACTGAGTCCGAGGAGTTCGGGGGTCGGCTGGATGGAGGACGGAGTTGCTTGATTTGTTGTGCTATGGTTGAATTTATTTGTCGAGCATTGAAATTGGCATTTACATGATGCATGCACTTGTATTTTATTTTATTGGATAAAATCATGTTTTATTGGCGTAAATGGTTTTTGGGAGTGTGCGTATCACGAGCCCAAGCCGGGATGGGTTATTATCTCGGTGGAGCTCCTCTGGTCACTCGGGAGTGGATAATACTGAGTGACATCCCCTGGGTTGTCGCCGGGCGACGACCGGATCGCACGATACGGTAACGCTGTCGTGTCGACTCCGTGGTCCTTTTAGTGGCGGGGACTAGAGGATGGCCTGGCCAGGTACGCGCGAGTTGGAGGCGCGAGTCTGGGCATCACTCGTGTAGGTGTCACACGCGTAGACGTTACCTGCGGTGTGGCACAGAGCCAGAGTGTGCGGATGATCCCTAGGGGAGATCATGGTGCATGCATAATTGGTTGGTTTTCATGGTTTTCGGATATGGGCCATTTTCTGGGAAAATGGCGATGGTCTTGTGATCCATTTTCGGGGAAAATGGTGGTTTGGGCCATTATCTGGGATAATGGCGAGGCTTGGTTTTAAAGGTTATGTTTTTAAGCCAGTTGGGTTTTTGGCGTGCGTGGAAAATATGATTTATGAGTTTTGGAGCATTGACATTCATTCATACTTGTTGTTTGAGTTTAATATGCTTTTATCTAGTGGTGTTTGGGTTTTACTTACCTGCGGCACCATTTTTGGTACCGTAGATTTTGATGCAGCGTTCGAGGAGGAGGAGGAGGCTGAGCCCGAGGATGCGGCTCCGCCGGAGTTCTGATTTGAAGTTATGCTTTGTACTTAGTTTTAAAAACAATATTTATATCATGTAATATTTTATTCTGTACCTTTGAACCGTTTGTATTTTATTTAAGAAAAATTCTGGTACTTAGTATTTGACTTGGCTATCCGCTGCGTATCTTCTTGTGCACATGTGTCGCTTGCACACACTTGGCACTCGTCGTTAGGATGGTGACCCGTGATGTCACCATCCGGGCACCTCGAATTCCTTTCCGTACGTGGGAATTTTGGGGGCGCCACATTTTTACACAATGACTCCTTCATAAAAGTTGTTCCTCTTTGAGTCTAGTTTCCGTAGATGTATTTTTAGTATCATTCCATGGTCATTTGGTCAGTCAAAAGTATTTGTAACCATGGAAAGGTCATTCTGGGCGTGAATCTGGAGAGTATGTTATGTTTTGGAGTTTTTGACCAAGCTAATGGGCATATCTTGGTCCGAAAATTTTATGGAGTGTTGTTAGAATGTGTTTAAGAGTTTTCATTGAAGTTTTGTTGCATGAATAAAGCTTTTGATGATATATTTTCTTAGATCTAGAAACTCGAAAACTGGAAGTGGAAAAACAGTTTTTATTTGGAGAAAGTTTGAATATTTCGTGGTTTGATCTTACTCTAATGGCTTTGATATTTTATATGATGATCATAAGTCTCTTATTTTCATGTTAGGATGTTATTTTGGAGATATTTAGCATTAGTTTAAAAGATATGATTTTTCTATGCAAGAGAATTTCGGTTAGGCCTAAGATTTGATGTTTTTAGGTTAGATCCATGTTTTATTGGGTTTTAGCCATGTGATTTTAATTTTGATGGTTGGATATTCTTTAAGACACGTTTTTAAACCATGTGATACTTTATTTCAAAGATCTCACCTTCTTAAGCCATTGATCAAGAGATTTATCAAACTAGTTAAGAAAAAGTTTCTGTTTTTGGACTAAGTGTAAAATCAAAAACTCCAAGTGTTATTTTTGTGATTTTGGTGACTTTAGTTTGATGATTTAAAGCATGGTTTATCTGAGGATGATGTTATGAATATGTTAGAAGTAAGATTTGATTTTTTTGGAATTCTTGGAGATGTTTTGATTTAAGGACAAAGCTTGTGATTCAAGTGTTTTGATCTTTTTACAAAAAAGTTTGGTGTTGATTATTAGCTTTTTCTAAATGGATGTTTTAAGTATGGTTTTAAACTTAGGATTGGAAGATATTGTTGTAAAATTTTGGTTTAAGCATGAGTTTTGAAGTTGGAAGGAATTGTAACAAAAATCAAGAGAAATGGCCTATGGATGTTTCGGCCATAGTGTGTTTTCCATAGTGATGTTTTGTTTTAAATTTTTCTGAGTTGATATTTGAGTTTAGAACAAAATTTACATGAGGAATGTAAATTTTGAAAATTTTTGGAGTTAGGATATGAAATCCTTAAGTTATGGGTAAAATGGTCGTTTTCCCACATGTAGAGGTAAAATGATAATTTTACTCTAAGATAACTTGTTTCCATAGTTTCTAATTGTTAGTAATTAAATTTCTAACTTTTAGAATGACCTTTTACAGTTTCTCGTATATCGCGACTTTATTCTCGTAGAACGTGACAATCGAGGTAAGTTAGCCTCTAACTTACTATCAGTTTATTGTGTATGTGTGATGGGTAAGGGAACTACAATTTATGTATGTATGTTATCGTATATGCCATGTCATGCTATGTCATTACATGTTTATCTGTTACGTATGATTTAATCTCTCATGAATATTTATCTGTTACACAATCTTTTCTGTCATACAATTGTATGTTATAAGTATATGTAAGTATGCCATATGATACATGTATGCCATGAAATGTTTATGATTAAATCATATTGTGCCATTTACAAGTATACGCCATGTTAGAAAAGTATATGATATTAAATAATATCTCATGCATTAAGAAAGATAAGACATGTTATGTTACGTATAATACGTGGGGCCACAACAACTGTGGAGTACGTATTATATTTTATGTTACTTATAATGCGTGGGGCCACAACAACTGTGGAGTACGTATTATATTTTATGTTACTTATAATGCGTGGGGCCACAACAACTGTGGAGTACGTATTATATTTTATGTTACTATAATGCGTGGGGCCACAACAACTGTGGAGTACGTATTATATTTTATGTTACTTATAATGCGTGGGGCCACAACAACTGTGGAGTACGTATTATATTTTATGTTACTTATAATGCGTGGGGCCACAACAACTGTGGAGTACGTATTATATTTTATGTTACTTATAATGCGTGGGGCCACAACAACTGTGGAGTACGTATTATATTTTATGTTACTTATAATGCGTGGGGCCACAACAACTGTGGAGTACGTATTATATTTTATGTTACTTATAATGCGTGGGGCCACAACAACTGTGGAGTACGTATTATATTTTATGTTATATGTGGCCACAATAGAGTCTATTATTATGGTATCATGGGGCCACAACAACTGTGGAGATGAAGTATGGGGCCACAACAACTGTGGAGCATACACTACGATGAGACACAGCAATTGTGACATGTAGAATACGTGGGGCCACAACAACTGTGGAGTACGTATTATATTTTATGTTACTTGAATACGTGGGGCCACAACAACTGTGGAGTACGTATTAACGCACGTTATTAATCAAGACAATTGAATAATATTCCAAGTTTATGTTAAGTCCAGTTTCAGATCAAATACATGATAAGTCAAGTTGCAGATCAAGTTCATGTTATGTTATGCTCACATACATGTTATGTTCATGTTCATGTTATGTTCCAAGTTCACGTTCATATTATGTTATGTTCACGTTCACATTATGTCTCAAGTTCACGTTTATGTCATGTTATGTTCAAGTTTATGTTATTTTCAAGTTCTTATTTATGTTATGCATGTTTACGTTCATGCTATATTTCAAGTCCATGTTATGTTTCACGTTCATGTTATGTTGTTTGTTCATGTTATGTTTTAAGCTTAAGTTCATGCCATGTTAAGTCAAGTTCAGTTCACGTTTAAGTTCTGGTTATGTCATGCTATATGTCAAGTTATGCTATGCTTATGTACGACTATACTTATGCATTTATGCTTTTACTGCCATGCATGCATCTTTAACCTGTGTGTGAGTTTTATGTTAACTTACTGAGATTTGTAATCAAATCTCACTGTGGTAGTCCCAACTACCATTCCCCCCGAATGGTAGATCTTGTTACAGGACCGAAGAGAATTGGAATCTGACCAACTGAATACGGTCGACTAGGCCACGGTGCGATGTTGATGATGGATAGTACTTAACTTAGGTTATACTTGTACTTTTGGAGTTGTATCTCAAGTATTCTTTTGATCACAACCATTTTGGACTAGTGTGGTGATCACGGCTTTTAGTATGCCTTTATGTATGAAATATGTTTCAAGTATTTGGGATATTTTAGTTTGGTGCATAGTATTGCTAAAGAAAAAAATTATCCGCTGCGAATATTGCATAATGCTAGATGCATGTTAGGAACATTGCATCTTATATGTCATGAACGGGGGCAGGTAACCTTGTGTTGCATGTCCGACGCTTCAAATGTCCGTTCAATCCCAAGCGGAATTTGGGGGCGTCACACGAGCGGAGGCTTTTGGCCGCTCGAGCGAACTCAGGCAGATTCAAACGCTCAACTGCCGCTCGACAGTGAGCTCGAGCGGGTTGCGGGAATACAAAGATCGCTCGAGAAAGACATTGGCCGCTCGAGCGAAATCAGGCAGAGTTGAACGCTCGAGGTGTGCTCTGACAAGCCGCTCGAGCGAAGTTAGGGAGAGTCGACCGCTCGATGTTCGCTCGACACCCCGCTCGAAGCGAACATCGTATTTTGACAGATATAGGGTTTTCCGCCGTCACACCATATAAAAGTGATTTTTCACTTTATGGCCGTACTTTTTGACTGGAGAACACCTTTTGGGACAGAAAAACACAGCTAGAAGGATTCAAATCACTTGTTTTGAAGAGAGAATTCCACATATTGCACGTACGTTGGAATCATACACGAGCACAGACGGGAGAAAAGCCTTGAAGCATTTCCTTGAGTTTTTGAAGACGAGTTGCGGCTGCAAGGAGTATTTTTCAGCGTTTATTTTCTTCCAATATTCTCAGAACAAATATGGTGAATTCGTTTATGTTGAATTCAATTTCTAGCATGAGCTAAATTTTCTTTATTCTAGGAAAAGATGTAACTAGTTCCGAACTATGCTTGATTGTCTATGCTAATTTAAGGCAATTCTCTCTTTGTTTATCTGATTTATTCTGAGTTTATTGCTTCTAATTAACTGGCCATTAATTAGATGATATTTAATCTTGTGATTTGCTATCGAAAGAGGGAATCATAGGGTAGATCTTGAATATTTCAGCATAGGTGAATATAGAGATCGAAAGACTTGTATGAACCTATGTAGTATTTAAATCATTGGTCTTATTGCTTTCTTGCTTTATTAATTTGCATATTCTTGTGTGAATTGATGAACAAGAATAATTTCCAATTGACTATCGAAAGAGGCTGTTGGATGAATTAGAGATTTGCTAATGAACAAAAAGAATTAAATTAAATTAGCTGGATGAGAAAAGCATAGTGAAGAATTAGGTGAAATCGATTTCCTAGAAGTTTTCTTTCCCATTACTTTGATCTTCGAACGTCAGTTTTATTTCCTTTACGTATTTCGGTTTTGAGTTGATTTTAGTTTAATTTGCAACTACAAAAAATCTTAGTGATTCTTCTAGATAAAATCAAGGTTAGTATAATTTTAGTATTTGGCAAAAGTAAGGTACCAATCCCTGAGGACGATACTCTTCTTATCACTTTATTATAAAACTACGATACTGTGCACTTGCAGTTTTGCACCGATCAAGTTTTTGGCGCCTGTTGCCGGGGATTGGTTTATTCTTATTCTATTTTGTCAATATCGATACAAAGTAATCTTGGTTTTAATTTAGAATTTTATTTTAAGTTGTTCTTATATTTTAATTTTTATTGTTCTACAGGTGTGTTTTTGACGTTGGATGCGCCTGTGCTAGATCTCGTAATATTATCCCTCTTGATCCGGAGATTGAAAGAACTCTTAGATCACGAAGAAAAAATAAGATACTAGCCATGGCTGAAGAAGAGAATGAGGCACTGCCACGCACCTTGAAGGACTATGTACGACCAATTGTGAATGGGAATTACTCGAGTATAAGGCGCCAGACTATCAATGCCAACAACTTTGAGCTCAAACCAGCTTTGATTAGCATGGTGCAGCAGGCTCAATTCAGCGGATCGCCACTTGATGATCCCAACATTCATTTGGCAATGTTCTTGGAGATTTGTGACACTGTGAAGATCAATGGTGTTACTGAAGACACCATTAGACTGAGATTGTTTCCTTTCTCTTTAAGGGACAAGGCTAGAGGTTGGCTACAATCTCTACAATCGGGAAGCATCACTAGTTGGCAGGATATGGCGAGAAGTTTCTGGCTAAATTCTTTCCACCTGCAAAAACAGCCCAACTCAGGAGTGAGATTGGCCAGTTCAAGCAAAATGATTTTGAGTCACTCTATGAAGCTTGGGAGAGGTATAAAGACTTGGTTCGACGTTGCCCACAACATGGATTGCCAGATTGGTTGCAAGTTCAGATGTTTTATAATGGGTTAAATGGGCAAACTCGAACCATAGTTGATGCTGCTTCTAGTGGAACTTTGATGTCGAAGACAGCTGAGGGTGCTACTGCTCTTTTGGAAGAAATGGCCTCAAACAACTATCAATGGCCAACTGAGAGGACTTTGGCTAAGAAATAAAATTCTAAATTAAAACCAAGATTACTTTGTATCGATATTGACAAATAGAATAAGAATAAACCAATCCTCGGCAACAGCGCCAAAAACTTGATCGGTGCAAAACTGCAAGTGCACAGTATCGTAGTTTTAAAATAAAGTGATAAGAAGAGTATCGTCCTCAGGGATTGGTACCTTACTTTTGCCAAATACTAAAATTATACTAACCTTGATTTTATCTAGAAGAATCACTAAGATTTTTTGTAGTTGCAAATTAAACTAAAATCAACTCAAAACCGAAATACGTAAAGGAAATAAAACTGACGTTCGAAGATCAAAGTAATGGAAAAGAAAACTTCTAGGAAATCGATTTCACCTAATTCTTCACTATGCTTTTCTCATCCAGCTAATTTAATTTAATTCTTTTTGTTCATTAGCAAATCTCTAATTCATCCAACAGCCTCTTTCGATAGTCAATTGGAAATTATTCTTGTTCATAAATTCACACAAGAATATGCAAATTAATAAAGCAAGAAAGCAATAAGACCAGTGATTTAAATACTACATAGGTTCATACAAGTCTTTCGATCTCTATATTCACCTATGCTGAAATATTCAAGATCTACCCTATGATTCCCTCTTTCGATAGCAAATCACAAGATTAAATATCATCTAATTAATGGCTAGTTAATTAGAAGCAATAAACTCAGAATAAATCAGATAAACAAAGAGAGAATTGCCTTAAATTAGCATAGACAATCAAGCATAGTTCGGAACTAGATTACATCATTTTCCTAGAATAAAGAAAATTTAGCTCATGCTAGAAATTGAATTCAACATAAACGAATTCACCATATTTGTTCTAAGAATATTGGAAGAAAATAAACGCTGAAAAATACTCCTTGCAGCCGCAACTCGTCTTCAAAAACTCAAGGAAATGCTTCAAGGCTTTTCTCCCGTCTGTGCTCGTGTATGATTCCAACGTACGTGCAATATGTGGAATTCTCTCTTCAAAACAAGTGATTTGAATCCTTCTAGCTGTGTTTTTCTGTCCCAAAAGGTGTTCTCCAGTCAAAAAGTACGGCCATAAAGTGAAAAATCACTTTTATATGGTGTGACGGCGGAAAACCCTATATCTGTCAAAATACGATGTTCGCTTGAGCGGGGTGTCGAGCGAACATCGAGCGGTCGACTCTCCCTAACTTCGCTCGAGCGGCTTGTCAAGCACACCTCGAGCGTTCAACTCTGCCTGATTTCGCTCGAGCGGCCAATGTCTTTGCTCGAGCGATCTTTGTATTCCCGCAACCCGCTCGAGCTCACTGTCGAGCGGCAGTTGAGCGTTTGAATCTGCCTGAGTTCGCTCGAGCGGCCAAAAGCCTCCGCTCGTGTGACGCCCCCAAATTCCGCTTGGGATTGAACGGACATTTGAAGCGTCGGGACATGCAACACAAGGTTACCTGCCCCCGTTCATGACATATAAGATGCAATGTTCCTAACATGCATCTAGCATTATGCAATATTCGCAGCGGATAATTTTTTTCTTTAGCAATACTATGCACCAAACTAAAATATCCCAAATACTTGAAACATATTTCATACATAAAGGCATACTAAATAGCCGTGATCACCACACTAGTCCAAAATGGTTGTGATCAAAAGAATACTTGAGATACAACTCCAAAAGTACAAGTATTAACCTAAGTTAAATACTATACCATCATCAACATCGCACCGTAGCCTAGATGACCGTATTCAGATGGTCAGATTCCAATTCTTCTTTGGGTCCTGTAACAAGATCTACCATTCGGGGGGAATGGTAGTTGGGACTACCACAGTGAGATTTGATTACAAATCTCAGTAAGTTAACATAAAACTCACACACAGGTTAAAGATGCATGCATGGCAGTAAAAGCATAAATGCATAAGTAAAGTCGTACATAAGCATAGCATAACTTGACATATAACATGACATAACCAGAACTTAAACGTGAACTGAACTTGACTTAACATGACATGAACTTGAGTTTAAAACATAACATGGACTTGAAATGTAGCATGAACGTAAACATGCATAACATAAATATGAACTTGAAAATAACATAAACTTGAACATATCATGACATAAACGTGAACTTGAGACATACTGTAAACGTGAACTTAACATGATGTGAACATGAACTTGGAACATAACTTGATCATGAACATAACATGTACGTGTACATAACAAAACATGAACTTGATCTGAAACTTGACTTATCATGCACTTGATCTGAAACTTGACTTAATACGTACTCCACAGTTGTTGTGGCCCCACGTATTCTACGTGTCACAATTGCTGTGTCTCACGTAGTGTATGCTCCACAGTTGTTGTGGCCCCATACTTCATGCTCCACAGTTGTTGTGGCCCCATGTATACACGTAACATAAAATATAATACGTACTCCACAGTTGTTGTGGCCCCACGTATACACGTAACATAAAATATAATACGTACTCCACAGTTGTTGTGGCCCCACGTATACACGTAACATAAAATATAATACGTACTCCACAGTTGTTGTGGCCCCACGTATACACGTAACATAAAATATAATACGTACTCCACAGTTGTTGTGGCCCCACGTATACACGTAACATAAAATATAATACGTACTCCACAGTTGTTGTGGCCCCACGTATACACGTAACATAAAATATAATACGTACTCCACAGTTGTTGTGGCCCCACGTATACACGTAACATAAAATATAATACGTACTCCACAGTTGTTGTGGCCCCACGTATACACGTAACATAAAAAATAATACGTACTCCACAGTTGTTGTGGCCCCACGTATACACGTAACATAAAAATATAATACGTACTCCACAGTTGTTGTGGCCCCACGTATATACGTAACATTAAATATAATACGTACTCCACAGTTGTTGTGGCCCCACGTATTCACGTAACATAAAATATAATACGTACTCCACAGTTGTTGTGGCCCCACGTATTATACGTAACATAACATGTCTTATCTTTCTTAATGCATGAGATATTAATTAATATCATATACTTTTCTAACATGGCGTATACTTGTAAATGACACAATATGATTTAATCATAACATTTCATGGCATACTTAACATGGCATACTTATAACATACATCATTGTATGATAGAAAAGATTATGTAACAGATAATTATTCATGAGAGATTAAATCATACGTAGCAGATAAACATGTAATGACATAGCATGACATGGCATATACGATAACATACATACATAAATTGTAGTTCTCTTACCCATCACACATACACAATAAACTGATAGTAAGTTAGAGGCTAACTTACCTCGATTGTCACGTTCTACGAGAATAAAGTGCGATATACGAGAAACTGTAAAAGGTCATTCTAAAAGTTAGAAATTTAATTACTAACAATTAGAAACATGGAAACAAGTTATCTTAGAGTAAAATTATCATTTTACCCTCTACATGTGGGAAAACGACCATTTTACCCATAACTTAAGGATTTCATATCCTAACTCCAAAAATTTCCAAAATTTACATTCCTCATGTAAATTTTGTTCTAAACTCAAATATCAACTCAGAAAAAAATTTAAAACAAAACAACACTATGGAAAACACACTATGGCCGAAACATCCATAGGCCATTTCTCTTGATTTTTGTTACAATTCCTTCCAACTTCAAAACTCATGCTTAAACCAAAATTTTACAACAAACATCTTCCAATCCTAAGTTTAAAACCATACTTGAAACATCCATTTAGAAAAAGCTAATAATCAACACCAAACTTTTTTGTAAAAAGATCAAAACACTTGAATCACAAGCTTTGTCCTTAAATCAAAACATCTCCAAGAATTCCAAAAAATCTAATCTTACTTCTAACATATTCATAACATCATCCTCAGATAAACCATGCTTTAAATCATCAAACTAAAGTCACCAAAATCACAAAAATAACACTTGGAGTTTTTGATTTTACACTTAGTCCAAAAACAGAAACTTTTTCTTAACTAGCTTTGATAAATCTCTTGATCAATGGCTTAAGAAGGTGAGATCTTTGAAATAAAGTATCACATGGTTTAAAAACGTGTCCTAAAGAATATCCAACCATCAAAATTAAAATCACATGGCTAAAACCCAATAAAACATGGATCTAACCTAAAAACATCAAATCTTAGGCCTAACCGAAATTCTCTTGCATAGAAAAATCATATCTTTGAAACTAATACTAAATATCTCCAAAATAACATCCTAACATGAAAATAAGAGACTTAGGATCATCATATAAAAATATCAAAGCCTTTAGAGTAAGATCAAACCTCAAAATATTCAAACTTTATCCAAATAAAAACTGTTTTGTCACTTCCAGTTTTCATGTTTCTAGATCTAATAAAATCTATCATCAAAATCTTTATTCATGCAACAAAACCTCAATGAAAACTCTTAAACACATTCTAAGAACACTCCATAAAATTTTCGGACCAAGATATATCCATTAGCTTGGTCAAAAACTCCAAAACATAACACACTCTCCAGATTCACGCCCAGAATGACCTTTCCATGGTTAAAAATACTTTTGACCGACCAAATGACCATGGAATGATACGAAAAATACATCTACGGAAACTAGACTCAAAGAGGAACAACTTTTATGAAGGAGTCATCGTGTGAAAATACTTACAAAGGGTCGAAAAACTCCACGCAAAAAGACCCAGAAATCTGCCCGAGAGAGCTCTTTTGGGTTTCTCTCTAAGAACGGGGTGAAGAAATGATTAAAGTGAAGTAAGTGTGTCTTGCACGACTCAAGACTTCTGTAGGGAGAATATTTGGACCTTAATGATCATTGAGTGGAGGTGTAGACATGTGACATAATGTAGAGGATAGTGGGGGGCAAAAGACAACTTACAAAGGCTATGAGACATGGGACTTGATGGGGTGGGTTCCTCCATATTAATGAGTGCAACTTGATGCAATGAATGGTCTGCCAAGTGGGGGAGGAAATTTCTCCAAGAAGCTATGCCAAGGTGGCCAAAATTCGTGGGCTTTAGTGGGCCTTAGTGGGCCTCAACCAAGTGGGCTTCAATTTGGGGTTTAAAGGGGGTTTGGTTAGGGTTTGAGATGCTATCAAGCCCAAATCCAATTTTTCTTGGCCCAATCAAATTTCTAAGGTTTAAAATGTTGGATAAAGATGTCATAATAGGAATTTGAGAAATTAATAGCATGTGAAAGTGATTTAATCAAGTGATTAAACACAATACTAGAAATTGGATCAAAAAGGGTTTGAATGCCAACTTTAGGGTTTGGGGAAACCGTTTAGGGTTTCGGTTTCAACCAAGTTTTTGGGGTTTCAAAAGGATTCCAACCATTTAGGGTTTTACTAGGGTTGAAACCCTCTTCATCTAACTCAATTTGGTTGATCAGATGAAAAAAAAACTGTTTTGCTTAGGTGGCATGATCTCACACATTGATTTCCTTCACAAATCCATCTAATGGTTTCTCTTTGTGCCAAGTATCTAATACTATTCATTATGTGTGGTTAAGATCTTGCCAAGTGTCCAAATAAAACTTCTCTAACCTAATTTGGACATTTCACATTGTGATTTTAAAATCACTGCACTTAGTACGCTTATCGAGGTTACTATTCACTCCGAAAAAGTGCATAATAAACTTAGTACTGAAAAAAATCCTAAATATTCAACTGAGTCTAGTGGCGTAAACTATAACGTAATCTGACACTTCTAACTACCTCAAACAAAAAAAATCGCATTTCTGGCACCATAATGAGTGATAATACTAACTATGTTGACAGACTAGAACTTATGCGATTAGCCGATTCGTAAAAACTTATGGGGTTTTCACGAGATTTCTAATGTCTATAGAAATTCCACCATTGAATTTCTAGCGAGCTGTTACAACTCGAGCGATCTTGTAAAATCTGCAACATGAAATTTTTCAAGTCATCACCTTAATTACAATTTTGCCATTTTTGGTTAGCTATTTAAGCTAGGATTGTGGGCTTCAGAACGACATCTTTGAGTTATGATTACAAAACTTAATCTCAGATTTTATCTCAAAGTTTTTCTCTATTTGTAATTTTTCTCAATCTTAATCTCTAGCTTCTATTGTTAGATAACCATCAAAATACTCTTCTATTCTGGTCCTGTGTCAGGAGACAAAGCATTTATAAGAGTGGGGCATTAATGGCCAAGCACCCCTTACCCTTTCCAGAAGAACACCAAAGATCATTTTCAGATTTCTCCTCCATTCTCCTCTCATCCCCTCCCCTCTCTTTGTTGCCCACCCTAGAAGAAGAAGAAGAAAATATCATTCTTCCACTCACACTCCACCTTCACACAAATATAGGGAGTAACTGAGAGCCTCACAAGAAGAAGGGCTTTTGGCACGATAAGGGTCTTTGGGTTTCCTTCTCTTTTCCTCCACATGAACACACACACATACAAAACAAGAGTTGGGGCGAAGTGGTTTGGCCTAAGGGAGATGAAGAAAATGTGTTATGGCCTTGTTGCAAGTCCCACAAGACAAAGTGAGTGTTTGGTTCGACCACAAAGAGGGCAACCATACACAACTTTGCTTGGTGTGGTTTGTCTCGGGTTCCTCTTCTAAAGGACCTGAGCTTGACAACTAAATGAAAAAAAAAAAAAACAGAGAGAGTGATCCTTGCAAGGACATGACATGTTCATCTCTTGCTATGGTTTTTATAAGATTCCACTTAGTCTTGTTGGAAGAAGCTTAACCTAAGTTGCAATTTGGCCTTTAGGGTTGTACCGAGTAAGCCATACACACCTTACACACACACTTGCATCCTTCACACCAAAAGTCAATGAGTTATGTGAGTCATAAGAAGAAGCTTGTATCCAAGTAGGGTAAAGAGTACAAAACCCTAGTTCACGTCACACACATTTGGTTTAATTTTCAATTCAAATCTGATGGTTTAAAAAAGCACACTTTTGGCTTACTTGATCGTTGATATATTTGTAAGTTAACCTCTAACTTACTCTTGGATAATGTATTTATGTTCATGTGTAAACTCTGCATCTTGATTGTTCAAATTAGATTATGTAATTATGACTTGTTTCACAGTGTGATTTATATCTCTTACATGCATGCTATGCTTAAAACATTGGTTGTTGAATGGTTGGTGCATATAACATGTTCGGATTTGGAGAACCAATGTATGATTTGTTAAACTCTCACATGTTATATTCAAGCATATGATTCAACATGTTCTAATTATTTCAAGCTGTACACATGATGCCCTCTTTGCATATGGCATAAGTACATGACATTGGTACATGAAGGTTACATAGTTACATATTTCATGTTTTCAGATTGTGCATTAAAAAAATGAATTTATCATGACCCCAATGTTAGGATGGAGGAATATCTGAGTGAAACTCTACTATCTACTCTAGAGTGATTAAATTAGATTGGTTATCCCTGGGTTGATGAAATATAGTCAACAGACTTCAAATGGGTCCTTTTTAAAGGATTCCGGATCGAAGTAGCAATACCTAACGCTAGTGGGTGCAATACATTGAAAATATGGTGAAAGCAAATTGCGAAATACTGTATCATATGGATTTTGACATACTCACACCCAGTCAAGAGGGCCAGCAACGTGATGTGGTAACCAGTAGGGAGTCCACAGTTCCTAGGAGTAGCTGTGAGGTGTCCACCCACATTCTTATATGGCTTATTGATTACAACTGATTAATATAAAATAAAATAAGATATTTTGTTACATGGTCATTTTGTTACTTGGTCATTTTGTTACTTTGTTACATGATTACAAGGTCAACGCTTTTGAAAGGAACATGTACAAGAAAGAAGTGAGTTTTCAATCAAGTTCATGTCCATGTTCATACATTTATATTCACTGTTTGCCTTATACATGTTTATGTTACCTTCTTGTATGTTATTGGTTTAACTTTCTAAAAATTTTTGAAATCTCACCGTAGTAGTTTCTGTAATAGCCCACTATAAATTCAATGGTCGAATTTCTATACGCTTTAGGAATCTCATTAAACATTTGTAAGTTTTCACGAATCGACCAATTGTGTAGATTTTAGTCTATTAGCATAGTCAGTATTACCACTTAATATGATGCTAGAAGTGTAATTTTATTTATTTAAGGTATCTAGAAGTGCCAACATGGGATACAATCTCCACCATTAGTTTCGTTTGAATAATTAGGATTTTATGGCACAATAAACTCATTTTCAATTTTCTGACTAACGTCTGTTCAAAAATGCATTTTGATTATTTTGAGGCATTTTTTGTGGATTTTTGATAAATTATTTGCGCTATGAGGTTAGTATGTTTAGTTAGGATCTATCAGTGTAAAGTTTATTTTTACTTTTTTAGAGTGAATAGTAACCTCGATAGTAGCACCAAGTGTAATGTTTTCAAAATTACAGTGTGGAATGTCCAAATTAGGTTAGAGAAGTTTTATTTGGGCACTTAGAAAGATCTGAACCACACTTGGAGAATATTATTGGACACATGGCACCAAGAGGAACCATGAGATGGAAATATGAAAGAAATCAAGGTGTAAGATCATGCCACCTAAATAAAATACTATTCCATCCATTCATCAATTTTGTGCCAAACCAAAGAATGTCTCAACCCTAGTGAAACCTAAATATTTGGAATCCAATTGAAATCTCAAAATATTGGAGGAAACCAAACCCCTAAATGGTTACCCCAAACTTGATTCCAAATCTAAAATGGATCCGATTTCTAGTATTGTGTTTAATCACTTGATTAAATCATTTACACATACTATTAATCCCTTAAATTCATGTCATGATATCATTATTAAACCCTTCAAACCTTGAGAATTTTATTGGGTTAAGAAAAATTAGATTTGGTCTTCATAGCATGTTAAACTCAAACTAAACCCCAAAATGAAGCCCGTGAATTTTTAGCCACCTTGGCAAAGCTTGTTGGGGAAGTTTCCACCCAAAAGAGGCTAACCACCCACTGCCCAATGCAGCCCCAAAAATTCACATGATCTAAAAGCAAGTCAACCTAACCACCACCTCACTACACAACAACTCTAGGCAGCCCAATACCATAGGCGATTTGCCCCTTGTTTTGGCCAAAACCACCATCACTCAATTGTCATTCAAACCCTCCTTTCACTCTTCATTATGTTTAAGTGGTGTGCAGGTCATTTTCACATCCATGCTTATTAAGGATTCATTGCATGTTATAAGCTTTTGGTGAAAGATTCTCTTATATCTAGAAAGTTAGAAACTTGAAGGAGTAAAAGAATTTCTATTTTATGAAAGCTTGGATCTTACTCCAATGACTTTAATATTTTTATTTGATGATCCTTAAACTTGGTTGTACATGATAGGATATTGGTTTGAAAGTTTTAAGTGTTGATTTGTGAAGATATGATTTTTATGCAAGAGAATACTTGGTTGGGTAAAAAAATTGATGATTTCAGTTAGATCCAAGTTTTGGTTTATTTTTAGCCATGTGATTTTAAGTTTAATACATGAATCTACTTTAGGACATATTTTTAAGCCATATAACTCTGTTGGTTTGAAGTTTTTTGTAAAGGTATGTCGCAGATAAAGTGTTTGATCAAATCAAAGTTGAGAAAAAAATTTTTATTTTTGTCCAAGAGTTGGAGCTGAGTACTTCATGTGAGATTTTGTGATTTTTTGTGACTTTTATGTGTTGATTAAAAGTATGTTAGTTCTTAGGAGTGTGCTATGAAGATGTTAGACGAAAGTTTTTGAGTTATTGGAGATATTTTGAAAAGAATGAAAACCTTGTGATTTAAGGTATGTGTTTTGATTAAAAGCTTGAATCTTTTTGCCTAAAGACTTTTTGGTTTTATGAAGTAGATTTTGTTGGATATTTTAAGCATGTTTCTAAGCCTAGGATATGAGGATCTTTGTTGCAATATTTCAGTTTGAGCATAAGTTTTGAAGTTTGATGAAATTGCAACAAAATCAAGAGATATGGCCTTTGGAGTGTTTTGGCCTTATGGTGTTTTTTATAGTTGTGATTTGTTTTAAATTTTTCTAAGTCGGCCTTTGGGTTTCGGACAAAATTTACATTAAGAATTGTGATTTTTGGAGTTAGAATGTAAAATCCTTAAGATAGGGGTAAAATGGTTATTTTTCATTTTTCCACATGTAAATGGTAAATTGGTAATTTTACTCTAAGATATGTTTTTCATGTTTCTAAGTTATTAGTGATAAGTTTCTAACATTTACTTATATTTTCTCGTATTTTATTCTTTTTCCCGTAAACACAACAATTACTATAGGTTAGCTCTTAACTTACTATCAAATTACTGCGTATATATAATGGGTAAGGGAACTACTGTTTATACACTTATGTTATTTTATATGCCATATTCTACATGTCATCTCATGTACATCTATTACATATTACATTCTACCACAAAATACTTATTTGTTATATAATTTATTCTATCATGTAATGCTATCTGTTACACGTATGTCATGTCACGTAATACTATCTATTACCTATTTGTCATGTCATGAAATATTATCTGTTACATGGTATACCATGTTAAAAAACATTGTCTATTATATGTTATGTCATATTATAAAATGTTATCTGCTACATGTTATGTCATGCTATGAAATGTTGTCCTTCTCATATTATGTCATTTCTTTCATCTCATGTTCACCTTATGTCACGTTATGTCAGGGCTTCTAGCCTTTAGTCTTATGGCACATTTTGTTTCAAGTACAGTTTGTGTATCTTGGGAACAACCTTTCAAGTCAAGTATGTTTTCATTTATCACAATCCAAAGTAGAATGGGGTAAAATCCTGGTGGAACTCTTTTATTCATGTTGGCGTTTCTAAACTAGTGTGAAATTCCCTAGATTGACAAGGTAAAGAATAACAAGTTTCGAATGGGGCCTAATTAACTAGTCTCCAAAGTGAAATTAGACACTAACGCTGATGGTGCCACCTACATTTCAATTTCATGTTATACGTACTCTTGCTGGTGCAGATACCTAACACGAGATACGTACATTACATGTGTCCACAATAGGTGTAGATACCTTTGAACTAGCACGTATGTTAAAGCACTTACAGTTGGTGCAGATACCTGTGTAGGGACACACGGGTCAAGGAAAAACCTTCGCACCTATATGTTCACGTTTATTCATTGTACTTATTGAACAAGATTCCAAAGTTCATGTATCTTCACATTCATGTTCATGCTATGTTCAGGTTCATGTATCGTCATGTTCATGTTCATGTTATGTTCAAGTTTAAGTATTTCACATTCAGTCATGCTCAGTTCAAGTCCATGTATTTCATGTTCGGTCATGTTTCAAGTTCACGTTCAATACATGTTTTAGTTCCAAGTACAGATCAAGTACACGTCATGTCAAGTTTCAAGTTCAGTTCACGTTTCAGTTCAAATATTGTCAGATTATGCTATGTTGTACATCAAGTTATTTTATGCCTGCTTATGACTTTGATCATTCATTCATGTCTTTACTGTCATGCATGAATCAACGGTGTGGAAGTTTTCTGTTAACTTGCTGAGATTTATACTTAAATCTAACCGTAATAGTCCCAACTACCATTTCCCCCTGAATAGTTGGGACTCTGTTAGGACCAGGAGAGGAAACAAAGCTTGGCCGACTAGAGGAGATTTATTAGGTGGCACCAATGCGATGCAAAGCTTATGCCCTCCATAGTTAAATTTATAGATAGTATTACGACATCGTTAGTCAAGTTACGCAAGTTGCTCGGTGAACTAACTGAATGACTATGTTTTGGTGTTTTAATTGTGGAGCTCTATCTCACACACTTTTGAGATTACAGTCCTTCTAAGACTCATACTGTAGTCATGGATGTTTTAGTTCTAATATGTATGGATTTTGTTTTAAGTATTTGAGATATTTTAGTTTAGTGCATAGTATTGCTTAAAGAAAACAATTACTCACTGCAAACATTGCATATTGCTATATGCATGCTAAGTGCATTACATCTTTAATTGTCATGAATAGGGGCAAGCAACCTTGTGTTGCATGTCCAAACACTTCAGATGTCCATTCGATCCCAAGTAGAATCTAGAGGCATCACAGTTTCTACTACCACTCCCCTTGAATGCTAGAAGTAGTGATTGTAATAGACGATAGCGATGGACAAGCGCAAGCACTTGGATTCCCTAAAGACTAAAGATGATTTTAGCAAGGAAGGCACTAGGAAGGGTGAGAGCAGTGTGGCCTCTAGCTCTCAGCATGTTAGGGAAGATAGTCTTAAAGATGCAGTAATTGACTTGACAAGGCTACTTGAGTGCATCAAGGAAACCTATTAATTTTTAACAAGGAACATTGTACTTAGAAATTTGAATAGCTTATATGTCACTTACATTTGGTCTATGCCATTTTTTATTATGAACTTGGGTATTAGGGGATGGTCCTTATTTTGTTTTTGGTGATTTTGAACAAGTCTTTTGGAATCAATAGTTACTCTTATTTGGTACTATATTTTAATTGCTCAAAACTTTTCTTAGAAATGAACTTCTTCTGCTATGATTATTACATCCTACTAGAAACATTTTAGGTGCATTACATGTTAATTGTCATGAATGAGGGGTGTGTAATCTATAACCAAAAGTAGCTGCTGCAAACTCTAGTCCACATTGAGCATGATGCCTTCCATGTCAGGTTCAACCATCTCCCTGCCGAAAACAAAGGGCAGTCACCACGCTTCACGGCAAAACCAAAACCGCATGCCCAGCCACCATAGCCTCCATCATCAACCTGCCCCACTCAACCCTTATAGCATGAAAAAATAGCCTCCGCGCACGTCCAGTAGGACACCCAGTTGCACCACCCAACCACTACCTTGCAGCACCACTACCCACCCTCCATAAAACCGCCGTAAACCTTTGTTTTCCTCCACCAACTCACCACCCCTTAAGCCACCACCCATGCAAAAAACTACATAGAAATCACCAACAACCCCGCAGTAGTCACAGTTCAAACACTTAGGTGCACCGTAAGCCTATGTTAGTCATCCTTGAGATGCCACCCAACTAGTTCCTACACTCCCATGTATGTATCACTAAGTAAAGGCCAACATAGCCCCTTTACCTCACACGTAGTCCCACCTCTATTTGGCTCCATTGAAGGTGCCACTTGAAGAGATCAAACTACCAAGAACGCCACATGGGAAAGGAAGCCCCCGTGAGTTCGATTCAGCCCAACAACCTAAGATCAACCGACTACACCACTTTCTCTCTCTCTTTCTCTCTCTAAACCTCTCTCTCTCTCTGTCTTGAGTAAAAGTTCTCTCTCTCAGTGCTCTACCACTGCTCCATGCCACTTTTTCACCGTTTGTTGCTTGTACTCTAGTAAGTCTTCTGTTTCTTCACAAAGATGGGGTGCCTTTTTTACCTTTCCATAGTATAACCATAGGTGTAGTGTTATATACAAAAATGCCATCCAGCCCTTTTGTCATGTGATTATCCATAAAGCACCTCAAGAACCCTTTTAAATGTTTTTACGTTATTGAACTTACTAGGTAAGCATTGGCATAATACTTATTGACTTAGGACGGGCTTGACTTTTGAACAAATTGAACAGGTATTTTAACTTGGACTTATTTTAAATAGGCTGGAGATTGAGTTGGAGTTGTGTTAAGTGAATATTTGGATATTGATGAAATTGGGAAGTGATGATATTTTAAGGTTATAAGAAATTTTAGAATTTTAGGAAAACTAGGTTATTTTAGTACTTCAGGCTTAAATATCAAAATGCGTGTTTAATAGGAGATTTAAGTAAGTTACGTGTCTATTTTATAAGTGACGATTGATATTCATTTGGCACTATTATAGAAAATTCAGAAAAGCTAAAAAGTTTAGATAAGTGAGATTTTATACTAGACTTTGCATTAAAGAAATGGACTGAGGCTGATTTTTAAAAAATATGCATATTTTTTTATGAAAAGAAATTTGAAACCCATTTATTTGTTCTACATTACTCATAAAATCTGTATAAAAAATAAAAGTATTTTTGTCGTGATTGGTGTAGACATGAGCAAATTTTTTGCATTCTATTTTTGAACTGTGCAAAAAAAGCAAAATATGTAATCTTAAAATTTGTGCATGATTATGTGAACATGCTCTGAATTTGTCTTGATTATGTGAAGATGATATGATTATGTTCAGTACTCTATTTTGATATGATGTGCCATCTGAAAATGTTTGGCATGACATTTTGATTCTGTATCCAGTTCTATTTCTATTATGCTCTAACCTTAGCAAGGGTGTAAAACCCTGGTCTCTATTATATAGTTGGTACATGTCTCTTTTTTAGTGCACCCAATTTGGAAACAAAGTGGTTTTCCTACGTGGTCTTTCCTGTATGCAGACTCAGGGCATGAGAAGAATATGGGGAAGATTCACATTCTAATACTGTCTGGTTTGGCCACTAGGGATAGCACAACCCTACCACGAGGGTTAAATATGGTCTTTGTTCTAATATGATGCATCTAATATGATATGATGATGTTCAGTTATGGTATGCCAAATGACTTTTGTATATGAATGCTTCTAAAAGTGTTGCTTCGATATTTTAATAACATGTTTTGTTCTGCATTCTGAAACTAAAAATGTTTTACTCTACATTATGTACTCTATAAATGGCTCATATTTACATACTAGTTTATGTTCTCTACTTATTAAGTTTTTGATAGCTCACCTCTTATCTCTATAATATTTTCAGATGACGTGAATGTTTTAGTTGAGAATCAAGAATAAAAAGTATAGGTAAGGCTATGTGAGTGATGCAAGACGTAACAACTCATAAATAAAATGCAACTCACACAATGCACTAGTCGTCTCGCCCAAATCTTCCCATCTCAGGATTGAAAAATAAACTTTATTGATTTATAAAAGTATCTCTTATTGTAACACTTGACTCTTTAAATAGACTACAATCCTAACAATTTTGTTGACAAACAAATCCAACTGCACTACAACAATAAAGACTTGTACTAAAAAAAAATTAACTTAGATAAGCAACAACATGGGGATTTTATCCCTTTATTCTTAACTATTGAAAATAGACTTACTAACAACTACTGCTCCTAAGATTCTTTCTCATACCCAAACTCTATCTCTAACTTGGACTCCGTCAATTTTCCCCTCCCCCAAAAGAATCCAACTCCAACGGATGTTAGGCCTGATAAAATTCATACAAATCTGGATCAAATTGTTGAACCTCTTCAGTCTATAGCCAGCAACAATCCGACAGTGGCCTGTTCTTCCACTTGACAAGGAACTTCTAGTATCCCCCTCGTTGGGTGGACATTATCTGATCATCCAAAATGGCTTCCTGAGGCTTGTTACTATGGGGAAGTGTAGCACTCATGTGATCCTCAATTGGTGAAGTATCATCCCCAGGATAAGCCATCAAATCTTCTATGTTGAAGATGGGGCTGATTTGCACATCTGGTGGTATCTCGAGTATGTACGCATTTGGACCCAATCAACATAGTACTTTTAAGGGCCCAGCTTTACTGGAGTGTAGCTTGGTCATTGCCTCTTGTAGGAGTCTCTCTGGTCTAATACATGTGAGTACTAGATCCCCAGGTTGGAACTCTATGTGCTTGCATCGAGTATCTGTAGGTTGTTTATAGGTTGCATTGCTACAAGCTATACAGTTGCGCACTTCTTGGTGGACTTCCTGCAGATGCCTACAAAAATCAGCAACTCCCTCTCTAACTCTAGGTGGTAATGGCAAGGGAGAAAGGTCAAGTGGCGTCCTTGGCTTAAGTCTAGTGGCTATCTCAAATGGCGAACGACCCGTGCTGTGGTTTACTGAGTTATTGTACGCAAACTCAGCGGTAGGGAAGAGAAGATCCTAGGTGATTTTGTGGTCCGCAACGAGGCAGCGTAGTAAGTCACCTAAGCTTTGATTGACTGATTTCATTTGGCCATCCGTTTGCAGATGGAATGCACTAGAAAACTGGAGCTTTGTACCTGTCTTCGCCCATAAGGTCTTCCAAAAGTAACTAACAAACTTAACATGCGATCAGAGATAATAGTTTTTGGAATACCATGTAAACGTACCACCTCAGCAAGAAATAGTGCGACAACTCTGGATGCATCATACATCCGGCTACATGGCAGAAAGTAGGCCATTTTTTAGAAGTGATCTACTACCACAAATACATCCGGCTACCATGTGTACATATGGTCCAAGGAAGACCAAGCACAAAGTCCATGCTAAGGTCCTCCCATGGCTTAGCTAGTATAGGTAGAGGCGTATACAGACTCGTGTTTTGTTTCTACCCTTTCGACAACTAACAAACTCAACAATGTTGAACCATCCTCTTGACATCTTGTTTGAGGCTCAGCCACTAGAACTTGTCTTCAACAAGCTGAATAGTTTTTTCATGCCTAAAGTGCCCAACAATTCCTCCTGTTGAAGACAAGGCTTGAATGCTCGCATCTAGTTCACGGGTGATGAAGGCTCGAATGCTCGTATCCAGTATACAAAGCCTGTTACGGTAGAAAAGAAACCCATCCGTAAGGGTGAAGTCAGCATGTTATTAAGAAAGACCCGATTGCAATGCTGCTTACATAGGACCAAGCTTGGTATCGGTACTGTATTCCGCTTTGATGGAGTCAAGGCCTATCGATGTTACTGTGAGGGTGGTAAGCAACAAGGTCTTGCGGCTGAGGGCATCAGCAACTTTATTTTTGGATCCCACCTTATGCTTAAGGATGATTGAGAATTGTTGGATGAAATCCACCCATCAAGTAGGCTTGGCACTTAGGTGTTTCTAGGACTGGAAGTGCCAAAGGGAGTCATGGTCAGTGTATAGAACAAATTTGTGGTGGATGACATAATATCTCCAATGGTGGAGACACTGTACAGGGCGTAAAACTTGAGGTCATATGTAGAATAGAGGCATCGAGTCTTGTTGAGTTTTTTGCTGAAGTATGCGATGGGATGTCCCTACTGGCTGAGCACGACTCCTATGCCCCATATGGGATGCGTCACAAGCAACTTTGGAAGGTTGTTCGAAGTTGGGCAGTTGAAGGATAGGAGCCTCGGTGAGATGCTACGTGATGGTTTGGAATGCTCATTCGGCCACTAGAGTCCATACGAATGGACCCTTCTTTGTGCACTCAGTGATTGGGGCCATGATGTTGCTGAATCCTCGAATAAATCGACGATAGAATGAATCTAATCCATGAAAGCTACATGCTTCGTGGATGTTAATCGGAGTGGGCCATTCTCGAATTGTGATAACCCGCTCCTTCTTTCTTTTTTAATTATGAGCCTCGTTCTACATGTCGTACCTCGATGGCGTGTTTTAAAAGATATCAAGCGGATTTTAAATCAAGTTCAATATTTAAAGCTTACAAGTATTTTAAATATTCTAGAAATATTTATATGTGATATTTCCAGTGTTATTGGATTAAACTTGTTTTTAAATAACAACATTATAATATTTTGATGAGCTCTAAAAATACTATAATTGTGGATAATTAGTTAAATAAAATATCTTAAGTCATTTAAAAATATTACGATATTTAACTTTACATTAAAAATTCTAAATTTAATTTAAATGGTTTTATAATCTTTGAGTAATTAATGAGACTTCATCATTTTAAATAATGATGAAGGAATATTATTTTATAAACTTTAAAATAATATTCTATTTTAATTCCTCTTAGTGTTTAAAATAAAACACTTACGTATTTTCAAATTAGTTTTTAAATTCATCATTAGATCATTTTGAAGACTCCAAAATGAAGGACTTGGATTAAATACCCAAGCCCCTCTATTTTCCTCCTCACTTTTCTCTTTTCCTTTTTCTCTCCTCTCCCTTTCTCCAGCTCGCTTTCTCTCTCCCTCACCTCTACTGTTCGACTCCTCTTCCGAGCAGGTGCCACCACCAGCCACTGTACTCCACCTTCACCACCAGCAACTTCCTTCCCCACCGGCGAGTTCAACCACACCAGTGGTGAGACCCACGGCAGCTCCCTCCTCAACCCACGGCAGCTCAACGAAATGGGTTTCAAATTCATTTCCTCATCCTAGCACAGCCATACACGGCCAATATGGCCAACAAACACCACCAACGACTTCACCACCTCATGGGCTTCATCTCCATAGTCTCCTTTCACCATGACTCTCTCTTTCTCCGAAGGGTCACTCCACCCACATACGCTCAGTTGCACCACCGTGCACTGCCATGCAGGGCTACCCACGCCACCTTACCACTACCACCATGTTCCTCTCACCACCACAACCTTCCCCAACCATTTTCATGTCCAACAGAGCTACACACAGCCCTCACTCTCTCACGGCTTATCCTCCACTTTAAGGCCCAATCCGCTGCCGTGAGCCACCGCCCAGCCACCACCTCGCCACCACAGCTCCACCGCACCTCCCTCAAGCTCTTCCATGCCTAGCCATGATGTCCAGCCCATCCCCACTTCTCTCACACACTCTCATACCCTCAAATGCATTGTTCATAGCGTGATGCAACTATGCTCCACCACCTTAGACCACCACGAGGTAACCTCGAGCCTTTCCAAGACCACGCCTAGCTATTCCCAAGCCCAAACAAACACTGTACACAGTGTTAACTGCCACGTATGACTCCTCTAACGCTTTGGTCGTGACAGACAATGAGTGACACACGGGTTATCCCATCGATGGTATAATCCTCTATATCTCATTATTTATGTTAATATTAGTTGGTTGGTTGGATTGTAAACTGTGTAGTTAGTAATTGTGGAGTTCGCTGCATAGTTGTGAAGTGTTGGGCTTGACTGTATAGTGTGCTGTGAAGTAAGGGTGTGAGGTGAGCCGTAGTTGTGATGCGGCATACTATTGTGAAGGGAATACACTTGGCTTGTGCTCTGTGTCGTGTAGCGACGCACCTTGTGATCTGCCTTGTGATACTAAGTGATGTAGCAAAGGGAGTACGCATGGTCCGTACTCCATGTTGTGTAGCGATGCACCGTGAGGCATGCATCGTAGTGATGTGTGTCGTAGTGTGAATGGAAGAGAGTGCACATGGCATGCTTTGTGTTGTGTAGTGATGCACCGTAAGGCATGTCGTGTATAAAAAGATGGTTGCGTAGTTGAGGAGCATAGAGTGTATTGTGTAGCACCGATAACTGTGTAATTGTGTCCCGAAGTAGCTATGACATGGTCTATAGTCTGAGGTGACGGGTATCACCTCGTGGTTGACTTATGGCTGAGAGTATGTGTGAAATGGTAGAAAAGTATCAGACAGTGCAGCAGAAGCATGACGGACGTCGTGACGTGACTCAAGATTAGTCTTAGGTGATAAAAAGGGATAAGATATATATGCCTCTGGCGAGACACGTGTGCCAGATAGGTTTACCATATGTAATAGATAATCTGTCCTCAGCATGGTTGCATGATGTTTAAGCCTTAGAGTCAACTTTAAAGTCGTGTGGTTTGTATGGATGAGAATGAGGATTGAGTATGGGGTATGTGCATGAAGGTAGTGACGATTATATCGTCTAAAGTTGGAACGGGTGACTCTTTCAGTCGGAATCATGCGTCGGAATATGGAAATAGAAGAATAAGATGGAGGTCTTAGTGTCTTAACCCTAAGGTGAATTATGGAGGTTCACTTTAAGGAATAGGAGCCCGAAGGTTTTAGCATAGTAAATGGCATGTAAGAGCCCAGGCATGGATGGAGAGTGTTCCAAGTGAGGCATAGTTATATCCCTAGTATAGTTGCTTATGCATTAGATAGATGATGACGTAAGATTATGTGTATGCATGCAGGTTGCCATCTGAAACACACACGAGTAGACTACATGGATTGGGTATGGCATGAAGTCCATGTAAGTATTGCGTTCATACTCTTCTAGATTTTTCTTAAATAAATGAAGATGAAAGCAAAAGGTTTTCTCTACGAAACACACTTTACGAAAAAGAAAGCCAAACATAAGTTTTCAAGTATAAGTATGTAACAGCCCTCCTTGGCAGCCCCTTTTCATGCACCCAAAGTATGTATGTGTATGCATGTGGATGGATGCTATAAGCGCCAAGTGGTATATATTGTATGTATGATCATGAAAGGAAATTAAACGAAGCTTTAAAAGATGCACGAACCGATGTTTTTAAAAGATGCAAACGAAAGAAAACTGCTTTTAAAAAGACTTTTATGAAAAGAAAGAAAACAATTTTTTAAAATGACTTTATGAATGAAATGAACTTTAAGAACATGTAAGAACTGAATGTAAGAACTGAAAGAGTGGTAAAGGACTAAATGGACTGAAAAGGAAGGAAAGGACTATAAAGGAATGAATGGATTGAATGCATAATGTATAAAGATACGTAATGGCCATATGAACAGAAAAGGAAAGGGTACCGAATGAATGGACTAGGCAGATTGTAATGCCGGGTAAGTAGTACTGGTAGTGCACCTAGTGCTACACCCTGACGAAATGGATTCCCAAACCATGGCTACGGGCAGAATCAGGTCCAAAAGTTCACTAACCCCAGCACACGGAGCACAACAGTGTGCAATGGCCAATGAAAGTGATAAGAAAAGAATGAGCATGTAAAGTGTATGTATGACATGAATGTATGTAGAAAAGATGTATGCATGGAAAGACTCTTTAAGAAATGAAGGCAGCGAGGTGTGGGGAACTGTTTTGAGAAAGAAAGCGTTTTAAAAGAAAAATCCCACCTCACAACGTTTTAAAAACGAACTGTATGTCCATGCATGATAAGTATAGGATATGTATGAAGTGATGAATGCATGACTGAAAACCTATATTATTACAATTTAACTGTATGAAGTAATGCTTATGAGTCATTGACTCATTTTAGTTTTTATGTGTGCCATCCCAGGGACAAGATGAACATGACGCGTCAGGACAAGAACAACCCAAGGGGAAGAGCACGAAAGCCTATGCATGTTATTTTGTATGAGAGACTTTAATTATGAAAATTAATGTTTTTCACTGTAACCTTTTTAATTAAGAAAACAAGTTTTATTTATAAACATGGAGTCTTTTGTATCCTGTCATGAAAGGAAAATAAATTTTCGAAAGGAACCGTAATTCCCGTCTATTTTTCTTAAAATCATCTTCTAAAGGACCCACCACAAGGACGGGCGTTACATGTTGGTATCAGAGCAAAACCCAAGTTATGAAAGACTCTATAAAACTTTTTCTTAAAATAAAAGAAAGAAAACCTTTTACATGAAAGAAAACTTTTGAAAAGAGAACAAAAGTAAGGAGGAAAAACCTAGGCTGACGTCTTCCCATGGCATATCTCGTCCTGTAGTAAGCATGAGAAAGTATTTTCTTTTAACTATTACAGTATTTTACAAGTATAAATGTATGCATGTTAGAATGGCACCTAGTAAGAAAGGTCATGTTAAGTGCATGTCATGAAGGAAGTAATAGAGAATGAACATAGTTAGAAAAGGAAGGAATGAAAGATGAAAGGTTAGGAACGCATAGAAGTAGGACCGAGATGGAAAAAGAGATGATGACTTCAACTTTTCTTGCAAGGATCTCAGCATGGATAGTGCGAGCACTACTAGATGGATGCGGCTAAGCACCTGGAGTTAACTTCGAACCTGTTGATGGACGAACAACGAGACTTAAGAAAGGAGTTTCCTCTCAGGAATGACCAAGATGCACAACGTGCATGAGAACATGAGGGCGACGTAAAGGCCTATCTAGATGGGTCCGTAATAAGGATAGCCAAAATTTTAGGACGTTAAGCAAAACTTTAGGGCGTTAAGCAAATTCTGAGGACGGAATTTATTTAATGAGGGGAAATTGTGATAACCCGCTTCTTCTTTTTTCTTTAATTTTGAGCCTCGTTCTACATGCCGTACCTCGATGGCGTGTTTTAAAAGATATCAAGCGGATTTTAAATCAAGTTCGATATTTAAAGCTTATGAGTATTTTAAATATTCTGAAAATATTTATATGTGATATTTCCATTATTATTGGATTAAACTTGTTTTTAAATAACACAATTATAATATTTTGATGAGCTCTAAAAATATTAAAATTGTGGATAATTATTTAAATAAAATATTTTAAGTCATTTAAAAATATTACGAGATTTAACTTTACGTTAAAAATTCTAATTTTAATTTAAATGGTTTTATAATCTTTGAGTAATTAGCGAGTCTTCATCATTTAAATAATGATGAAGGAATATTATTTTATAAACTTTAGTTTATAAAATAATATTCCATCTTAATTCCTCTCAGTGTTTTATTTTAAATAAAACACTTAAGTGTTTTCAAATTAGTTTTTAAATTCACCATTAGATCATTTTGAAAATCCCGAAATGAATGACTTTGATTAAATACCCAAACCCCTCTCTTTTCCTCCTCACTTTTCTCTTTTCCTCTCTCTCTCTCTCTCCTCTCCCTCGCTTCAGCCCGACGTCTCTCTCCCTCACCTCTACTGTTTAGCTCCTCCTTCCAATCGGCGCCACCACCAGTCGCCATACTCCACCTCCACCACCGGTAGCTCCCTCCTCCTCTCATGGCAGCTCAACGAAATCAAACCCATTTCCTCCTAGCACCACCGTACAAGGAAAAATGGCCAACGAACACCACCTCATGGGCTTCCTCTCCATAGTATCCTTTCACCATGACTCTCTCTTTCTCCGATGGGTCACTACACGCACATACACTCGGTTGCACCACCGTGCACCGCCGTACACAGCTACCCATCCCACCTTACCACCACCACCATGTTCCTCTCACCACCACGACCTTCCCCAACCATTTTTATTTCCAACCAAGCTACACACTGCCCTCACTCTCCCATACTCTCTCACGGCTTATCCTCCACTTCAAGGCCCGATCCGCCTTAGTGAGCCACTGCCCAGCCACCACCTTGCCACCACACCTCCCTCAAGCTCTTCCATGCCTAGCTATGATTTCCAGCCCATCCCCACCTTTCTCACACACTCTCATACCCTCAGATGCATTGTTCAAGGCGTGTTGCTGCTGTGCTCCGCCACCTCAGACCATCACAAGGTCACCTTGAAGCTTTCCAAGACCACGCCTAGCTATTCTCAAGCCTAAACAGCCACTATACGTGGTGTTAACCACCATGTATGACTCCTCCCACGCTTTGATCGTGACAAACAATGAGTGATGACTCAGCTTATAATGTTGTCTTCCAAGCGTAGAAGCTGTCAAAGTAATACAAGGGTAAGTCCCAAGATCGAATTCACAGGGACAAAGGGATTATCAAAGTGTTTGTGAGATTTTCTTTGTGTAAAAGATGTATCGATTATGAAAGATGAAATTTGATATGGATCTATATTTCTAAAATTACCAAAACTAAGAGACTTAGAGAAAGTGTGTAGCAAATGAATTAAACTTGCAAGAAACAATAAAATAAACACTTGGGTTGGGTTTGAGATTCTTTTTATTTCGGATTCTAGATAATTTCTCAATTAACAATCTAGTCAAGGAATTGATATTCGGAAGATAAAAATTAAGCTCAAGTTTTTGCAATATTTTCTCAAGAAATTCTCTAATCTACTAGCCAAATTTATATTCGTAATCAATCGAAAGAGGCCTTGATAAATTCAAGCTTTTGTTGTGCCTTACGTCAACAACAAAACAAGAGCAAGAGCCGCAATCTATTTTCCATTTGAATCCGTCTAGTAATTTAGTGAAATCAATATTAAACAATAAAATATTGCATCACTAGAATCTAAAATAAATTAAATCTCATCCCACAACCCAAGCTTTAGTAATTAGTTACACATGATATTTTTAGTAACAAAAATAAATCTAAGTAGAACCATATCAAAAACTTTAACAAGGTAATAAAATTGAAACTATAACAAGGAACTAAACTTGAAACTCATAACAAAGTAAAAAAACTGAAACTCTTAACAAAGTAATAAAAACTCAAACTCTTAACAAAGTAAAAAACTGAAACTCTTAACAAAGTAAAAACTGAAACTCTTCACAAAGTAATAAACTCAAACTCTTAACAAAGTAATAAACTCAAACTCTTAACAAAGTAAAAAACTGAAGCTCTTAACAAAGTAAAAAAACTGAAACTCTTCACAAAGTAATAAACTGAAATTCTTCACAAGGTAATAAACTCAAACTCTTAACAAAGTAAAAACTGAAACTCTTCACAAAGTAATAAACTTGAAACTCCAAAACTAATAACTTGAAAACTCCTCCCCTCGGCCTGCTCCTACCCCTCCGTTTTATAGGTGCTATCCGTGAGTTTATATGAGTGGAATACTTGCATGTGAAGTGCTTTGATGTTTGACTCCGTGATTTATGCAATGTGTGAGCTGCTACTTTCTTTTTCCATCCGTGAGTTACAGCTTACCATTTTCTGCTTGTTCTAATTGACTTTTGAGGTGGAGGTGCCGTGATTTGTGAGTTCATGCATGTGCTTCCGGTGCTTTTCTGTTGCTGTCCAAATTCTGCATGTTACTTTCTGTTTCTATCCGTGTGAGTGTGCTGCTTTATGTGAGTTGTCCGTTGGTTTGCTGCTGCATGTGCATTTATTTTCTGCTTGTGAGTGATGCCGTGTGATGCTGTCATTTTCTGCTGCATGTGCCTACTTTTTTTCTGCATGTGAGTTGAATTTATGCTGTCCGTGTGATGCTATCATTGCATGTGCATGTGTATTTTCTGCTTTTGCATTTCTGCATGCTGTTTCTGCATGTGCCGAGTGATGGTGTGAGTTCATGAGCTGCTTAAGTTGCTGCAAGTCCAAGTGATCTGCATGTGTGCTGAACTTTCTGGTTTGCTGCTGCATCTTTTGCACTTCCAGCCGTGAGTTTTCTGCATGTGCATTAAAGTCTGCATGTGTTTTCTGCTTTCATTTTCTGCATGTTGTTTCTTAACTTTCTGCATGTGTGAATTCTGCACTTTCTTGCATTTTCTGCATGCTTTTTTCTGTGTTGCTGTCCACATTTTCTGCATGTGTGAATTCAACTTTCTGCATGTGTGAATTCAACTTTCTGCATGTGTAGACTGTCATGTATGCTGCTGCCTTGTGTGTTGCTGTCCGTTGAAAACTGCTTCATGTGCTGTCCAAGTGATGCTTGTGCTTGGTTCTCTTTATTTTTCTGCAAGTGTGGTGTCCCGAGTGATGGTGTGAGTGTGCTAGCTTCATTACAAACTTTTTTTAAGGGTAAAATATCATGATTTAACAATTGACTCCAGTTTATAATTTACTGCATAATTAAGTGTTCAATTCATTTTTTAGTTAAATAATTTAATCACTTTAACAACTTAATATTGCAGTTTTAGCACTTTATCACACCCCCCAACTAGCTTTTTGCTAGACTCTAGCAAATGAAGCGAATGAATTCATGCAAAGGTGAAATTATCAACTTTGAGAAATCTGAGAATCACATGCCATGAAATAGATTTGTTGAGTTTAAGAACACTGGAGATAGATTAATCTGAATTTTGTATCAACTGAGAGATTTATACACAATTTAGTTAATCAACCAAGGGAATTACATGTAACAAAGCTTGCTTTCTTTTAAGTGCATGGAAATGGGGTTAGAATTCCAAGATCGACTACCAAGAGCATTAACAGTTTCAATCACAACAATCAATCTGAGAAAACCACATGGTCTTACTCTAATTCAAAACCATTGTAGGGCGGCTTTCACGCTATTACACTTTGAAAGGGCCTACTTCTTTTGTAAGGACCCCGGTAATAGGCAGCCTTTTCCAGTACACAAATGTAATTTTTTTTTTGTTTTTGTTTTTGTTTTTTTTTTTTTTTTTTTGTTTTTTTTTTTTTTATCCCTGGCTTGTCCCTTTTCTCATTTAATTCAAATTTCTTCCTAAGCCATTAGGATATGGTTCATTAGAGTCTCAAACAATTGAAGTGTAAATCAACCAACAATGACTCAATGTATCTTTCTAGGCCTTCCGGGTATGTGTTGTGTGTGTTTTAGCAAAACTCTGAACATCTTTCCCTTGGTTTAACAACTAAATAAAATGGATAAATCCCTCTTTTGACATATACTCATATTTGCACTACATTCCACATGTTCCATTACTTCAACAAATCATTTTTTTTTTTTTAGTACTAACACATCTTCAACAAAAAACTTCAACAGAAAACTCTCCCCCCAACTAAATTTGACATTGTCCTCAATGTTCAGCAAATGAATGTTTGACGACATATGTTATGCAGGCATGAATTGAAACAAGATAAACACTGCAGAACATATATTGAAACGAAAGAGTAAAGAGGAAAGATGTCACCTGAAATACTCGAGTGCACACAGGGAGTAAATTTCTGCAAAAAGTTTTGGAGATTTCCGTGACCCGACAATTGTGGCTGGAGATTTGAAAAAAACGCCTGATGTTGTTGACAAACGAGATTGAAGGCTCCGAGTTTCTAAAAAAATGTCATTTTCACCGATCGGGGAAAAAAATCACATTGCTTTTTGACTAGGATGACAGTTCGTCTTGTTCTTTATGCTATCTCTATAAATTCAGTCTTAAAGTTCATCCAATCCGCATCAAGTTTTCTTCTTATTTCTATAACTCATCTGCATTCCTTCAACATTCTCGCTTTAAGTTTTCAATTCCTTTCTCAATGGCTCATTCTTCTTCATCTCAACCTCCTGTCCTTTCTGCAGCTGCCATTGGTGCCATGTTGCAGCAAGAAAATAATAGCATGGCTAATAAGTCAGACTCCGATGCTATCTACGACTTGGTGAGTCTCGGAACTCGTTACTCATCCTCTATTGTTGCTTTTTCCCAGCGGGTACAAGCCAAAAACCATGAGGTTGAAAGGCTTAAAGAACAAATTGTTGTACTTCAACGCATTGTTCAAGAGTCTCACACAAGGGAAGGAATCCTTCGGCAGCAGAATAAACAGTTGAAGTCTCTATTGGATTCTTCATTCCGCTTGCCAGCTCCCATGAATAGGGCTGACATGATTTTGTATGAAGAGAATGAGCGTCTCCAATCTGAGGCTAAGAACCTCAAGTTTATGTAAAAGCATCTTTATTTTTTTTTTTTTTTTTTTTAACATTTTCCAGCATGTAAAATTCAAAAATGGGGAGTTTCATCTGCTTTCAACTCATTACTAGTACTCCCCAAGATGGACCAAAATGTGTCTAAGGCATGCAAACAGAGAAATAAATTCTCTTCCACCCCCCAACTAGATTGTAGCATTGTCCTCAATGATGCAAGAGAAATGAAGGAATTTACACAAAGAGAGCAGTTAAGGGGCAAAACAACTAAAAGAAGAACTGAAATTCAAAGAAAAAATGAAGGAAAGAGGAAAAGGAAGTACCTGGACGGCTATGAAAGGAATGCAATCAAAATAAAAATAAAAACTGAAAAAAAAAACAAAAGAAAACAATGAAAAGAACAGGATAAATCAAGAACCATCAATTTGGATCAAGCAAATGTAGAGTAGATTCCTCAGGTGCAAAGTTAGAAATAAAAGGCTTGAGCCTTTGACCATTAACCTTAAAAGCATTTCCATTTTGAGGATTGACAACCTCAATAGCACCGTGAGGGAAAACTGTTTTAACCACATAGGGGCCACTCCATCGGGATCTTAACTTGCCAGGGAACAAATGAAGTCGAGAATTGTAGAGTAAAACCTGTTGATTAGGCTCAAATGATTTTCTTTGAATATGCTTATCATGGAAAGACTTCATACGTTCCTTGGACAGCTTAGAATTATCATAAGCATCCCTCCGAAGTTCCTCTAATTCACAAAGATGTAATTTCCTCAAAGATCCAGCTTGATCAAGATCAAAATTAAACTTTTTGATGGCCCAAAATGCACGGTGTTCAAGCTCAACAGGGAGGTGACAAGCCTTACCATAGATTAACCGATAAGGAGACATACCCAAAACAGTTTTATATGCAGTCCTGTATGCCCATAATGCATCGGTTAATTTCAAAGACCAATCCTTTCGGTTCGGACTCACAGTTTTTTCCAAAATGGTCTTGATTTCCCTATTAGCAAGTTCAACTTGGCCATTCGTTTGGGGATGATATGGGGTAGAAACTTTGTGGTGAATGCCATACTTATGCAAGAGGGCAGCAAAAGGCTTGTTGCAAAAATGGGTGCCATTATCACTTATGATAGCCTTAGGCATGCCAAATCTAGCAAAAATATTTTCCTTCAAAAATTTAAGCACCACCTTATGGTCATTTGTTTTACATGGTATGGCTTCGACCCATTTTGAAACATAATCAATGGCCACTAAGATGTACAAATAACCAAAAGAAGAAGGAAATGGCCCCATAAAATCAATTCCCCAACAATCAAAAATCTCTATGACCAAAATGGGTTTTAAAGGCATCATGTTCCTTTTCGTGACAGCACCTAATTTCTGACATGACTCGCAAGTCACGCATGGTCCGTACTCCATGTTGTGTAGCAATGCACCGTGAGGCACATCGTAGTGATTTGTGTCATAGCATGAATGGAAGAGAGTGCACACGGCATGTGCTCTATGTTGTGTAGCGATGCACCGTAAGGCGTGTCGCATATAAAAAGATGTTTGTGTAGTTGAGGAGCGTAGAGTGTATTGTGTAGTGCCAAAAACTGTGTAATTGTGTCCCAAAGTAGATTTGACATGGTCTGTAGTCTGAGGTGACAGGTGTAACCTCGTGGTTGACTTATGGCTGAGAGTATGTGTGAAGTGGTGGAAAAATATCAGAGAGTGCAGCGAAAGCAGGCATTGTGACGTGACTCGAGATTAATCTCGAGCTACGTGACATGACAAAAGTGCATTTGTGTGTGGATGTAGTCATCTCCTATCAAGTGTTGGGATGAACTTGTACAGGGCTGAGAAGTAGGAAGAGTCCTATCAACTGGGTCTAAACAAGTTGGTATTGGAGTATGGAGCTTGTTTATACAAGTGGGTATTCATTTGAAATTATAAGTTGGTCTTAGGTGATAAAAAGGTATAAGATATATATGCCTCTGGAGAGACACGGACAAGTTTACCATATGTAATGGATAATTTGTCCTCAGCATGGTTGCACGACGTTTAAGCCTTAGAGTTAGCTTAAAGTCATGGGCTAGGTTCATGAAGGTAGTGACAAGTATATCATCTAAAGTTGGAACGTGTGACTCTGTCAGTCGGGATCATGCGTCGGAAGGTGAAAATAGAAGAATAAGATAGAGGTCTTAGTGTCATAACCTTAAGGTGAAATACGGAGGTTCACTTTGAGGAATAGGACTCCGAAGGTTTTAGCATGGTAAATGGCATGTAAGAGCCCAGGGATGGATGGAGAGTATTCCAAGTGAGGCATAGTTATAGTCTTAGTATAGTTGCTTATGCATTAGATAGATGATGACGTAAGGTTATGTGTATGCATGTAGGTTGCCATCTGACAGAGTTGACTGCATGGATTGAGTATGGCATGAAGTCCAGGTAAGTATTGCGTTCATACTCTTCTAGAGTTTTCTTAAATAAATGAAGAAAAAAATGGAATGCAATTTCTTTAAAATGAAAATGAAAGGTTTTCTCTACATGACATGCTTTATGAAAAGAAAAGCCAAGCATAAGTTTTCAAGTATAAGTATGTAACAGCCATCCTTGGCAGGCCCTTTTCACTCACCCAAAGTATGTATGTGTATGCATGTGGATGGATGCTATAAACGGTATTTATTGTATGTATGTTCACGAAAGGAAATGAAACGAAGTTTTAAAAGATGATATAAACTGTAAATGAATGAATAGACTGAATGCATGATGTAAGAAGATACGTAACAACCATATGAATGGAAAAGGAAAAGGTACCGAATGAATGGACTGAGCAGATTGCAATGCCAGGTAAGTAGTACTGGTAGTGCACCTAGTGTTACACCCTAACGGAATGGATTGCCAACCCGTGGCCACAGGCAAAATCAGGTCCAAAAGACCGTTAACCCCAGCACACGGGGCGCAACAGTGTGCAACGGCCAATGAAAGTGATAAAAAAAAGAATGTATGCATGTTAAGAAAGAATGCATGTATGTCTATATGCTTGAATGTATGTAAGAAAATATGTATGCATGAAAAGACTCTTTAAGAAATGAAGGCAGCGAGACATAGGAAACTGTTTTAAGAAATAAATCATTTTTAAAGAAAAACTCCACCTCGCAACGTTTTAAAAACGAACTGCATGTCTATGCATGATAAGTATAGGATATGTATGGAGTGATGAATGCATGATTGAAAACCTATGTTATTATATTTTAACTATAAAAACTAATGCTTACGAGTCATCGACTGATTTTAGTTTTTATGTGAGCCATCTCGAGACAAGATGAGCATGACGCTTCAAGACGAGAATAGCCCAAGGGGAAGAGCACGAAAGCCTAGGCATGTTATTTTGTACGAGAGACTTTAATTATGAAAATTAATGTTTTCCACTGTAACATTTTTAATTGCGAAAACAAGTTTTATTTATAAACATGGAGTCTTTTGTATCCTAGCATGAAAGGAATAGAAATTTTCAAAAGGAACCGTAATTCCCATCTATTTTTCTTAAAATCATCTTCTAAAGGACCCACCACAAGGATGGACATTACACGAATAGCTTGCACCATGGTGGGGTCAGTAGAAACCCCTTGGTCCGAAATGACAAGGCCTAGGAATACTACCAAACTTTGGCCAAATGCGCACTTCTTTAAATGTATGGAGAAACTTTCAAAATGGACCACCATTACCTAACGCAGATGCTGTAAGTGGTCGGGTTAGCTGTTGCTAAACACAAGTATGTCATCAAAATAGACTACAACAAACTTGTTAATGAATGGTCGGAATAGATGGGTCATGACGCGCATGAATGTTCTAGGGGCGTTCGTGAGCCCGAATGGCATTACAAGCCACTCAAAAAGTCCCTCTCTCGTCTTGAAGACAGTTTTCCACTTGTCTCCAAGCCATAATCGTATTTGGTGGTAGCCACTCCATACATCAATCTTGGAGAAAATATGCGCACCATATAACACATCTAACATGTCATCTAAGCGTGGAATAGGGAAGCAATACTTCACCTAAATTTTATTGATCGCACCACTATCAATACAAATCTACCAACTTCCATCCTTCTTGGGTACTAGTAGGGCAGGTACAGGGCATTGACTGAGGTTCTCACGAATAAATCCTTTGTCAAGCAAGCTCTGTATTTGTTGCTGGAGCTCTTTGTGTTTCACTGGGCTCATTCAATAAGCCGGTAAATTGGGCAAGGTTGCCCCAAGTACCAAGTCCACAAAGTGTTGGATCTCTCTCATAAAGGGAAGAGAGTGTGGCAGTTCCTCTGCAATGAGATCCAAAAATTCCTCCAAGAGGTATTTTATTTTTGGCAAGGGCTCACGGATAGTTGGTACCTCCATGGTGGTCTTGGTAATTAAGACAAACATAATTCCATGATCGTGGCTCGCTTGTGAGAATTGCCTTAGTGTGAGTACTCGCTCTTCACTTGATGGCTGATCGAAGTCGAGAATCTTTATTGGCTGCAGGGTCACCTTCTTATCATTATACATGAAGGAATACGTGTTTTGATAACCATCATACTTGACTCGCCTGTCGTACAACCAAGGGCAACCTAATAGTAGGTGGCAGGCTTTCATAGGGATCACATCACAATGTAATGCGACTCGAGGGAGAAGTTAATCAAACACTCATATTTCATAGGGATAGAGGTATCATCAACCCAACTCAGCTGATACAGTTGTGGGTGCTTATCCACTTGGAGTTTCTGTTTTTTGCATGACTTCTTGTGAGATAACGTTCATTCCACCACCATTATCAATAATCAGATTGAGGGATCTCCTTTGGTGTTACACCTGAGTGTGGAAAATATTGTTGTGTAACTAGTCATTCCCTGCTGGCTCCTATTTCTTTTGTCCTGTTAGTACACGCCAGATCACACAAACTAGCAATTAGGAACCTTCCAGTATTTCCTCTGATTCTACAGCTTCGCCTTCTTCGTCAGTATCCAAGGTCATCTTGTCCTCTGTGGACGTAATTGTGTTTTCACAGGATAAAGCCAACCTCTGTTTTTTATGGGGCAAACAATTGCGAAATGACCACGACCCCCACACTTGTAACATTCCTTAGGCTTGCTTTTTCCTGTATCATGGCTTTGAACCCGTTTGTCTGGTGTATTCGGTGTATTATACCTCATGTGTTCGGCTGGGGAAGTCTGGTTTCTATGGTTCAGGTTCTCCTTTGACACAGGAGTTGTCTAGTTGGTAAAGGGTCTTCAAAATGTGGCCAATCCATACTGTTGCTCCAAGCGTAGAGCTAGCTGATATGCCTCTTCCATGCTTGTCAATCGGACGGTGATAAGTTCCTTTCGAATGTCATCTCACAAGCTTGCTTTGTATCTTGCAATGGATTGGTGCTCTATTTTGGACACACGGCTACGGATACTGAGTTCGTGGAATTTATTAGTGTAGTAATTGACAGACATTGATCCTTGTCTTAACAACAACAACTCCTTAAACAGTACCTCCTCATAGTCAATCTGTAAACACTTCTCTTCTAGCCTTAGCTTCATCTCTTCCCAATCCATAATAGGAAGTTGATGCAACCTGTGCAGTTGCTCTTCAACCCTTTGCCACCAGACTTTGTGCCTACCCCTTTGATTTGATTCTCATGAAGCGAACATTGCGGTCAGTAGTCGTTCCGAACCAATCGAAATAATCTTCCAAGGCCATAATCCAATATTGGAAAGCATATGGGTCTAAGTTCCCATGGAAATCATAAACTTCTACTCGAATTCGTCTTGTGGCTTCATCGAGATGATTCTCATGAATTTCGGTGTGGTTCATGAATGAACCCATGTGATGTGTCATATTGTTTTCACCGCTGTGAGTTCGTGGCATCCATCGAGATTGGAACGGGGTAAAAGTTAGCGTACATGATTGATCTTCTACATTGCTGCCTCCTTCCAAATGTAGTTTGGATTCCCCACTTTCTGGCATATCCTCCTATTTGTTGATGCCTGAACCTTCCAATTTATCGAACATGTGGTTCCAGACTACATCTACCATCTTATTGAGGGAGGCCAGTTGAGTAATTACTTCTAGTCGGAGATCATCACATTGTTGCGGTGTTAAGAGGGCAAAGTAATTGGTGCTTTGTGTATGCATGATTATAACAACGGTAAGAACCTGGCTCTAATTATCGAGATTGATGCAAGATGTAACAACTTGTAAATAAAATGCAACTCACACAATGCACCAGGTGTCTCACCCAAATCATCCCGTCTCAGGATTGAAAAATAAACTTTATTGATTCATAAAAGTATCTCTTATTGTAACACTTGACTCTTTAAATAGACTACAGTCGTAACTACTTTGTCGACAAACAAAGTAGTTACGATAATAAAGACTTATGCTCAAAAACAATAACTTAGATAAACAACAACACGGGGATTTTATCCCTTTATTCTTAACTATGGAAATAGACTTACTAATAACTACTGAATCCTAAGACTCTTCTCATGCCCAAACTCTATCTAACTTGGACTCCATTAGTGAGTATAGTGGATTAAGTACAAAGAGAGTATTTTGATGACTGGAGAATTGTATTCAATAGATTTTTTTTGTTCTATTGACTTGGGTTATTGGGATGTTTTGAGGCTTTGTGGTGTCTTAGAATTTCCCAAGACTTTGTGGTGTCTTAGGAAATAGTAGTTGTTGCAAGGAAGAACTGGTAGAGAAAGAATGGTTATATATTCCAAGCTGAATTCACTCATCATAACACAGTGGTGAAGCTCTCGAAAGACACTTTGTAGGACTTGAAAGAATTGCATTCCCAGCATACTAGCAAACCAAACAATTCATGGAACACAGTATAAAGATGAGAATCTTCTACACAGTAGGGGTGTGCATCCGGATCCGGATCTGGATTTTTTTTTTTTTGGCTTTAATCCAGATATCCGGGTTATACCCGGATTGAATCCGGGTTTTGTAAAATAAAAAATTCTAAAAATATATTTATAACTTCAAAAAGAAATTATAGCACTTTTTTTATAAAAAAAAAAATCTGATCTCATATTTAAATTGTCCAGATTTTTTTTAAAAAATAATTAAAACACTTTAAAAGAATTTTCTAAAAAAATAAAGTGAAGAAAAAAATAAATAAAAATGCAAACTAGATAATATTGTTGTTACATCACAATGCAAAACATAAATTTACAAAGAACAAAATAAATAATAATACATCACAACTAATTAAACTAATACAATATCATAACTCTTCACATCTTGAATCTTGAATTTGGGAGAAAAATTGATTTCTTTCACCTTGATTTGGTAAATGGATGGCCTGTAATCAACAAATTAAGAAGCAAATCATATAGACATATGAATATTTCAAAAAAGAGTGCAAAGGGTCACCCAACCATGCATAACAGAATACATTAAAAGATACTACATTGCCAAATATTATTATGTCAGATATACTATGAAACACACATTTCCTCATTGCCAAAAAAAATCTGGTAGGGGTGTGCATCCGGATCCGGATATCCGGCCATAACCGGATCCAGATCCGGATTTCATAATCCAGGCAGTTATCTGTCCGGATTGAACCCGGACTCAATCCGGGCGGATAACCGGATTCAATCCGGATATCCGGATTTTTTTTTTTTTTTTTTTTTTTGCTTTAATCCCGGATTCAATCCTGATTTTTTTTTGGTTTTTTTGGCTTTATACCCAGATTCAATCCGGGTTTTGTAAAATAAAAAATAAAAAATTCTAAAAATATATTTACAACTTTAAAAAGAAATTATAGCACTTTTTTTTTTAAAAAAAAAATTGATCTCATATTTAAATTGCCCAGATTTTTTTTAAAAAATAATTAAAACACTTTAAAAGAATTTTCTAAAAAAATAAATTGAAGAACAAAATAAATAAAAATGCAAACTAGATAATATTGTTGTTACATCATAATACAAAACATAAATTTACAAAGAAAAAAATAAATAATAATACATCACAACTAATTAAATAAATACAATATCATAACTCTTCACATCTTGAATCTTGAATTTGGGAGAAAAATTGATTTCTTTCACCTTGATCTGGTAAATGGATGGCCTGTAATCAACAAATTAAGAAGCAAATCATATAGACATATGAATATTTGAGAAAAGAGTGCAAAGGGTCACCCAACCATGCATAACAGAATACATTAAAAGATACTACATTGTCAAATATTATTATGTCAGATATACTATGAAACACACATTTCCTCATTGCCAAAAAAAAGAACATTCATTTCCTCGTACAATGAAACACACATTTCCACATTGCCAAATCATGTCAGCTACAAAGGTACAACAGTTATCCATCAGAAGATAAAAAAAAAATAAGACAATTAATCAGCCATTCATTTCAACTTAAATGAGCAAGTCAAGTTATTTTACCTTACCAACTAAAAAAGCAGCATATAACCACAAAGGCAGAATAAATGGGTTATTGAATAAATGCAGAATAAACCAGAAAGGCATGAGTATCATTAACTTATTAATATAACAGCTGAAAAACAATGAAGCAGATAACCCAAGAATCAAAATAATGGAGGAATGATAATGAAATAATAAAACTTAAACAAAACAAAACAAAACCAACCAAGAAACAAAACCACAAGGAAATATGAACATTGGAACGGAGGAAGCAAAATAATTGAACTAGAAAGTAAATAGAAAATTACCAATGTGTTGTGTTTATTGTGAATAAGGGATGCAAATGCTGCATAGAGAGATGCAGTGTACATATTTTCATCAGGAACAAGTTCAATCTTAAGAAAATGACTCCAGCTTTTCTTTAGCAACCTCATCAACAGAGCTGTATATTTTCAAGAAACTACTCTTGATACCTGCAGCTCGGAAGGCTTTTTAGCATAATCAACTGTTCTAAATCTCAGAACAGTTCATAAAATGAGTAAACAACTTACCAAGAAGTCCAGTATAGTAGGAAAGGGGTACATCAGTTCATAAAATGAGTAAACAACTTACCAAGAAGTCCAGTATAGTAGGAAAGGCTTTTCAGGCCTTTGCAAATATCAATTATATCTTATGTCTTTTTTATATGAAAATTTGAATTCTTAAAATAATGGTTAGATACGCACAGCGCCAGGAGTATAAGAACTACTATATCCCTCAACTCGTGACAAGTAGAGGTTCTTGACAAGGACACCATGGAAACATCCAGATAAATTAATAGCAAGAAAAAAATCGAAAATAGACTAGAGATTAGGAAAAAAAAAAAACAAACCCAGATCTAAACCAGAAAGGAGAAAAAAAAAAGTTTAACAAACACAATCACAGCATCTAGAGAGATTAATAGAGCAAAAACTCACATACCTAGCAAAAGCCCGTAGCCCCAACTGCAGAAATCATTTACTTTTTATAGATCTACACATAGAAACTCAAATCTATAAACACAAACTCAGATTTAGCTAAAGTGGGCAACGGTCAATGAGAGAGGAAAGTTATATACAAACACCAAAACTCATATCTACACACACAAACTCAGATCTACACACAAACGCAGATCTATAAACACAAACTCATATCTAGCTAAAGGTAGCAACCCGGATAGCAACCCAAACAGAAGCGAAAATCAAATACAAACCCAGAAAAAAAAAAATCTAACTAAACCGAGAGAGAGGCAGATACAAAGATACCAAAAGCATGAAAAATGAAACCCAACCAAACCGAGAAAAAAAATCTAATGCAAACCCAGGAAAAAAAAAAAATCTACAACCAAACCGAGGGAGAGATAGAGAAAGAGAGATTAACATACCGTATGCTTTGAGAGAGTTGAGAGACGGCGATGAGAGACGGCACGGCTAGGGTTGAGAGACAGCATGGCTAGGGTTGAGAGACGGCACTGCTAGGGTTGAGAGAAGCCTGAAGTTGAGTGAGGCTTAGCAATCCGTTCAAGTCTTCGAGAGAGTTGAGAGGAAAAGAAATCTAAAAGACCGAAACGGTGTCGTTTTCGGCAAAATATTAAAACCATGCGGATCCGTAACCGGGTTACAGATTATCGGGTTATACAACCGAATCCGTAACTGGATCCGTGTTTTATAAAACCGCTCGGGTGTAATCCGGGCAATAATCCGCCCGGATTCACCCGGATCCAGATTTCCGGACCGGACCGGATAAAAATACAGTCCGGATGCACACCCCTATTCTCTTGGGTTAATGGGTAAGAGCATTCACATCCCATTTTCCATAAAATTTCTTATAATTTAATTAAAAAGTACATTTTTTAAAATTTTTCCTAAATTTTACTCGTCTTTCAAAAATCTCATGCATCTCATTCCCTATCATTTCTCTATTCTATTAAAATAATATTTTCCTATTCTATTAAATAATATTTCTATATTCTTTCTTTATTACTTTTTTCTCACTTCCATTTACAAACTTAACTACTCAATATTTTTTCTTATATTTTGAACTATTACTCTAGTGAATAATTTAAACAAAAATTTAAATTATTTTTTTGTGGATCTGATAATATTTTTAAAATTAATTTTTTTATATTTTCATAATTAATTAAATTATTTTTAAAATTATTATTGAAAACTGTAATAAATATAAGTATGAGAGAAAGTGTAGATGATTGGAAAATTATTTATTTTATATATTATAATAAAATATTGATAAAAATGATTTAGGGAATGAACAGTGAGTCCCCATATTGGTCATTCCCTAAACCTTTTTCCTAAAATAGGGATGTGGATGTGAGAGGTATTTTGATCAAAACACTATAATAAACCTCAAATTATGGAAAAGCCGGTGCTTTGGGGCACCGGATGTGAATGCTCTAATTAACCCATTAATTTGCAGAATTGTATACCAATTGTTGGTGGCCTTAAATCATAGATGTCATAAATGGGTCAACTTAGGAAAACATGGTTGTCAAACACCAACCCATTGTAAAGCAGTTTCAGTATTTTATTCCATTCACTCTTTTTATGCCAAATAAGGGTTAGAAAGGCTAGCAGTTTCGTGCGAAATTGGAGTTGTGTCGCCCATCACGTTAACGACTAGAAATGTCTAGTTAAATATAAATATATATATTTATTTATATATTTTTCCTGGGGTTTCTGCTGAAAAGTTGCAAGGTGGAAGCAATATTCTTCAGCACCGCCAGTTGAATGAAGATACGATCTATCTCATATAGTTTTTTAGTGCAGACTATATCATAAATAATAGATGAGATTGATTGCTGTTAAAAAAGGAGAGAAAATGAATCTTTAAGAAATGAAAACACAAAAAGAGGAATTAACACAGTTTCTCATAACAAAAAATACAGAGACATGAAAAGTGAATTTTATGAGAAATTGCTTACAAAACGAGGCCAGGCTTAAACATAGTTTATGAAGTAAGCCTATTGGGGATGATTCAACAATTCTGAAGCTCTAAGAAGTTTTCTCTTCTGTCTCCAACCAGCTTTATAAAATTATTTACATTTTTCCAAGGACAAGCACCAATCTCAGATAGCAGAGAAAATTTATGTTGGAGAAGTCACCTTCTCTGTATCTTCTGCAGTGTGTGCTCAGAGAGAAAATTTATGTTGTAGGACTGACCTTGATTTGAACATTTACAGTTGTGTATCGTAGATTTGTTTTGTATGTTGTTTCGAGTTTCTGTTCTGTTTTAGATGGTTGACACCAGGGTAATTGACCTAGCTTGCATGTTTCATTGGACTAATCACCGTTTCTGATATATAAACACAAAAGCATGTTTGTGGGCTTTGGTCATCAGACCAAACTTAGTGGAGAACTTCGAATCTAATTGATCTATTCTCTTTCAGGGGTGAGAAATCCTTCTGCAGCTGCGAATGCCACCAACAACAGATGCGTCTGGAGGAGGGAATGGATAAATAGGAACTTGATGATGATTATGGGACCTGTTCCTCGGTAGCCATCTGAATATCCATTCTTGTTTTTTCCAACTTTCAAATAATCATAAAAGAAAATGCCCCAACTTTCATAAGAGTAGTCTTTGTATGATTAGTTCTCCATAACAAAGACAAGGACAGTTCTTGAGTTTCCTGGAAATTGAAACTATTTTGGTGTATGGAGCCGGTGCACCTATGAGTCCTCTTATTTTTTAGCTCACTGTGAACACCTTTTTTTCTAAATAGATATTATTTGAAAGATTAATTATTCTTGAAGATTAATAAATATTTATAATTGTTGACTTTTTATTTTTTAATTTTATTGCAGAAGTTTCGAGCAAGAATATAACATTTGCAGCTCTGGGTGAAGTTCTTTCGAATTTGCAAACTTTGTATCAATTTATTTTGTAATATTCTCTTGTGCAATTATTTTGCCTCTGTTTCGAAGATGAACATATTATTCTCTTGCACAGAATTTGCATTTCTATAAACTATTTTCCATCCTTAATAGGTTTAGAGTGAATATGTGAGAAATCTTATTTAGCATTATGAGAATGCTTATCAACGAGATATATTTCATATTATTGAGATACAAAATACCCCATTGAGATATATTTTAATAAAATATAGTTGATAAAAATAATTATATTGTGAATGCTTATATATATATATATAGCTTGCATGGAAATTTCGTGATTCTAGCCACAAATTTGTTGTTTGATATTTATAAAATAACATCACTGCAACTCTTTTTGACGGTTACTTTAATTTTTACGTTTAAATTTATTTTATTATTAAATTAGTGTGTACATTATTTATATTATTTAAATATGTATATTTAATTTATAATATTCAATTATAAGATTTTTCTTTTAAATGAAATTATATTAATAAGCATTTGGTGTGTTATCCACGAAGATTTAAAAAATAGAATTTGGCTACTCATTTTAATCTACAAATTAAGCTAATAGAAAAAGATCTTATAAAAAAGGAACTTTGGTAATTAAGCATATATATGAGCGATTTTCTGCTGCGAGAACGTAATCCGTCATTCGTTCATATTATTTTTTCTGATCTAATAATATATTTGTCAAGGATTTGTACTCATATTAATTTTAGCAGGAAGGCAGTTGAAATTCCTTAGGTTATGTTTGGATATTGAATTAATTCAATTCATTTCAAATTAATTATTATTAATAAGATTTATTATTTTTTTAATTTCATATAAAAAAATTAAATTTATCTCAACGTGTTTTAAATATTTTATCTTAAAAAATTAAATTCATCTCAATCTCAAAAACTTATAACTATCTTAATAAAATCTATAAAATATTATTATTTATAATTGAATTCAACTTATTTTAACATTTAAGTTTTCCAAACTCTGGAATGACTTCTGAAGAGACATGTGCATATGTAGGTCCCACCTAATAGATTTTGTAGTGGTCGTTGTCTATGTGCAAAGGGATTTACTATGTAGCAGCTACTATTCATGCTGCACACCACACACTTATAGGTTTTTATAAAATATAGAGATGCTTTTCATAGGATATATAGATATTTTTTATAAGGTGTGTGGTATGCAGTGATGAATAGTGACTGCTCCCAATATTTTCTCATGTGCAAAAATGAATGCACTTCTCTTGTGGGCCTTCGTGACACAGTTAGGCTTGGTTTGGCTGTCCAAATTTTTTTTTTATTTTAAATTTAAAATTTTTATCACATTATTATAATTTTTTAAAAATTTTATATAATATATAATAAATAATTCAATTTTTTTTAATTTTTTAAATTTTAAAATAATAATAATATTAAAATATAATATTTTAATATTTTATCTTAAAATTCAAAATTTTTATCTTACTACCAAACCGAAGATTTACTCAAAACAATACTAACGTTCGGTTTGGCAGTAAGTTGAAAATTTTCATTTACTCACATTTTTTCACCCCACTTTATTTACTGGTTGTCCGCAAGTCTTTTTTCCTCCTATATTCAATATCGATCCATCCTTTTTACGGACGGCATTATTGTCATATTTGATTTACTGTTATTGTGCCTATCGACCGACTTTCATAATTTATTCCACTGATAATTTTTAAGACCACAGTTGTATCCTAAGAAAAAGCTAGTTTGTTGCTCAATGCGTACAGCTCACGCTTAGCAAAAAGAATTTTTATTTTTTTAGTTAATGGTTAAGAAAGTGATTTTAAGTGTATTAATATATTTTTTATTTTTTAAAAATATTAAAAAATATGAAAATAAATAAATAAATAACACAAATATGATAGCGATCAAATGGAGCAGTACTACTAAGGCGGCATATCTTAATTGAGTTGAATTATTACATATTTTATATATAGAACCAATATATTTTAATTACTTTGTTGATATTATTATTAGTTTTAGATTGAAAAATGATTAATAGGTATAAATCTGAGTTTTAATTTAAATTAGTTAATATCATGGTTTATGCTTAATTTTACAAACTATGATTTAATTGAGTAATATTTTCTCGCATGCACAATACATTTTTGATATTCTATTTTTCTTATTTTTATTTTTAATATAAGTTTTTAATTTTATGTGTGCTATTTCTTTTATTTGCTTTGCTTTTAAATAAAGACCCTCTCAATAAGCTATTTCCATGAGAGCACATGACAGAAGGAATGAAGAATAGATAAAGAGTAATGTTATATATAGTCGTAAAATGTGTAAACTCGTGCAATCGTTTTAAAAAAGAGTGAAGTCCACATTTAAAAAATTAATTTTTTTTCATATAGATCTCATATTAATTCATTTTAAAAAAAAAAAACTACGCAACAACTATATAATTTATGATTGCAAATATCATTTTTATTAATATCATTTCTAATAGACGAACCTTCGGTTCGTTTGGTAGTAAGATAAAAATTTTGAATTTTAAGATAAAATATTATTATTGTTTTGAAATTTGAAAAAATTAAAAAAAAATTTAATTATTTATTATATTTTATATATAAGTTTGAAAAAGTTATAATAATAAGATAATATTTTTAAATTTAAGATAAAAATTGTGAAGCTTCAACCCGAACCGAAATGATTATTGTTTTGCAATTTTTTTAGGTACAAGCGGGTTGGCAGTGGCTTGACACACCAACCCTCATGTACAAATTATGATTTTAATTGTTTGTTGTCAGATAATAGGAAAACACTGTAGAAGAGAAAGCAGAGGAATATTGTGCCCTGCTCTAGACTTGGGGCCTCCAACTCAACGGTGGTGCTCTTCTTTCCATCGTTGGGCTTGGAAATGAAAGGTTCGGAGATGGAGAACACGCATTTGATGCTGGAGCAAAAGCTGCTGGAGGACAATCTTGCCATGCCAAACCAGAAGCTGAAGGTCCTTGATATCCTTAAAGCAGCTACGACAATCTTTTCCAAGAATTTCAATTTCATCATCTTCATCCTTTTCATTTCCCTCCCTCTTTTCTTCTTCATGGTTGACTACGAAATTTTTCTTCAAATAACTCTGTCAAATATTTTAGAGCAGTCTTATAGTCATGACTTATAAAGAATATCATCGCTGGTCAGTAGTAACTTTTGAAGTTACAACCGAATTAAGAACGACTTTTTCCTATCAACTGGTTCAACTTTAGTTTCCTTTACCTGGTGCCCTTTCATCTTCTTGAGCTTTGTACAGTGATTGTAATGGTGGATTTGGAATCAAAAATATACGCAGAAGATAGATAAATACTGACTCTGAAGGAGATGCTGTACAAACAGATTTATGGAGCAAGAATAAGTGGTACTTTTATCACATCCTCTTACGTTATTCTCTTATCAACTTGTAATCTGCTCGGATTAGTATGGTTAGTAAAGCTTCAAGGACTTGAGAAGGAGAACGAATCGCGCAGGCTAGGGTTATGGAGAAGGAGATAAAAACGCACCGTTTTCTTGCCTGCCCCATTCCGCCCAAAACGTGATCTTCTTGTTAAATTAAAACGCACCGTTTGATTAAACGGTACAGCCACGTCAACGCTCGCCCGTCGGATTCGAAACCCGGGTTTCAGTCCGGATATACCCAGATTTCTGGGTCAGAACCCAGATGAACAGCCCGCTCGGTACACAAATGGTACACAAGTTGTCTTCCTTTAGAGTTTTCCTTTGCCAAATGGAAAAATCAAGCACAATAATATACTAATATGTGTACCAATCAATTGTGATTGATCAAAAAGTTGATTTGATTGAAAATAGTGTTAATTTAAATTTTAAATGTGAAAGAATCAGTATTGATACGCAGATTAGTACACCACTTTACTTGTATGTAATAAAATTCTTGCCAAATATACCGTCTATTAATCTGTCTTTCACTTATTATTTTTCTATATTTTTTTTAATGAAGAATTAAGGTACAATGGTTGTAAAAAATCTCATTGAACCGGTTTAGAATAGTAAAATGTTAATATAACAATTCATTATAACTTTTAATAGTAGATTAATAGTTTATTTATCGAATTATGTAAAAACTGCTTTAAACAACTTCTTCGTAAATGAGTAAGAGCCAAATTTTTTATTTTCAGATTTTTCGTTTTTATTTCTCTTATATTATATTTATTTATTTTGTAACTATTGTTCATTCTATTAAGATTTTGTTTGATTATATAAATGAGATGTGATGTATTAAATAATAATAAATAAAATATTATTATAATATAATATTTTAATATTAATTTTATTTTAAAATTAAAAAAAATTATATTATTTATTATATTTTATATAAAAATTTAAAAGAATTATAATAATAAAATAATATAAAATGAAATGGAATAGGTTAAATTTTAGTACTCGTTTGTTTAAATAAAAAACAATTCGTCAAATAACACGCAACGATAGACAACTACGTACGAATTGTGACAGTGAAAAATCAAATCAAAACTGATTTTTCAGTTTGATGGGTCGTTTATCATTTCAGAAATGTTAAAATTCGGAAGCTATATTTTACCGAATGCTTTCTGTTTATTTTATTTTTTTAATTTAGTGATTTAAGTAAATTTTTATAATTAATGGTGTGAATTTTTTTTTAAATATATTAAAAAATATTATAAAAAAAAGTACATTCGGTGAGATTTTTGAGAGCTTTTTTAGCTACTGTAGCATCATTCATATCATTTATCATCATCTGTCATAATGCTTTTTTCTCCGTTATGAGTCAGTCATATTTTTTACTTTGCCGCCGCTCTATTATTAATTCGAGTGATGGTGGCGCTGTGGAGGATAGCATACTCTTTTTGTTGGGTCATATCATTTCTAGTCTCTGGTGCTCACGCCTACTTCTTTAGTTTTTCAAGGACCTGTACTAATAAAAAGTTTTATGCAGAGAGAGAGAGAGCGAGAGAGGGATGATGAAGTGGCCTCTTCTTGGAGAGAAATTATGGTGGGTTTGGCACAACACGAGGACATGCAAGTGATTTGAAATTATGGTGGGTTTGGCACAACAAAAATAGCAATCTACAAGCAACCCACCACCCACAATCTACAAGCAAAGATAGACAAATCATCAATGAGAAAGCACCCATGACCTCGCTTAGCAAATTTGTCACCTCTCTTACTATGCAAGCAATAGCAAGGGGGCTTATAGTGGAAATGAACCGAGGGATGGCCGTCGGTAGTTGGCAATGGGCCTAAGGATGGTCGTTGCGGGGTGGCGATGGGCAAGCGACGCGATGCGGATGCTGGGACGACGCAGGATGTGTAAATTCGACTGGCAACAGAGGAGGAACGAGCGGGGGCGCAGGATAGAGGGATGGGTTGCGCGAGGTGGCGCTGGACCGAGGGATGGCCGTCCCGGGATGGCACTGGGCAGGCGACGCGGGTGCTGAAAGTGCGGTTCAATCTAAAATTTGAAATTCACTGGCCGGATAAAACAAGCATCTCAACCAGACGTACATCAAACGTTTTGTTTAAAAAATAAAAATAAAAAGAGCAGCCACATAGGGTGTGCACTGTGTGCAGCGCTACAGTGGCTGCTCTATAGAATTACTCAATATATTATCATTTCTAACTCTATAGAATACGGAAAAATTTAGTTACAATCATAATTATGTACTAATCTGTATATTAATTTAATATGATTGGTAAAAAAATAAATTTTATTAAAAATAGTATTAATTTAAATTTTAAATATGAAGAAATCAGTATTGATACGTAAATTAGTACGCGACTTTACTTGTATGTAGCAAAATCTATAGAATATTTTTCAAGGACATGTACTAATAATGTATTTAACATTTTCGTAATTTCTTATGATGTGTTAATTGTAGTAGGGAGACAATTGAAATTCTTTAAGATATGTTTGGTTTCATTTTAAATTAATTATTGCTGAAATTTATGACTTTTTTAATTTTATATAAAAAATTTAAATTTATCTTAACTTATTTTATATATTTTAATATAAAAATTTAAAATTATCTCAATTTAAAAAAATTAAAACCATCTTAATAAAATTTATAAAACATTACTATTTATAATCCAATTCAACTCAACATCCTAATCGGAGTGATTTTTCCAAACTTTATAATGACTATTGAATAGATATATGTGCAAATGTAGGTCTTATATTCGTTGTGATCCATGGGCAAAAATGAACCCAGTGTAGGTCTCATTACACTTAGTTTTGTCATTGGCTCACGTTTTGTCGTCTACTTTTTTAACCGGTTGTTGGTAATTTTTTTGTTTTTTTCCGTTATTCTCTATCCACCTTTTTAAAGACGGCATTATTTTCATGAAAAATGAGAGTATGATTATTAAATATGTTTATTAAATATGTTTAATTAATTTTTTATCTTTTATTAATAGTTAAAAAAGTGAACTTATATTTTTTATTTATTTATTTAATGATTAAAAATGTTTAAAAAATACTTTAAAAAAAGAAAAAGAAAAAAAATTATTTATACTAATATGTACATTTAATGAACATATTTAATAATGATTTTATGAATAATGACACATATGATATATTTCATAATATATTTGACAGTAATATATTAAATGAGGACTATTTTAGATAAAAACTTGTGGTTGATTTGAAGGGGCTACACTGTTGTTGTCGCAGCGCTTTTTGTGATATGCGACAACTTGACCACGGGCCCAATTTGAAATTTGGATAGCCAAGATTTGTAAATAAAAATTAAAGATAAATTAAAATATTATTTTTAATATTATTATTTTAAAATTTTAAAAAATTGAATAATTATGTGAAAATTTAAAAAAAAATTATAATTATGAAATATGTTAAGATGAAACAATAATGGAATCACTTAACTATTCAAACCCAAACTTAAATGGTGTAGAGGAGAATGGATAATAGAATGCAAGGTATTTTGCAAAAGAGAAATGATATTTGCAGTCGTGGTTGTACAAGCGGCGTGCAGTCGCTTTGAAAAAAGTAAATTAATATGAGACCCACATGAAAAAAAAATTATTTTTATAACTTTTTTTTATTCATTCCGTACAATCGTTTACCTCCTGCTTGCATGTGCCGACTGCACGTAGCAGTTCCGTTTGCAAAATATGGACAATTGAAATGAGAGAAGATTGATTACTTTTTTTTAATTTCTTTTATTTACTCGAATATGGAATTTTAAATAAGAATATGATTAAATAATAAGGATAATGCTACCCCCTCCAAAGAAAGTAATAGAAAGTTCTTACTAAATGTGAAAATTCTTTTTAAACATCTTAAACAATTTTAAAAAAAATTCTCAAACTCATAAAAAAATAATTTCTTAACCATTAAATAAAATAATATATAATTTATGAATTTTTTCTGTGGGTTTCCTTGGTGTGAATATCATTTCCAAGTAATAAACTATATATAGCAGTTTTTTTTTCAAAAATATAAACATATAGAGAGAGTAATTGTATCACTATCCTAAGTTTTTATCCTATATTTCTTTTAAGAAATTTTCAAAACTGATTTTTCTTATGAATAACATTTCATTAAATTAAAAAGTAACTTTCTCATTGCGCTAAAATGTATGTACTTATGTTTTTCCGTCATTATTGACCCGAATATAAAGAAAAATTTTAAAATTTTAGCTAAATTCAAAATTGCCAATATGAATAAGAAGTTTGATTTGTTAACAGCAGCAACGATATATTCCACTAATCGACACCATCCAAGTGGCAAGTTTAACGTCGTGCATACAGAATTAGCTTAGTGCTTAAGCATGAAGATCTACTAATTATATTTGGAACACTTAGGAGTCGAATTTTGTGAAAGGAATTGCACCATTAGGTTCGTATGATTATTTATCATTTTATGGTATAATGTTTACTTTTGCATTTTTTGAAATGAATAGTAACACTCGATGTGGTACCAAGTTTAATAAATTGTTAAATTGCTTTGTAGATTGTTCCAAAATCAATCTTAGCAAAATCATAGGCACATTTGGTGAAAAGTGTAGGATCTAAACACTAAGAAGAACTATGACATGAAAATATGAAGGAATGGAAGAAAAATTAAGTATTGTGATCATGTCACCCAAGTTGAATCTGAATCTGAAGAGATATACACGCCAAATCTAGTTCCTACAAGATTACACTTTGGCTCTAATTCATGTGCAAGTTAAAATTAATGCACTACTTGTGGTGGGTCGTGACGCACTTGTTTTTGTCATTTGTTTTTTTTTTTTTTTTTTTAAAGAGTTGGGGCCACAAGTTCAAGAGTAACCCCTTTTTAATTTTATTAAAAGCCTCACTTCTGATGAATGAATACCTTAAAAACTACAATTACTGGGGGTTACAAGATTAAAGTCTAACTAAAAAAACTCAATCTTTATTGATTGGCAAGTACATGCTTTTTCCTCCGAGATTCTTGATGCACCCCTTTTTTCAGACATCGTTATTATTATATTTGATTTAAGTTCTTGTGTCTATCTTGTTTGATCGAATTTCATAATTTGTTCCACTGAAAATTTTTAATACCAAAATATAACCCAATCCTTTAATCCCCCTTCGTTTTTTATTCGTTGTTTGATTTGATCAGACTACATTTTTTGTTGTCACAACGCTTTTCATCTACGACGAATTGACCACTTACCTAATTTGGATAGCCAAGAGTTGTAGAAAATAATCAATATAGAAAATTCTATACACCACACTACAATTTCTCTCTCATCCTACTATGTAGTATGTGGCATATTTATCATTATTAGATAATTTTTTATTGGATATTTTTTCACATTCAATGATAATAAATATGTCACATCTTACATGATATTCCAATTTTGTACCAATTTTGGGATTGAATTGGTATACACTGATTTTACATTTTCAAAAACTAATCCCAGATTGGTTACCCTCCTAAATCAATACTTCTGGTTTTACCGATTTTAGTTCGGTTTGGTCCGGTTTTTCTGTTTTAATCAAGTGCCAATGTAATTATATTTATTATATATAAAAATTATATATATATATATTTAATATTAAAATTTTATGTTATAAATTACAATATAAAATTATTTCATATATAATTATATATTATATATATAAATTATATATAATATTAAAAATTAATTTTTTTATATATATTTTATAAATTGGTTCGGTCCGGTTTCGGAAAGCAAAGAATTAAAATCGGACTAAATTTAGCCCATTTTTAAAATGTAGAAACCGATTCGAGATCGAACCGATTCAAAACTGGGTCAATCAGTCCGGTCCAAGTCAGTTCTCCAATTTCTCAATTCAGATTTTCACCCTTAATCTTACGTATATACAAAGGATTTTCTAATTTACTCGAAATATTTAAATAGAGTAGGGAGAGAATAGAAAATAGGAAGCAAGGTGTTTTTCAAAATTGGATAATTAAAATTAAGAACGAAGGTTATTTTGGCAAATTTTAGCTAAATTTCGTAAGTCCCAATGTGAATGGCACTGATAATTGGGTTATTTTATTTTATTTTATTAATTTTTAATCAGCGGTAACCAGTGGGGTACATTTGGAGAGGCATAATAGTGTTTTGCATTTAAAAAATAATGGAAAAAATATTTTAATTATAAAAGAATTATATAAAAATAAATTTATAAATTGATATGTGATATATTATATTATAAAGTTATTTTTATTGTAAAATAAATCTAACAGATATTATAAAATCAGCTAATTTATAAATTTACTTTTTTATAATCTCTTTGTTATATATATATATATATATGAAAAATGATAAATACAGCCGCCCGGTGCAACTGGCGTATCCACGTCACCCGTTTTATTTTTTCCTTCCTCTCCCTCTCCATTTCATTCCCCCTTTCTCCCACTCGAAATTTCATTTCTCCCTCCCTCCATCTCCATCTCCATCTCCATTGGACCACTCCCTCTCCCTTGCCGACGCCTAGTGCCCCATGCACGTCAGTCTCATCCAGGAAACCAAAGAGGTATGGCCCCCCTTTCTGAGCAAAGAAACCACCACTGCCGCAAACCTTCATACTTCAGTGAAGCATCTCCACCTTGTAGCTGCCATCACCACACGTGGATCCCTTCAAGCAAGGCAACTCCAACCATCTCGCAAGTCACTGCATCACGTCGGAGACTCCATGAGAATAGCCTAGCAAACCTCCCCGTTGCCATTACTCCTCTGTTTTAAAGCACCAAAACAGAGCAATTTTGTGCTCTCAGCCTAGATACCTCCCACGCACGACTACCCACTTAAAACCGACGCCAACTGCACTCAAGCCACCGTCTCTATTTCTCGCACCAAAACACAACACCCACTCTCTATCATGAGCCACTGCAAAACCACCGTCACTGAGACACAGAACAAGATCATGGGACACTCCAACGTGTGGAATTCTCAACCTAAGAACCACGGACCTGGCTCCTGCGCCTAGTACGAAATATCGCTTCTTCTCTTCCAACCTGTTTGGTCCCTAAGAAATTATCATTGATCGAAAGAAATATAGCTTGTTCCAATCCTTTTCAAGCTTCTGATTTATTTACATAGAGTTTTTTTCTGTTCGATTTTGTTTTGTGCCGTAAGACATTTTCAGACTACAAATTTATTTCGTACCAGGCGTGGGAGTCAGGTCTGTGGTTCTTCGGGTGAGAATTCCACACATTGGAGTGGGGCGAATGGGGGTGGGGTAGTGGGGTGCGGGGCCCTGCTGCCCACCCCTAGCTGAAAGAGATGTAGATTGAAGGATGCAAGGAAGTTGAGATATTTGCTTCAGGAGTTGTGAGCTTTGAAGAAACAATTGAAGAGAGGCAGTCTGCTGAGATGTCCATTAAACAATCCCTTTTCTTGGCGGATGAGGTAATTAAAGAAACTAAATTAATTGGCTCTCTTAAGATTTCGACATTTATATCCCAATATTATAAAATCATTTGATCGCTCCTTAAGTGATAAATTTAATTAATTAATCTTAACGAACTATAAATTTAATTAAAATACTAATCATTATTAAAGAATATTCAAATTTGATTATTCTATATAAATTAAATGACAAAAACATAAACTCGTATATATGTACTATTATAAGCATATTTATGAATTTTGCGATTAAGTACGTCTAACCAAAATAGAAAGTGATAAATATTAGAACTGATTTATTAACAAAATTATAATGTTTACAGAATAAATTACCTAATATGTTTTTTAATGCATTTATAAAAATGCATATTTGTTTTAATATGATTTCTCTCCATAATGAATTTTCGCATGTAAACACGCATCTATATATATAAGATTAATATTTGAAGAAGACACTATTAATGTTCATACATTCAAGATCCACCGCTAATTGTAAAATGGTCAAATTTTGCTTTACTAAGATAAAAACATGGAAGCTTGAATTCCATGACTTGCGAACTTTAATTAATAGATTTTATATATTGCTTCTAAGTTGTTCCACATATATAAAGTACCAAAAGATCAGTACGTTATTTCTTAATTAATTGGTTATAGGTTCTGTTATGACGTTGGATTAATACGGGATATCATCATGTGTTAACTAACTACTACTATTCATCCCTTGAATTTTACAGCTCTCATTCCCCAGCTAGGACACGCTAAACTTTTGGTACATGGATAAGTTTTAAATTAGAGTTTTGCTACATATAAGCACAGTTGCGCACTAATTTGTGTACCAATACTGATTTATTCATACTTAAAATTTAAATTAACACTGTTTTCAATAAAATCTACTTTTTGACCAATCACATCACATTAGTGCACAGATTAGTGCACAATTGTGCTTGCAACTATATTTTTCCTTGAAATTATATTGCAAGATCAAGTCACTGCGAGTTCCTTTCCCAATATTCGGGAATTGCAGATTTCTCATTGTGAAAAGTTGTTTCACGTCTTTCCAACGTACATCAATATTAATGCAAAGTCTAACTGCTCTACGAATACAAGATTGTTGTTCGTTAGAAAATATATTTGGAAAGCTGGAGGGGCAAAATGGCAAAGAACCACGTACAAGTTTCAACACCTCCAGGGTCAAGGACAAAAGAAAGTGGAGCAACAACACATTTTGTGTCAACTGTAAGTATACACTCTATATACATATAGTGGAAATATATATGGTATCAATCATAAACATTCCCAATGTTAGCATTGGCCTAGTGTGGGCCAATTGGTTTGATCATCTCCTGCCCCCAAATTATAATTGCATGCCTCTATTGAGGTTGTGGCTGAAGATAGTACCATAGTCTTTGGTCATAAAAGTTAGATTTGAAAAAATAAGATCATGTGACTTTTCTAAAAGGATTTTGAAAAAAAAAAAAAAGCTTATTTCATAATTAATATGGAATTTGGCATATTTTTGTTAAGTGATATGTAGCATGGCAATTGGCAAATAGTATTTTCGAAGGGACCATGTTTCCAAATTTGTGCTATTTTACACTCTTTCTCCCATTTTAATTTTTCATATTTTCAAAGTCAAAATATATATAGAAATATTTGGAGTCTTTAATTGATACAAATAACTTAATCCTACAACTTGCCTTCCCTAGCTTGAAAAGACTGGCTATGATGGATCTACCCAAGATAAAGCACGTATGGAGTGAATATCCCAAAACAATTTTCAATTTTCAAAATCTGAAAGAAATACAAGCTCAAAATCTGAAAGAAATACAAGCTGTGAGATGTGAGAGTCTGAAAAGTTTATTTCCAATCTCGGTCGTTAGCTGTCTTGAGCAATTGCAAGTAGTTGAGATTATGGATTGTGGGGTGGAGGAAATTGTTGCAGTTGAAGGAGAAGCAGGAGAAGCAGTAGCAAAGACGTTGGTATTCCCTGGAGTAATTAATTTGAATCTTATAAGTTTAAAGAGACTCGAGTGATTTTACAAAGGAGTGCATATTGCAAAATGGTCGATGCTTAAAAAGATGAGAATTGGAGGATGTGAGAAAGTTGAGATATTTGTTTCAGGATTTGTGAGCTTTCAAGAAACAGTTGAAAAGATGCAGTATGAGATGTCCATTAAACAACCCCTTTTCTTGGTAGATGATGATGAGGTAAAGAGACTAAAATTAATTAGCTCTCATAAGATTTCCCATTTAGGTAGAAGAATTTTACATCCTAATTATATTGTGAAATCTTTTTTATCTCTCTCATGAGTTGATAAATTTAATTAATTAGTCTTTCTAAAATATAGATTTAATTATAATATTAATCATTATTAAAGAATACTCAAATCTCATTATTTTGTATATCAGGTTCATAAAGAAATAATTAAATAACGAATACAAAAATAATTATAAGTATTACAATTGATTTAAATCCATCCCTAGGTGCCTACTTTAAAAATGGTCGTATTTTATTATTGAAATGAAGCTCATGTCCTCTTGAGTTGAAATATATTTCTTACAGGTTTTATAATGTTGGATGGGGTGTCATGTGTTAACCACTGTTTCCATGAATTTTACTTGCAGCTCTCAGTCTCAAATTTGGAGAAATTGTACATTTCGNCTAATTAATTTAGTCTCTTTACCTCATCATCATCTACCAAAAAAAGGGGTTGTTTAATGGATATCTCCTCTTTTCAACTGTTTCTTGAAAGCTTACAAATCCTGAAGCAGATATCTCAACTTTCTCACATCCTCCAATTCTCATTTTTTTTAGCATCGGCCATTTTGTAACATGTACTCCTTTGTAAAACCACTTGAGTCTGTTTAAATTTATAAAATTCAAATTAGTGACTCGAGGGAATACCAACGTCCTTGCTATTGCTTCTCCTCCTCCTCCTTCAACTGCAACAATTTTCTCCACCCCACAATCCATAATCTCAACTACTTGCAATTGCTCAAGACAGCTAACGACCGAGATTGGAAATATACTTTTCAGACTCTCACATCTCACAGCTTGTATTTCTTGTATTTCTTGCAGATTTTGAAAATTGAAAACTGTTTTGGGATATTCACTCCATACATGCTTTATCTTGGGTAGATCCATCATAGCTAATCTTTTCAAGCTAGGGAAGGCAACTTGTAGATTAAGTTATTTGTATCAATTAAAGACTCCAAATATTTCTATATATGTTTCGACTTTGAAAATATGAAAAATTAAAATGGGGGAAAGAGTGTAAAATAGCACAAATTTGGAAACAATGGTCCCTTTGAAAATACTATTTGCCAATTGCCATGCTACATATCACTTAACAAAAATATGCCAAATTCCATATTAATTATGAAATAAGCTTTTTTTTTTTTTTCAAAATCCTTTTAGAAAAGTCACATGATCTTATTTTTTCAAATCTAACTTTTATGACCAAAGACTATGGTACTATCTTCAGCCACAACCTCAATAGAGGCATGCAATTATAATTTGGGGGCAGGAGATGATCAAACCAATTGGCCCACACTAGGCCAATGCTAACATTGGGAATGTTTATGATTGATACCATATATATTTCCACTATATGTATATAGAGTGTATACTTACAGTTGACACAAAATGTGTTGTTGCTCCACTTTCTTTTGTCCTTGACCCTGGAGGTGTTGAAACTTGTACGTGGTTCTTTGCCATTTTGCCCCTCCAGCTTTCCAAATATATTTTCTAACGAACAACAATCTTGTATTCGTAGAGCAGTTAGACTTTGCATTAATATTGATGTACGTTGGAAAGACGTGAAACAACTTTTCACAATGAGAAATCTGCAATTCCCGAATATTGGGAAAGGAACTCGCAGTGACTTGATCTTGCAATATAATTTCAAGGAAAAATATAGTTGCAAGCACAATTGTGCACTAATCTGTGCACTAATGTGATGTGATTGGTCAAAAAGTAGATTTTATTGAAAACAGTGTTAATTTAAATTTTAAGTATGAATAAATCAGTATTGGTACACAAATTAGTGCGCAACTGTGCTTATATGTAGCAAAACTCTAATTTAAAACTTATCCATGTACCAAAAGTTTAGCGTGTCCTCCCTCATAAGATTTCCCATTTAGGTAGAAGAATTTTACATCCTTATTATATTGTGTCTAGAAACACTCATTTCTCCCCTTAAAAGGCCTAATAGGAGGAGTAGGGTAACTCCTTATAAAGCCCAGGATGAGTTTGTTCATAAGCCATGTGGGATTCCTCAATACGCCCCCTCACGTGTGGGCCGGTATTTCCGGTACCATCATCGTGGGTAGGTCGCAGGAGCTCATCATCGATCATAGGTTAACCTGCTCTGATACCATATAGAAATACCCATTTGCTGAAGATAATTACTGAACTTCATATAACAAGCTCTCGGAGCCTGTTTTAAACCGTAGAGAGCTTTATGCAGTTGGCAAACATGATGAGGATGAGATGAGTCTTCAAAACCAGGTGGTTGAGATAAATATACACGCTCTTGTAAATCACCATGAAGAAAAGCGTTGCTTACATCAAGTTGTTTAATTGACCATCCTTGAGACAAACCAAGGGTGAGGATCAATCGGATGGTACCATGTTTAACCATTGGACTAAATGTTTCATCATAGTCCAAGCCAGGAAGTTGTGTGAAACCACGAGCCACGAGTCGAGCCTTATACCGTTCAATTGAGCCATCATATCGTGTTTTAATTTTAAACACCCATTTGCTGCTAACCAAGTTCATGTCTGGTCTTTGAGGCACCAAAGTCCACGTGTTGTTGCTATGAAGAGCATTAATTTCAGCTTGCATGGCTTGCTGCCATTTTGGATCAGTGAGAGCATGCTTATACGTTCGAGGCTCTTGTGGTTGGTTTGCAAGATCTGCTAGAAAACATGCAGGTACTGGATGTCTTGAAGAGAGGAAAACCTTAGGCTTTAATGAACCTGTTTGAGCCTGTGTGATCATGTGATGAGTGCGACGTGGAGCAGCTTGTGAGATGTCCTCAATTGTTGGAGAATACAATTCGGAAGCATCCTGAAGAATAGTGTGAGTAGGAAGCTCCTGGCATGATGTGGACTGAGGCATTGAGGCAGAGTGTTGGGCAAAAGGAGATGAAGGATGCTCATGGGCAACACGAGTGGCAGCTGCCGGTAAAGAATCCGATGGAAGAGATTGCAAAGCAGCAATTTGAAGAGGCCTGGGAAGAGCACGAACTTTGAAGGCATGAAAATCAGTTTTAGTGGACCCCTGTGTAGACTTAAATGGGAATGTGAATTCATCAAATCTTACATGCCGAGATATATATATGCGACCTGTTTGCATGTCTAAACATTGATACCCTTTGTGATGTGGAGAGTAGCCCAGAAACACACAACAGATGGATTTATAGTCCAGTTTGGACCTTCCAAAAGGAGTAAGTAATGGGTAACATGCACACCCAAAAACTCGTAAAAGAATATAGGATGGTGGCGATCCAAAAACAAGTTCATAGGTTAACCTGGCTCTGATACCATATAGAAACACTCATTTCTCCCCTTAAAATGCCTAATAGGAGGAGTAGGGTAACTCCTTGTAAAGCCCAGGATGAGTTTGTTCCTAAGCCATGTGGGATTCCTCAATATTGTGAAATCTTTTTGATCTCAGATATTTGCTTCAGGATTTGTGAGCTTTCAAGAAACAGTTGAAAAGAGGAGATATCCATTAAACAACCCCTTTTCTTGGTAGATGATGATGAGGTAAAGAGACTAAATTAATTAGCCCTCATAAGATTTCCCATTTAGGTAGAAGAATTTTACATCCTTATTATATTGTGAAATCTTTTTGATCTGATCTCTCGTTGAGTTGATAAATTTAATTAATTAGTCTTTCTAAAATATAGATTTAATTACAATATTAATCATTATTAAAGAATATTCAATTCATATTATTTTGCACACCCTAAGTGGAAATCTTTCTTCTTTCTTTTTTTTTTTTTAAAAAATAAAAATAAAAATAAAAATCATGCTAACCGCACCGTTTTCGGTAGCGTTTTAGATTTTATTCTTCCCAATTTGAATTCAAGCCCCCCCGCGCGTTGAATTCGAGTACACGTCGAATCTCCTCCCCGCTCGCGTCGAACCTCATCTGCCCACCGCCATCGGCAACGTCTTCTCTTTCAAGCGACACCGAGCCCGTATGCACATCCCCATCAAAATGTGAGTGGTTTCTTGCCCTAGAGATTTGGGATTACTATCCCTGCCCCAAAAAAAAAAAAAAGAAAAAGAAAAAGAAAAAAGAAAAAAGACTCATCTTTGATTCAGACTTGGGATTACTATCCTTGCTCCCTCATTTCCTTGTCATTGGACTCGTTTTTCTCTGTGTTTAGATATTTAGAAAATGCTGGAAAAGAGAAGAGAGCGTGAAGTGCAGATCGAAGCCTTTACAGATTCTTTTATTTTTGTTTTCAGATTTCACTTTAAGTGCTTTTCGGCTTCTTATATATATCTATATTTATTTCACTTGTAGATTCTGGGTACAATGAATCTTCTTCAACATTTTAATAATGTTCTTTATTAGGAATTGGGCTCTTGATTGCAGGTTTTTTGTATGTATATATGGATGTGATATTCATGTTGATACTGTCCTCAATTTTTGTTCTTTCATGAAATGGGATATTTATTCAATTTATATTTTATTTTATTTTTATTGAAAATGATACACATTCCACCATTCTTTACAATCTTTTATATAACCATATTTTGAAGATGTATATTTTTACAAAATAACTCATAAAAATAAAATTATTTTACATAAACATTCTCATCTTAAAACATAAATTTATAAAAATTATATTAAAAAAATCATTATTTTTTTAATGGCCCATCGTGAATTATTATGGATATTAGCAAGAATCAAGGGACACCATAAGGGACACGAGCTATATGGGATGAGATATGGAGATGTGAGAGCATTCCCATCCGGTTTTTTCATCCCCATCCCTATAATTTAATTCAAAATAATATTTCCTCAAATTTATCCCTAAAATTTGTTTATCTTCTAAAAACCTCATATATCTCATTCCCCATCCCTATCTCTATTCTTTTAAATTATATTTCTCTATTATTACTTTTTTTTCTCTCTTCCATTTACAATCTTTTTTTTTTTTGAAAGGAAGATATTTCATACATTAGAGCAAATGTTGAATACACGGAGGATAATCCTCAATCAGAATACAATCTTTTGAGCAAGTGAGGCCAAACTTAGCCAAGTGATGAGCAATTACATTGACTTCCCTAGGGACATAATGGATTGACCAGCGCCGTGTCTTAGCAAGCATGAACTTGATATCTCTAATGATAATGCCACTGGAGCTCCAACTGTCTTCTCTGTGTTGGACAACTTTAACTACTCCCAAAGAATCTCCTTCAAGAATAATCTCATTTAGTCCCAATTCAGCATAGAAGGAGGTAGCTCTTCGAGCAGCTACTGCTTCACCTAGTAGTGGATCAGGGTCCAGGTCCATGGATGAGCAAAGTTTTGCAATAAAGAGGCCATCTGAGTCCCTAATAGCCACTCCAATACCTACTTTAGAATTATCCTTATCAATGACTGCATCCCAATTGGCTTTGAAGATATTTGGTGGGGGGGCAGACCATTTGGTGCTTGGAGGCCTACAAGACGTTATCTGTTGTGGTTCACCCTCTAACCATGATTTTATTGAGTTCATCTGATTGTTGACCTGCTTAGAGACTTGGGAAGGGGAGTGGAACTGTTGCACAAAAAGCCAGGTGTTTCTTCTATGCCAGATTGCTTTAGCTGTGACAGCAACTTCACTGATTTCCAAGGGAAGGAGCTGTGCAAAGATAGGCATCAGAATTTCCTTGAAAGAACCTGCATGGATGTTCAGCTTTTGAATTCTTCTTGAGCTCATAGACCATACATCTTGAGCTGCATTACAGGACCAGATGGCATGAGAGATAGATTCAGGCTCAATGGAGCATATTGGGCAAAGAGATGAGTCAATCATTTTTCTTCTGTGTAGATTGAGGTTTGTGGCAAGGGACTCAGTTGCTGCTCTCCAGAGAAAGGATTTCGTAGCTTGAGTTGCCTTGATATTCCATATATGATTCCAAAAGCTTGATGTTGAAGTCTGGTTAGAGGATTGTCACCTACTATTCTCTTTGATTGAGCCTTGTAGATAATATGCACTCCTCACAGTGAACTTGCCATTGGCTGAGCATCTCCAAGACAGTATATCCTGGCTTCTACATGGACTAATAGGGATTTTGCTAATTATGGTTGCTTCTGCCTCTGTAAAGATTGCATAGATAAGGGGAAGATCCCACTGCATTGAAGCTGGATTAATGAGTTCAGAGACTACAGCTTCAGCCTCCAATAGCTTAACAGGTGACTGCACTTGAAAGGATGAGGGCCTGGGAATCCATCTGTCCTTCCAAATTCTAATGTTACTCCCATTATCCACTTTCCAAAGAAGTCCTTCTCTAAGGACTGGCCTTGCAGAGATGAAACTTTTCCACACATAGGAGTCATTGGGTTTACATTTGGCTAAGAGGAAGTCTGAGGAAGGGAAGTATTTAGCTTTAAGGACCTGAGCAGCAAGGGAAAGGGGAGTTTGGATCACCCTCCACCCTTGTTTAGCAAGAAGTGCTAAATTGAAAAATTCAAAATCCCTAAGGCCCAAACCTCCATTTTGTTTGGATTTCCCTAGTGTTTGCCAGCTCAACCAATGAGTTTTAGGAGCTCTATCTGTTCTACCCCACCAGAAAGATTGTAGAAGTTGGTTGACTCTCTTGAGGATGGTTTTGGGAAATTTGAATATTCCCATACTGTATGTGGGAATGGATTGCAACACAGCTTTTAATAACGTTTCTTTTTCAGCCTAAGACAGCATCTTGATTTTCCAATTGGCCATTTTAGCTTTGATCTTATCCAGCACTAAGTTGAAAGCTTTGGTTTTATTTTTTCCCACATAGGAAGGTAGGCCCAGATATGTATCAAAGGTTCCTGAAGCTTTCATTCCTGCAAGCTGTAGGATGGCATGTTGTGTATCAACCTTAGTATTACTGCTGAAAAAGATAGAGGATTTGTCAAGATTAAGCCTTTGCCCCGAGACTTGTTCATAGTTGCTCAGTACTTGCTGCACTTTACTCCATTCAGATGGATTAGATCTACAGAAAACTAAGCTATCATCTGCAAAGAAAAGATGGTTTACATGTAGAGCCCCTCGAGCAGCTAGGATCCCTGATATGAGGCCCTGCACTTCAGCTTGGTTAAGGCTGTGACTTAGAAATTCAAAATAGATAATGAACAGGTATGGGGATAGAGGGTCCCCTTGTCTGATTCCTCTAGAGGGGGAGAAGGAGGCTTGGGGGACACCATTGATTAGAAAGGAGTAGTTGACAGTGGAGACACACTGCATAACCAGTTCCACCCATTTGCTCTCAAAACCCATCTTAAGCATCACTCTACTCAGGAAATCCCACTCAATTCGATCATAGGCCTTGCTCATATCGAGCTTTAGGGCCATAAAACCATTGTGCCTCCCTTTCAATCTAGTTTGCATAGTGTGTAGTAGTTCATATGCAACAATCACATTATCATAAATTAGCCTGCCTGGGACAAAAGCACTCTGAGTGAGGGAGATATTGAGGCTAGGCAGAATATTTTTAAGTCTATTAGCAATCACTTTGGCAATGATTTTATAGAAAACATTGCAGAGGCTGATGGGTCTAAAGTCTGTTACAAGTTGAGGGCACTTTTTCTTGGGTATCAGAGAAATGAAAGTCTGGTTGATCTCTTGAAAGCCTTTTCTGGTATTAAGTGCTTCAAGGACTGCTGCTGTTACTTCATTTCCAATGCTGGACCAATGTTGGTGACAAAAAATTGCTGGGAAACCATCTGGGCCAGGAGATCCGAGAGGATTCATGGCTTTGATGGCTATTTCCACTTCCTGAGCAGAAAAAGGCCTAGATAGGGAGCTGTTCATTTCTTCTGAAACTGAAGGTCGAAAGGAGTGAAGAGCAGCCTCTATATTTCTCGGGTAAGATGCGGAGAACAAGCTTTGGAAGAAGTCCTGGAAGGTCTTAGCTATATCTTCTTTGCTAGAAGCTAGAATACCATCTTCACTTTTTATTTGTTTGATAGTATTCACTTTTTTCTTCTGAGAAGCGCTCTTGTGGAAGAATTTGGTGTTCCTATCCCCATCTCGAAGCCATTTTTGCTTGGCTCTTTGCCTCCATTTCAAATCTTCTTCTTCAAGGTAACCATCCACTTCTTTCTGTAGGGAATTGACTTGACTAGTGAATTGGCCAGTATTAGAAGCCCTTAAAACTCTTATCTTTTCTATATGTTGCCTGAGAAGCCTTTTCTGGTTTCTGAAAGCTTCTCTGCTCCCAACCCTCAGTTTATCCCTACAAGTCTTTAAGCCTTTTCGAGCAATATCTAGCTTAGACTCCTGGTGGTATCCCTGCATCCATGCACTTTTTATAATTTCAGCACACTCCTCTCTATGTCCCCAAGCTACTTCATATCTAAACACCTTCTGTTTGTAGCTTTCCACTTGAGCTGGTATCAAACTTTGAATGAGTAAAGGATTGTGATCTGAGTAAATGCCTGGTAGAACATAAGCCTGGTTTATGTCAAAGAGGTTTAGCCATTCATCATTAACTAAGGCCCTATCAAGCCGACACTTAGTGAAATCAGAACCAATTCTCTTGTTACACCAGGTAAACTTTGAGCCTATAAGACCATTATCTATAAGACCAGTTTCCTCCAGAGCCAATCTAAAGTCCTCCATCTGTTTAAAGGGATGGGTAGAGGGCCCAAAATGTTCATCTTGATACAAAATTTCATTAAAGTCCCCCATGCAAAGCCAAGGGTTATGGATTTTGGACTGAATTAGTCTAAGAAGGTCCCAACTTTCATTTCTTCTAGAGGTTGCAAGCTGCCCATAGAAGCCTATTAGAGTCCATTTCCTTTTAAGGAATTAAGAGGTTATGGAGATTGAGATATGGTGATTAGAGTATGAATCCAAAACAGCATCAACTTCTTGTTTCCATAGAAAGGCTAAGCCTCCACTCCTACCAATACTGTCTACAGAAAAACAATGGTCAAAGTGCAGTTTGTCCCGGATATATTCAATCCTATTCCTTTTGCATTTTGTTTCACATAGAAAAACTATTTCTGGGCTCTTTTCCTTCACCAATAGGTGAAGCTCACGAACTGTCCGAGGGTTCCCAAGCCCTCGGCAGTTCCAGGCTAGGTGTTTCATGGGGACTGGTAGGGCTGGACACCAGCCACTGCCAATCTAGCTTGCTTTGCTCTTCTCCTTGTCATGATGGGCCCCATATGGTCTACTCCAGACCTTTTCTTTTGTTTTAGGGTTGTAGTTTCATCCATGATAATTTCAGGTGGGCCAAGAGTTTTAAAGCCCAGGTCTCTTGCTCTTATCTTCCACGTTGGCCCTTTTGATAAGCCAGTGATGGGTTGTTTCATGGGAGAGTTATGTGAAGGGGAACTAACCTGGGTAGATTCTGTGGGAGGACTAGAATTTGTAGGTCCTGTTGGAACCAAAGGAGGACAGAAATTAGAAAGAATCCCTTTAGAGATCAGAGTATCCTTAGAGTGCACATTAGTCAGAGGAGTGGTCTCGAGGCTATCAGAGGTTGCCTGAAGAGGAAAACCTGTATGACCCTTAGTGCTGTTCAGTTTGCCTTTTCCAAGTAGAGGTCCCCTCAGCTGGTAGTTGTCAGAGCTTCCAAGGTCGGCTTGCTCGAAATCTGTATTGAAAGTCCCAAAAGCATTCTGTCCCATCCCACCTTCTTCGTGTCTACTGTCCTCAGGTTTTGTTTGGCGCCAACTACTGGAGTTTTCGTATTCACCCTCTTTCCTGCTAAAAGATTGGAAGCTTCTCAGCTGGGTGCTTGCCCTCATCCAGGAACCATATTGTGAAGAGGTTCCTTCATGACTTTTACCCCTCAAAGGTGATTTTGGACAGGAGGATCCCGAGTGTTTAATGGCACCATAATGGAAGCAGAACAAGGGAAGCCTTTCATATCTGAAAGGGATCCAAAACCGTTTCTCTCCCAATATGATAAACCTACCACGAGTGAGGGGTTTAAATATGTTAATTAGAACTCTAACTTTGAGGAAATTGCCCCATGCCATACCACTGGCATCTACATCCACCGATAGCACCGTGCCTGCAGCAGCACCTAGCCTTTCTCCCATGGTTTTATTCATGCCAGCAAAAGGCAGATCATGTAATTGTATCCAGAAGGGTTCTTCGTTGAAGGCTATATCCTTAGGAGCCACGCAGCCTTCACAATTAAACAAACAAACCAAAGATCTGTCAAAAGACCAGGGTCTAGCCGCTAGTACTCGTTCCTTCTCCTTTGAGCTTTGAAACTCAACTAAGAATCTGTTAGAACCAAGATTCCTAAAGGAGGTCTGGCCCTCAACTTTCCATGCCTTGCTCATAGTAGCCTGAAAAGCTCCCCTGTTTACTTCTTTTTCTAGTACAACAAGGGCAGCCAAGCATTTCTTGCTCTTTTCGATGGAGATTAGGACTTCCTCTGAAGGGATGAAAACTTCTTGTTTCTCCTCCTTCGTGAGATGGAGGCCCTCATAGAGACTGGACAGTTCTTCAGCCATGCACGTTTCTATGTATCTTAACAGGCAGAAATAAGATCACACTGAGCCTCTTCGAACTGAGTCCAAGAGAAAAACTTCTACGTTCTAAGAACAGTAGAGAAAAACCTCACCTTTCAAAAGAGAGGGAAAAAACCTCTCTTCCATTTACAATCTTAACTACTAACTCTTTTGTCTTATTATCTTTTTTTTTTTCAAATATCACTTTCTACTAAATATTTATTGGAGATTTTGACTATCCAATACAATATTTTTTTTTAAATTGAAATTCGTATTATAAAAATAGAATTTTTTTTAATTAGTGCATTTTCTAACGTGATGGCAAATTTAATTAGAAGAGTACTCAATATCAATTTCTCTAATGAGGATCCGTAGTCACGTATTGATGATAAAATTTTTTAATTGGATGAAACGGTAATATTTTCTGTCTTTTCTCCAACGGTAATATTTTTTATTTTTTCTCCAACGATAATATTTTTTGTTTTTTCTCCAACAGTAATATTTTTTGTTTTTTCTTCAACGGTAACTTTTTTTTGTCTTCTCTCAAACGGTAACATTTTTTGTCCTATATGTAACGATAACTATTTCCTCTATAAATACGCATATTGCTAGCATTCACATTCTCACAAACTCAAGTCTCATTTCCTCTATAGAATCAAACTTCTATTGTATCATTTGATCTCCTACTTCTTTCATCAAATGTCTCGTACTTTCTTTTGCAAATTTTTGACATACGTATCCTTTGAAGATGATAGCGATGTTTAAAACATGAAGGCGGATGGACAGTCATCGAGGCGACGTGGCAATAGCCAACGTCGTAAGTTTATTCAACATGATCATATTCAAGGTATTTACACATGCACAGAGGCTTTAAAAGGTATCATAGACTCGTTTGAGAAGCAGCAAACACCTGAGTAACCGAATTGAATATACATGAAGAGGATCTGCAGATTCTATATTTAAAACAAAATAAACCCTAAGTGAACTACAATAGGTCTAGAAAAATTGCATGCAACCAAGAACTACAAAAGAAACCAAATCAAATTCATGAAACCAAGAAGTACAAAAGAAACCAAGAACTACAAAAGAAACCAAGAAAAATTTCATGAAACCAAGAACTACAAAAGAAACCAAGAACAAGTTCATGAAACCAAGAACTACAAAAGAAACCAAGAACAATTTCATGAAACCAAGACCTACAAAAGAAACCAATGTTACAAAAAATAAACAGAAACAAGATCTACAAGGAAAAGCAACCAAATAAGTGTAATTAAGAATTTTCAACAAAGGTCCAGAATGGCACCAAAATGAAGAGGTTCAACCAGCATTAGGTAGCAATCAATCAAAACATCATAACTGCCTATTTCAGCAGAGTGTTTGGTGACTATAAATGGTGTATTTTATTCATGATAAATACACCACTCAATTCATTTTTCCTCTACCACACAACAAAGACATGAGATATATACTAAATAATCAAACAAAAAAAATTAAACGAACCAATTCTGAAAGAGAAAGATATTGTATAGGATCTGGACAATCGGCCAACAAATTCCATGAGCATTTTATAATAGGTTCATGAACTGCTCCATGCACTCAAATAAACGGTTTTAAGACATATGGATGAAGTGGTCGATAATCAGAGATTCATCAAATGGCACACATCTATACATTACAAAGTGAATATCATTACTGGAAAAAAGCCAACAGAAAGCATGTATTTTCACGTCCCCCTTCCATTCCAGTTAAGCCATGGAAGAAAGCCAACAAAATCACAGAGAATCGGTAACATAGAGAGAGAGAGAGAGAGAGAGAGAGGGAGAGAAAATCTGAAACAAGTTCACCTAAAATTTGCCCCCAATACCGAGATCATACGAATGAGAAGAGATGCAATAAATAAATAATCAAGACTTTCTCAAATTTCATCAATCAATTAAGCCGTGTGAAATTACCCAATCAATTTCATCATCAACTCATAAATAACAAAAGCCGCATACCTTCTTCCCCGAATTTGGAGCTCTCACAAATTGATCATGGCGTCAGGAGGAAAAAAACCGGGAAGAGAGAAACAGAGAAGGAGATCGAGGGGGGGAGAGGAAAATAGAAAGAAAATCGGGGAAGACAAACAACCAGAGAAGAGAAAAAAATAAGAATTTCACTTACCGATGTCGTCTTCGCAATCGATCGAAAAATGTGGGCGGGAGGAAGCAAACCAATTACCCTAGCAAGAGAGAAGAACACGCGGGATGGAAGGTATCGAAACAGGAGCCAAATACACTATGCGGATGTACAGTAAATCAACAAATATGAGGATTTTCTGTACAAACCGGAAACACCGATCGCAAAATGGGGATCGGGATGGGGGGGTTTTCCACCAAAACCCTAAATTTATCCCTAAATTATAGGGAAAACGATAATATGCAGACCCGGATGGGGATGCTCTGAGAGGCTTACATGATCTCTGTTTGTGGAGCAAAAGGGAAAAAAGAAAAAAGAAAAAAAAGAATGCAGCCATGTCAAAGGGTTGTGGCTAGTGGTGAGAGACACAACCGGTCAATTGAATCATGTAGTGTGGGAGCAACGTGGGTGAGTCTGAGTGTGTGATGTGGGTGCATGTATAGAGTTTGATTGTGAGAAGAGAGTGTGTGTTATGCCTGTGGAAGTGGAGTGGATTATAAACCATGTAGGTTGAGTCTATAAAATCCAGGTTTATTGGTGTAGTTTGCTTTGTCCATGGTCAGTAAACTATATCTTGTATTGGGTTTTCTCCCACCCAAAATGGAGCTAATTTGTAGAAGTGTTATTGTTTGAATTTCTTTAACTTCTCTTTCCTGGTTTCCATCACATTCTCTGCTAAACTTCTTGAGTTTAAATTTGTAAGGCATTTCAAACTTCTCGACGACAACATACGTTTGCATTCAAATAAAACTATGGAAGTAGCTAAACCATATAGACATAAGAAACAGCTCACCTAAAGTGTTCATATATGCTTTCCCTGAAAAATGATGTTAATGTTGGTGAATGCAGGAATGTTTCATAAACATTCCACCCGGTTTTTTGAATGGCTTTGTGGTGCTTACTTGAAGGATTGATTAATTGGGTGACAAGATTGGAAGCGAAGAGAAGATGTTGATTGGAATTTGCACCATATTTGCTATCTACTTCATGCAACTTTAGCACCCTATGTGGTTGCATTGATAAGTATGATCTTGTATATATGGATTTAGAGAGAAGATGATGATTTTCTCTATGATGTAGAATAATATTGCAAGTTCATTATATGGTAGCAATAACTTGCTACATGTCCATTATGCTGCTATACTTGTCTAGGAAATTAATTCAGAATTGGCTGTTTTTTGGTTTATATAGATCGCAAGCAGTTATGCTACCAGAATGGACTGCTTGAATATAATGTTGTTTTGGTTCTAAATGCGCATGAAAAATAAAGTACGTATGAAAATGAAAAGGTCCTGCTGAGTCCATCCATTTAATTGCTATGTCAAAGTTTATGGAGATGATGTGTTGGTTTTTTGTACCTCTTGGAGAGGCTATGCCAAAGTTTGCGAAGATGCAAAGGTTACATTTTCTTTACTTTTTATTTTGAATCTAACAAATTCACTGATCTTTCTTGTTTTTTGGAGTAATTTGCAGTATTTAATCAGGGGATTTGTTTCTACAGCAAATCAGGATGTTAGTTACTTGCATTGTCGTTATGATAGCGTTCTAGTCAGTCGAATCCCTTTTTCTGGTTTATCAGTCGAAGCCCTTTTAAGGATCTGGTTTTGAACTTTGGTAAACATTCCCCTCCTTTTTCTGGTTTGTCAGTCGAAGCCCTTTTTCTGGTTTTACAGTAATTATGATTATAGTTTTGAACTTCCTAAGTTTTCACATTCTATTATAGTTCGTTCCTAAGTTTTCACATTCTATTATAGTTCGTTGTTCATGCTCCATAACACGTGTATGGCATAATCAACAAATTTCTAGGTTTATTCAAGTTACTTTGTTGAATATAAGGCACTTTGCTGGCACAAATTCTGCCCCAGAATAAAAGCAAACGGGGTCAGCAAATGGTGCTTTTTTCCATTACTACTTTCTAGTTTTGGGAGAATTAAACTAGCAGCTTTTCTTATAAGTTCAAAAAAACTAGCTTTTGATTCTTTTTTATATACGTGCATGGTTGTGGTAACATCCTTCTTATTTTCTTGCAGAAAAGTCACGAACAAATTCTGAATGGCATTCCCATTTCACATCTCAGAGTTGAGAGAGGACAGAAGGTCTCTAAATCCATAGATGGTCTCCCTATTTTTTGATTAGTTGTAAAAAAATAGACAGTTGTTGTGAGACCTCAATTACTTGTAATACTAACATCCTCCTTATTTATTAGTTGATGAAATGTGTCTCTAAATCCTCTCTGTACAAGTGTTCATGATGCTGTTGTTCCCCTATGACACATTCGGAAGCTCGCTTCTATGTTCTCTGTTTTTTTTTCCTCTCTTTTTTCCCCTCTCATTGATATGGAATCAGAGAAAAGCTAAAAAAAATATCAATCAGGTAAGAGTGAGAACATTGTCCAAATGGGATCAGGGTTTCAAAATACGCATCTCCTTTGACTCAAGACAAAATCTTCAAGGTGACATGGCTATTAGAAACAGAACCAGACAACTAAAAGGGGATGAGGGTAAGAAGATATTTGCTTTGAAGCCAATGACAGACTAAAAACATCCACATTTAATGAACCTATATTTTCATATACACTTTTGAATGTCATACAACAGAGACCCCATTTTGTAAGTCATAACCAAAACACTTGAGAAGTACCGTTACAGTTGATCCATTCAAAAATCATCTACTTCATAAAACATGCTATTTACATACAAACAAAAAATCCTCTTGATTTGGAAGCGAGCTTGGTGAGTGAAACTAGGTTTTCAAGGCACAATCTTGATTTGGATGCGAGCTTGGTGAGTGAAACTAGCAACGTGACCAAAAAAATCCTCTTCAGAAGAGTCCAACACCAATTTTAGACCTGTCTGTGACAAACAAATGTCAGTGTCATTCTTAACCGTATAATTAATGATATATTTGACCAAACAGACAAACTGTAGCCGAAACAAGAGAGAGATCAAATTGCTTATGATCAGTGAACACCAATCTTTGCTAAAAAGAAAAAGAAAATAAAAAAAAATAAAAAAAAGCTTACTCTACAAGCAAAGATTTCAATTTGAGTAGTCAAGCCTTTACTGACATCACAAAACACAGCTACTTTTTTGGTCAATAATTAGAATAATTCAGAAAGATGAGTATCATTTCACAAAGATATCTATCATGATGGGGCAATTAAATACATCTAGCAACATCGCACTATTGTTGCATTAACCTTACCACATTATTATTATTATTATTTTATCAAACCATTTCATACATTAATTCCAAGAATGCCTGTTCAAATGTTTACAAAGAAGACAAGATCACAATGCCAAATACAAGATTATGGAATAAACGTACTACGTGTGATTTTAAATCACATTCTTAACAATCTCCAATTTGTCTAGGCATTAACCGTACGTACGTGGAAGGATCATCATCATGTGGCTATATATTTATTACTAATGACAGCAGAAATATTTAATAAAAAATGTGTTTAATAATTAGTGATCATGTGATGCTATATATATATATATATATATATATATCAATAAATTTGGATGATGATTAGCAAAAACAATGACAGAAGTGATTTGGAGGTGGGCCTTTGAGAACCTTGCAGGCGCCTCCATTACCACAACTCTTTTGCCAAAGTTGTATAGAAATATTGCGATGAAACTATCTCACGTGTTGAGATATAGAGGATGTATATTATTCATATATATAGATGCTGTACAAGCTGTCCTATACAAGGGAACTATACAAGGAAAGCTACACAAGGAAATTATACATACAAGGAAACTATACATACAAGGAAACTATACTCAAGGAAAGCAATTAAGAAAATACTACAATAAAGGAGAAAAATAATCTTGATAGCCTTGATACTCTGATTCTAGCCTTGTACTAATCCTGACTTGATTCTTGATACTCTGATTTAATGCTATTCCTTATAAGTTGGTCGTTGTCATCCTGCCCCGATAGGCACCTCCCAATGTACCAATGTGGTTGTCGTGGCAACACTTTATCCAACCTAAATCACTCTCAACCTACTTCATTTCTGAGCTATATATTCCTTGGATTGACTCTCACAATGCACCTTTCCCATCTCCTGCTTTTTTTTATCAAAGAGAAAAAAAAATGAAGAAGAAGAAGGGAAATTGCATCCAGAATAGAACTAAATTTATAGCTTCATATAGATTTCTATGTGTTTATCTCTAATTGAAACTAAATCAGAAGAGGTCCAATACCTTGTGATTGTGAAACGAAAGAGAGGGAACGTGCAGCTGTGAAGGAGAAAAAAGGAAATTTACCTTAGGCCACGTATGGTGTGCTACGGCTGATGCTAAGATTATTTCTTATTGAAATGAAGCTTATGTCCTCTTGAGTTGAAATATATTTATTACAGGTTTTATAATGTTGGATGGGGTGTGTGTTAACCACTATTTCCATGAATTTTACTTACAGCTTTCATTCCCAAATTTGGAGAAACTGTACATTTCGAGAATGGATAAGTTGGAAATTATAGGGCAGGATCAAGTCGCTGAGAGTTCTTTTTCCAATATTCAAGAATTGGACATTGCTGATTGTGAAAAGCTGTTGCACGTCTTTCAATCTATTTTTCTTACAACAACAACATTGATACAAAGTCTGACTCGTCTAGAAATAAGATGGTGTAGTTCATTAGAAACCATATTTGGAAGTATGGAGGGGCAAAATGGTCAAGAAACACAAGTATTAATAGCTCCAAGGTCAGGGACGGAAGAAAGTTTAGCGAGAGAACACAGAACAGCCAAACATATTGAGTTCCCTATACTAACTCAATTGTCACTTGTTGGATTGCCAAAACTAAAGTGGATTTTGGAAGGGCTGCATACTAATTTGGAATCATGTCCTTCATTGAAACAATTACAACTGTAGGAATCTGGTGAACAAGTGATCAAAATGATTTGGGCTTCAAAATTTGCGGGCAGTACTAGTACTCAAGAGACAAGTCAAGAGAACCAACTCCAGACTTGCATTCAACAACCCATGTTCGTCGTTGAGGAGGTTAACAATCCGATCCTATCAACTACTCTTCTCTCTCTCTCTCTCTCTCTCTCTCTCTCTCTCTCTCCAAAGTACTAAATGTTTAATTTTCATATACAGAGAATTTTTCCCTTATAATAAGTTCACGCAATCTAGTTAACCTAGCAAGTAGAATTTTTCGTAGCCCTTACAATATAAACTCTAGCAATTAGTTAACCTAGACATGATCATGAAGGAATTGAAGAAAAATACCAACTCATCTTTATGATCTCTTTAATTTGTTTAATGTACGTTTTGATTCCTTTACAGGTACGTTCCCCAACTTGGAGAATTTGTCATTGAACTTCAGTGGAAGAACCAAATGTCCTAGCATATTTCCAGATTTTCCCGATCCATCTTCTCTTCTAACAGGACTGCCAAATCTATTGGAACTTAACGTATGGGATAGTGTCCGGGAGGAAATATTCCCTTATGAACTTGTTGATCGAGAAATACGATTAAGACTACTAAGGCTCTATCTTCTAGGAATGCTTACGCATTTGTAGAAAGAAGACAGTACCCAGCCATGCCCACTTTTTCATAATCTGGAATTTCTTCATCTATCACAATGCGGCAAATTGAAAAACTTGGTGCCATCATCAGTATCTCTTCAAAATTTGACACTATTGAACATATCACATTGTCATGGATTGATCAATTTATTAACATCATCAACTACCAAAACTTTGGTGCAACTCGAAAACATGACTGTGATTGATTGTAAAAGGATTACAGAAATTGTAACAAAGGAGGATGGTGAAGCAATTTGGCGATTACTTTCAACAAGTTAACATGCTTAAAACTTGATGGCTTACCAAACTTCACACACTTTTGCTTTAGACCTTATTCCTTTGGGTTCCCCATCTTTGGAGGAAGTAATTGTGATATGTTGTCCTGAGATGAAGACTTTCTGTCACGGAGGCTTAAGTACACCAAAGCTAAAAGGAGTATATGATACAGCTTACAGAGGAAATTTGGAGCGGAATTCGCATTGGGAGCATGACCTTAATACCACCACACGTTGGCTTTGGGAGTCAAATCAATATGATATTCAATGGTTATTCAGAGAAAGGGTAAGTATATTCCCAACTTACAAAACTATGAATTTTTATCTTTAATGCAATAATTCGTAACTGCAAGCAACCAATTATGTATTCTCCCATATCTTAACACACTACATGGTAGAAATATATTAGTATTCGATTTGAACTTTGGTGTTTTTAGCACACTTAATGCTTATTGTTAAGATACAAATAGATAATTATATTTGAAGATACTTTGATAATTGAAGCTTTTATTAATATTTATAAATATGTTGTTTTCTGTCAATGAGAAGGTTGAGAATTCTGCAGAAGATGAAGATCATCCGTAATATGCATGCAGCAGCTGGAATTTCACTTTTTAATGCAGAATTTGTGGATCTAATGGTGATATTTCTTTCTTTTGAAGTCAGGGTGGGGGGGCGGCAAAGGACCATTCATTCCCATTATGTTTTATTAAGGTTTGAAATTGTATTGATTTGATATAACTCCTCATGAGGTATTCTAGTTCGCAACTCTGATGGTGTCAACAAATAAACTTGAATTATAATCTTTGGATTATAATTTAATTTGACCATTTGATTATGAGTTTTATAATAGTATTGTGTTTTTCAACATTTTGGTTTGTACAAGAAATAATATAGTTTGTTGATAAGTATATTTCTTTTACAATTTTTTCAAACTCCTAAACAAAATACAAAAACAATACAATTTCTTCAAATTTTATGACAAAAATAATGTTAATTCATATGATACATTTTTTAAACTTTTAACCACCTTCAAATTCATTGTCCTAATTGAATTTATAATTTTCACAACTTCTGAATTGAAAAAAACTGTACGTTGATTTTCGGGTACATTAAACAGTAATTGAAAGCTAAGCAAGAAGATATTTTCTAATTTTTCTTGTATTTTTTATAAATAAAAAATAGAAATAATTTATACAATCTAAAAATGTATAAATCCTACTCACTTCCTTTTTAAAAAGTTGGAGAAATCTATAAAATAAAAAATAAAAAAATAAAAAAAAAATAAAAAACAACTTTTTAGGGTGAATTCTATTTGTTTTTTATAAAAAGAAAAAGTACGTGAGACTTACGGGTCTTATAATTATATCTAACATTGTTAAAAAAATATAAACAAAAAAGTGTGTTACTGATAAAAATATTAAAACGAAAATTACTTAGAATTTAAAGTTTTACACTCATTTCCATCATAAAAAAGAATGGTAAATCAGTATTCTCTTAACAAAAACATAAATATTTTAATATGGAAAAAGGGAAAATTAATCAACTAATTTTTCAAAAAGAAGAAAAGACACTATAGATATAGAGGATGCAAATATATTCAATTCATATATAATATAATATCAATTAATACTTTTTTTTCTCTCCCAATTTTACTGTATAGTTTTCTTTATCATTTTCTCTTGTTCTTTACTATCGCCCTCGCTTTCTCTATCTTACTTCGCTAGGTACTCTCTTCCTATCAGATTTAATGTGCTTGCTGGGGAACATCTTGATCAGGCAGCCTCTTGGTTCGTGGAATATGGAACAAGAAAAAAAGGAGGAAGTAGAGACTCCTGCAGAGGCACCTACTGAACCAGAGTCTAACATGAAGGAAGAACAAGATAAAAAAAAACGATTTAGACTCTCTTCGCGAGGCACTTATGAAACTAAATTATAAAAAGAAGAAAACAGAGACATCCACTGGACCAGAGTTGTCGAAAAAGAAAACCCCAAAATCATTAAAGGTTGAATCAAAAATTGCAAAGAAGATTCTTGGTAGTAAATTTTTGAACTCCAGAAAAGATAAAGGTGGTCCACAGGCTCAGTGGAAACAAAGAAAGAATAATAAGCATGTATTGAAGGGTAACATAGAAAGTAGCAATGGTGGAGGAGAGATTAATAAGCTGAATTCTAGAGAAGAAGGTCTCAAGAAACAAAGCATAAAGAAAAGCATTGCAAGCAAGAAAGATATGGAAATACTGAACATCACAACTGCAACACACAAAGAAATACATGCAGCAGCAGTAAAGGCATAAATGAAATACTCTACAATGACCAAGAAGTACATGCAGTAGAGAAAACACACTGCAGCAAAAGAGAAGCAGAAAGCACCTGCAGAAATAAGAAAGCACTGACAAAGAAAAGCTAGTGATCACTCGTGAAGTGCATGGTTACATGTCAGGGACTAGATATGTAAGGCCATGCTGTCCATAAAGCTGCAGTCCATTACTTGTAATTAGAAAGCAGATTAAAAGTTGGTTTTTAGATCTTTTGCTTTTCAGCTTTTTGTAGTGTATATATAGCAGTAACTATGTATCACAAAAACAATCAATGAGAACAAGACTTCTCTCCATTATTACTTGTTTATTTTCAAGTTCTATTCTTATTTTAACATGGTATCAGAGCGGGTCTTCTCTTAGTTTGTGAGCAGACCCTATCTCGAAAATCATGACATCTTCATCTTCTTCTTCTCCTTCTTCCCTCGAAGATCCAAATAGTCCTTTCTTCCTACATCACAGTGACAATGCCAACACTGTGATTGTCTCACCACCATTAACTGGTTCAAATTATATTTCTTGGAGCAGATCTTTTCTGCTTTCCATTTCCATCAAAAACAAATCTGGTTTCCTAGATGGGACCATCACCACTCCTGATTTGTCAGATCCTTCCTACGTTTCATGGCTAAGATGCAACAACATCCTCCTTGCATGGATCCTAAATTCTGTTTCAAAGGACATTGCTTCTAATGTTTTTTTCATGACCTCAGCTAAGCAAGTTTGGGACAAACTTAAAGAAAGATTTGCTCAACCTGATGAAGCTCGAATTTATCATCTTCAACACAAGCTGAGTGGCATTGTTCAAGGACATCTATCAGGTAAGTGATTACTTCACACAGCTTAATGCTATTTGGGAAGAGTTGCATAGTTATAGACCCCTTCCATGTTGTTCTTGTGGAAAGTGTACTTGTGATGCCTTGAAAAATGTTGGTGAAGTTCAACAAGGAGATTATGTCTTTAAGTTTTTAATGGGGTTAAATGATAGTTATGATTCTGTGAGAGGACAGATCATTTTGCTAAGTCCTTTGCCCTCATTAGATAAAACCTTCTCATTGATTTTGCAAGAGGAGAGACAAAGACAAGCAAGGAACATAGCCTTACCCATCTCAGAATCCTCTGCCCTTCTTGCCTACCAAAGCTTTCCAAAGAAAAAGGAAAAACCAGACCTTGTTTGCCATCATTGTGGCAAGGTAGGACATACAAAGGATAAGTGCTATAGGTTAGTAGGCTTCCCACCGAATTTTAAGTTTACAAAAACCAAGTTTGGGCATGCCTCTGCTGCTCCATATTCTGCAAACCAAGTTGCTGGACAGATTACCACTTCACCTAAGGAAATGCCTGCCCAAAGTGCCTCTCAACTGAACATCTCTCAAGCACAAGCACAACATCTCTTAGCTCTTGTCAATGCTCAATTTCCTCAGATGAACTTGGAACAAACCAGGCCAATTTTGCCTACCCCTGCTCCTGCCAAGCCAGACACTCCTGAAACTAGCTCCTCAACCACACATTACTCAAACTTAGCAGGTAATTATCACTGCCTTTCCTCTCTTTCTATACCTGCTGATCACTCTCATCTTAATGCTGTAAAACACTCTGATATTTATAACACACCATGGATCATGGACACAGGAGCCACTGATCACATGGTGTGCTCTACATCCTTCTTTGACAGCCCCCCTTCTTGCATACAAGCCTTTGTGCAACTCCCAAATGGCACAAAGGCTCGAGTCACACACATAGGCACTGTTAAGCTATCAAAATCACTATCACTAATTGATGTCTTATGTGTGCCTTCATTCACTTTCAACCTCATCTCAGTTAGCAAGCTTACTCAAAAACCAAATACCTGTCTATTTTTCTTAAGAGATCTTTGCTTCATTCAGGTCCTCTCTTCATGGATGACGATTGGACTTGCTAAAGTCCATGCTGGCCTATATTATCTGCTGCCTCCTTCTCATAACAGCAGCATCAACCCTCCTTTAAATCTTTCCAATCAAGCTCGAGTCAACCAAGCAGCCATTCAACAAGATTTTGACTTATGGCATTTTAGATTAGGACATTTATCTTCACAAAGAATGAATTTAATTCATTCTCTTGTTCCCAATGTAAAGTCCAAGGACCTGCCTCATTGTAAAATCTGTCCTTTGGCCAAACAGAAACATGTTCCTTTTTCTTCAAGTGTATCCACTAGTTCATTTCCTTTTGATCTAATTCATTGTGATATATGGGGCCCATATTCTAAAGCATCAATTCAAGGGTTTCATTACTTCTTAACCATTGTGGATGACTATTCAAGAATTACTTGGGTTTTTTTAATGAAACTGAAATCAGACACAAGGCCCATCCTGCAATCATTCCTTCAGCTCATACACACTCAATTCAATAGCAAAATTAAGAAAATCAGAACTGACAATGGTCTTGAATTTGACATGGGTGATTTTTATAAAGATCATGGCATCATTCACCAAAAATCTTGTGTGTATACTCCTCAGCAGAATGGTGTTGTTGAAAGAAAACACCAACACCTCTTGAATGTTGCTAGATCACTCCTTTTTCAAGCTGGATTACCCACTTCCTTTTGGGGAGATGCCATCTTAACTGCAGTATATATCATAAACAGGATCCCTACACCCCTCCTTTCTAACAAATCTCCCTATGAAAGGCTCTTTTCTTCACCACCCTCCTATTCTCATCTTCGAGTCTTTGGATGTTTAAGTTATGCTAGCACTCCTAAGCACCATAGAACCAAGTTTGAGCCTCGAGCTAGACCATGCATTTTTCTGGGATATCCAGCCAACATCAAAGGATACAAACTTTATGATATAGAGACTCATTCCACCTTTGTTTCTAGGAATGTAATCTTCCATGAATCTGTCTTTCCTTTCCACTCCACTCCATCCTCTCATTCCTCTTTAGATATTCACTCCTCCTTCCCTCAAAATCTGGTTCTACCTCCTCCACCACCAGATTACCACTTCCCATCTTCCCTTGATGAGTTGCACTCTGATGAACTACCTTCCACCTCCAATTCTACTCCCCAATCTGAACCACCTCCATTTGAGACATCTCTGCCTGAGCCTGTTATGATCCACCTCTTCCTTCACCTCCTCTTGATGAACTCCTTGCCACCTCAATTTCTAATCCACCTCCTCGAAGATCCACCAGAGATAGGCATCAACCTGCCTATCTCCAACAATATCACTGCCAGTTAGCAGAATCTCTACCTCTCAATACCTCCTCTCCACCCTCCACACTTTATCCCCTCAGCCATCACCTTACATACAAACAACTCTCTCCATCTCATCAATCCTTCTCTATTTCCCTCTCCCTCTTCTCTGAACCTCACTCCTATAGTGAAGCTGTGAAATTTAAACATTGGCAAGATGCTATGCAAACTGAACTCAATGCTTTGGAAGAAAACAACACTTGGACTATCACTTGCCTTCCCCCCAACAAAACAGCCATTGGTTGCAAATATGTGTACAAAGTAAAGCTAAAATCAGATGGTTCCTTTGAAAGACACAAAGCCAGACTTGTAGCCAAGGGGTACACTCAAAGAGAAGGTTTTGATTTTCAAGAAACATTCAGTCCAGTGGCTAAACTCACCACAGTTCGTGTCTTCCTTGCCTTAGCATCCATTCATAATTGGTTCTTATCTCAAATGGATGTTCATAATGCATTCTTACATGGGGATCTCAATGAGGAAATTTATATGGAGCTGCCTCCAGGCTATCACATTCACAGAGAGCAGATTGAGGGGGAGAAATTGGTATGCAAACTGAATAAGTCACTTTATGGACTTAAACAAGCATCAAGGCAATGGTTCTCAAAGTTTTCTAACTCACTCACCTCTATTGGATTTCAGCAATCTAAATCTGACTATTCCTTATTCACTAAGGTTAGTCAAAAGGGGTTTACAGCACTCCTAGTGTATGTGGATGATATCATAGTGGGAAGTAATTCTCAAGAAGAAATTAATTCACTCAAAGCTTACCTTCACAGCCAGTTCAAGCTTAAAGACCTTGGACCTCTCAAATACTTCCTAGGCCTAGAGGTTGCAAGGTCATCTTCTGGAATCAATATCTGTCAAAGAAAGTATACCCTTGAAATCTTAGAAGATGCAGGCTTACTTGGTACCAAAACAATCTCTACACCTATTGAGTTGAATCATAAGTTGAGTCACACCACAAATGAGATTCTAGAAGACCCCACAGCCTATAGAAGACTCATTGGAAGGTTGATTTACTTGACAATTACTAGACCTGATATCACTTATGCTGTAAATGTTCTAAGCCAATTTATGGACAAGCCCTCACAAACACATATGCACTCAGCTTATAGGATTCTCAGATATCTCAAAGGATCTATAGGCCAAGGCATTTTCTTGTCATCAAAATCATCTTTACACCTAAAAGCATATAGTGACTCTGATTGGGCTGCTTGTCCCGAGACTAGGAGGTCTGTCACAGGTTTTTGTGTGTTCATTGGAGACTCATTGATAAGTTGGAAATCAAAGAAACAAGTAACTGTCTCTAGATCTTCAGCTGAGGCAGAGTATAGGGCACTAGCTTCCACAAGTTGTGAGATTGTGTGGCTTCTTGGTCTGTTAAGAGAGTTCAACATCTACCATGAACAATCTGCTCTACTGTTCTGTGATAACCAAGCAGCCATCCACATCACAAAGAACCCTATCTTCCATGAAAGGACTAAACACATAGAGCTTAGGGCTGTAAAACGGTCGGTCTGGACCGAAAAAACCGACGGACCGATCGATTTGGTCCAGTCCGGACCGGACCGAAAAATATAGGGTTAGGGTTCGGTCATATTCCTTGGACCGAACTAGTTCGGTCCGTCCACGGTCCATGATTCCACGGACCGAAGTGGACCGGACCGACGAATTAAAAATATATATTTTTATTTTATATATATATTATTTTATATAATTAATTATGTAATTTTCATCTAACCTATTCCCATTTATAATATAAAATTTTAAATATGTAATTACAAAATAATATTCTATTAATTAAGTAGTGTATATTATCAATTAATTATAACCAATTCACCATTAACTAATTACTAACATCTACATCTATATCTAATTAAAGTTATTAGATAAATGTTTTGTAAAATACCTAAATTGTAAGTAAATATAAAACAATTGGTAAATTATAAATTAACTAACCTAATACCAATTCCCCATTATGTATATATGTATATAGTATATATATATTATAATTTATATATAAATATAATTTATAATTTAGAATATGTATTATGTATGTATATATAATTTATAATATGTATCATTGACCATATAAAATTTCTTTTTAATGAGTTAGTTACATAATCTACATTAATAATTTACTTAATTTTAATTTAGTAATTTAAATAAAATGTTTAATTGATTTATTTAGAAAAAAAGAATAAAAAAGAATAATTGGATCGGACCGAATGGACCGACCGAATGGGACCGGACCGAACGGACCGACTAGATGTTTTGATGCAGGGGGATCCGAGACATATGATGCTGAGTTGTCAGATTGCACCTTGATGGCGCTGAGATACCATGAGTTGGCAGATCAGCGCAAAGGCGGGAATTGATTGTGATATGTTCCTCATTGGGGCCGTTTTGAGTGCGTTTCAGTCTTTTGGCCATAACTTTGGCTACGGGTGTCGGAATCGCACATAAGACCCCAATTCGGAAAGCTCCTTTCGACGCGCACGCTGTCCACATTGAGCATGGCTCCATGTGCCTTTTTTTCGACCTCAAATTCTGCTGTTTTCCCCTCCGAATCACTAGTTTTATTTATTTTTTACTATTTATGGTAATATTTCGCTTGTCAGTTAGGAAGTCATTTTAAATCCGATTTGGGCCGGATTTTTTGCAGATTGCTTATTTTATTTCGAATTTCAATTTAGAGTGATTTTCGAGATTTTGCTATTTTTGGCAAAATTCGGATAAACACTATTTTTGGCTATAACAGTCCGGCTTGTGGACTGATTTTCGCATTGTTTGATTTTATAATATTCTGTTAAACCCTAGAGACTTTTCTCTCTAGTTTTGGGCTAATTTTCTCTTGTGAATCATCTGTTGGAACTAGCCTGCAGGATAATCGCTATCTTGTCCGGTGTCATGTTTGGTCCGGTCCGGTCTGGGAAAAATGATAAACCGAAAAAATGATGGACCGAATCGGACCGGACCGAACCCGACCGGACCGGACCGTTTTCACCCCTAATAGAGCTGGACTGCCATTTTGTTCGAGAAAAAGTCCTAGCTGGAATTATCACTCCTATCCACATTGTTTCAAGGTTCCAATTGGCAGACATTTTCACTAAGGCTCTATCAGCTTCTGTTTTTCAGTTTTTATTGTCCAAGATGGGAATCCTAAATATCTATGCCCATCTTGAGGGGGAGTCTCAAGAAACAAAGCATAAAGAAAAGCATTGCAAGCAAGAAAGATATGGAAATACTGAACATCACAACTGCAACACACAAAGAAATACATGCAGCAGCAGTAAAGGCATAAATGAAATACTCTACAATGACCAAGAAGTACATGCAGCAGAGAAAACACACTGCAGCAAAAGAGAAGCAGAAAGCACCTGCAGAAATAAGAAAGCACTGACAAAGAAAAGCTAGTGATCACTCGTGAAGTGCATGGTTACATGTCAGGGACTAGATATGTAAGGCCATGCTGTCCATAAAGCTGCAGTCCATTACTTGTAATTAGAAAGCAGATTAAAAGTTGGTTTTTAGATCTTTTGCTTTTCAGCTTTTTGTAGTGTATATATAGCAGTAACTATGTATCACAAAAACAATCAATGAGAACAAGACTTCTCTCCATTATTACTTGTTTATTTTCAAGTTCTGTTCTTATTTTAACAGAAGGCAATGAGAAGAACATCAATGATGAAGAGCATAAGGAGAAGAGCAATCAGCCTGAAATTAACCAAGAGAAGAAGATCATTGAGTTGGAAAAGCACAAACAAAAAGAGAGAAACGAAGGAAGACATCGTATGTCAGATGGTAGTACTGAGAGTCGAAAGAACAAAGAACAAAGGCCAAGCCAGACGGTTTTTGCTATCATGTAATAGGTGTTACAACAAGTAAAAAGGATGTTGTGATGGGTATCAAACCTGAGATTAAAATTTTTCAGCTTTTGGTGGGGCATTCTCTGTCCAGCTCAAACTTGCTTGGAGCTTGAGTTTTGTATCTAATTATTGTAATTTTATTCATCTATTTTGGTAGATTTGGATACTTACGAGTTATTATTTTTCAGGTGCGGTTCACTATTGAGAAAGATTGTCTTCCACTACTTGAGGGTGTTTTTAAGAAGGCAATTAAGAAAAATTATAATGAAAAGCACAAATTCAAAACAGAACTTATTGTTAAGCAAGTGAGATTCACTTTTTTTTTCTCCGATAGTTTGGGTCATTGTTTCTTTTGAAATATTAGCATTCAGAATTTTTGTAATTTTTCCCTTCAGGCTAGGAATCTTAAAAAACTTTTTTGATTGGCTAAAGTTCATCCAACTCATGTGTTGCCTATCTACTCTCCTTAAGTCGCTAGAGTTGGTGATAGGAAAGTTCATGAAAGAATAAGAGAAGTGTGGCCCCGTTATCAGAAGGAAACACTTGCTAGGGATCCTCATACAAATGATGATTCTAGCATATTTCAGTTGCCATCTTATGAAAGGTTTCATCAATGTCTTGTATACAGAGACATGGCAACTCTGCCAAGAAAGGAGACTCCTCGGGACTTTTACTTGGTTGGAAAGGACTATCGAGCTTATGGTCCTGTGGGAGAGCACTTCTAAGACAACCTGGCTTTTTACATATAAATGTTGTCTCCACACAAAGAGAGACTATTCATGCCGATTCTCTCTACTTGAATGAGAAAGAGTACCATGCTTATGGTCTTGGTGCTAGACATGAAACGTTGTCCATTGTACCTTTTGCAACTGCAACATTTGCTATTGGTTCAGGCCCCTATACAAAGGATCCATACCATGGTTATCATTATGGTGTTTCATCAGGTTCTTATCCTATTGGTGGTACGCACCCAATTGAGAGTGCCAATTTACATCGGACATAAATTGATCAAGTGGGTAGTTTATACTCTACATATGCTGCTGATGCTTTACTGCACAAAGACAAGACACGTCATTATCAGGCTGCCCGCCCAGCTAAAGCGGTGCCTGTGCTAGTTTCGTCTCAATACTCTTTTGCTGGTCTATCATTCCTACACCTCTAACTCAATTTGCATCTTGAACATATGTATCCATTTGTATTTGGACTCCTGTTTCTTGGCTCCTCATGTGCATATGAGGCAATCTTCAGTTGCATAATGTATGGATGAGGGAACATGGGCTCCAAATTTGTACGAAACTGAGTGTAAGCGGCATTTTGGTACCCATCAAAATTCTGTGGATACCTTTTATCTTGTCCAAGACTCGGAAGTGCTCTTTATTGATATATTATTATTTTATTTTCTTTCCTTTTTATGAGCACAATGATACTCTTTTTTTTTAATCTTCTTGTACTCTATTTGTCAATTGCGATTACTTTTGAAACAAATAAAAAATTTGGGACAATCAAACTTGGTCGATTAGTTGGTCAATGTTCTTAGGCTATTGACTGCACATTGTATGACATCTATTCCTGAATTTCAAGGTAGCTAGAAACCTTGAATTTATTTGTAAATTGGTTTGTGAGTGCTCTTAACTTCATCCTATACATTTGCTCAAAAGTAAAGCCCTTTGGGACAGCCAATTGGATATTCAATGGAAGGAGGGAAGAAAGAAAGAATTCAAATTCAAAATAAGAAGATTCAACCCTTCAAATATATATTCTATTCATTCGTCACATCAAATTAAAATGAAGATGACCATTACATTAATGACTTGGAAGGTACATAGAGATTAGAGAGGATCACACTCATCCATTGGTGGATTCTCCAAGAAAAAGTTGCACACAATCGTTCAACATGTAATTTGATTAAATTACATCATACCCATATTATAAAGTGAAAGTGTTATACGATTTTGAGATATAGGAAATGGTAAATGTACTACAAATTTTACTTAAGAAAAAGACTCAACAAACTTGGTGTGAATGGTGATGCAGGAATGTAATAAATATTAATTTGACTTTTTTAAGCAAGAAAATTACCTATGAATAGGCATTTAATAAGTAAATTTTATCCTTCCCTAAACAATTTGGAGGGTAAATAGATTTTATTTTATCCTCATATCAATAACTAAAGGTTACTCCCATATAAAATTTAACATGTATTAACAGAGAAGCTGCTCTAAATCTAATTATACTCCTTTATCTTTTTACTCCAAACTAAAAAGAAAAAAAATATTAATAAAAAAATTCTATTATAAGATTTAAATTTATAATTTTTTTTATAAATTTAAATCTTATAAATTAACATACTATCAATAATATAGATAGTGTATTTTATCAATAATGTGAATAATGCAGAGTCTTTGTGCCAACTTGCCAAGCAAACGATAAATAGGTAGCATGCCCTATTCGGCTTTTCAAAACTTTGATGCACAAATTCCTTGGAATTCGGAAAATTCGATGGAAGTAGGGTTGTTCATACGGCCCAGACCGGAACCCGGATAACCGGGTGTTCGGTTATGGTTTTCGACCCGGGTTAACCCGCATTTTTAAAACCTGTCCAATCCGGGCCGGTTACAGGTATTACACACAAGTACCAGATTTTAACCCCAGTACCCGATTTTTATAAAAAGAAAAAAAAATTGTTTCTCATTTCTTATATATATATATATATCTCTCTCTCTCTCTCTCTCTCTCTCTCTCTCTCTCTCTCTCTCGTCCGAGCCCAACGAATGTAACCCTAGGTCGCCTTCAAGTTTTGCCGCCGTCTATCTCTCTCTTGCTGCCACCACTGGACTTTAGATCAGTAGTTTCTCCTCTCTCTCCCTCTCTCGATCGACCCTACAAAGAAGGTAGATATGCTATTTTTTGTTAAACATGGGTTTTTTTTTTTCAAGTTTTTTAGTTTTCACGTATACTTTGGGCTAGCCGTTTCTCTTGCTCGAGATGTTCAAGTTTTTTTATGGATTTTTTAGGGTCAATCTGTGCTAGCATCTCTGTTCAAGTTCATATCTGCAGTAGTTTTTTTTAGAGTTTTTTTCCTTTGAGTACTTTGTTGATTTGGATCTGTTTTGTTTTCATTTCTTTGCGTTTTATGCCCAGATCTAGGGTTCCTTCTTTTTTTTTTTGTTTTGATTGTTGGAGTCTACTGGGCCTTTCATTTATGAGAGTGTATTGTTATTAGTGCGCATTTTTAAAAGAAAATTTCTATTATTTACGTTACCCTTATGTTTTTGTTTATCTGTTTGGTTGTTGGGAAAATGAGGGGAAAGAAAATTTTTAAATATTGTAAATGATTGTGTATAGTCATTGTATATAAATAAGCTGCTTGGAGTACTCTTGCAAAAGAGCCACTAGGTTTTGAGTGGTGAATTGCACATTGTAAATATGTGATGATGACTGTAAGTACTCCAGCAGTATTGGGAATCATGTAAAAATTGTAAATATTGTCTGTAAATGGATCATGTAAAAATTGTAACTACTCTTTTATCATTGGATCAGAGATAACCTCTGGTTTCTGTAAATGCTTACCGGTTTTTTAAGATTTCATTTTCTTTTGACATTATGCATATTCTCCAATCCCCAGTCAGTTTATTTTACCTTTACATGTTTGTGGCATATAACATCTCCACCACACACTTCATGGAGAACATACCACTTAATCCTCTATCCAACTCTTCCATCACCCACATCAAGTTGTTCTCCTCATCTTCCACATTTTTTCCTCCATGCCCAATAGCAATTCCCTTCAAAACTGAGTCCCCAAAAGTTTTTGTTTTTAGCTAAGTTCTTAACCAATTTTTCTACATAGACTGCTCCTCATCAGTGCCACCTGTTTAAGCATCTTGGCTTGATTTTAGATTTCTATGTGACACATAATTCTACTATCACAATTACACAAAACTCAGCCTCCAAATGCTTTATGGACACTTAAAGCAAAAACTATCAACTTGGTAAACCAAAGTCTGTATTTTTTCACTTGCCATGATTTTATTTGAAAGAGAGATTAAAAAAAAAAAAAAAAGAATCTTGCAAATCAAATTTGGTTGTCATCACTATAGAGTGTGTGTTCTGCATACCAGCTTGCAAGTAGAATGACTTATTTGGAAAACTTATTGGCTCCAACTTATTGGGAAAATAGGAGTTTCAGGATATCCCTTGTTTCATCATAACAACAGTGGCCATGAAGATAAAAAGCACATTACCTAGTGTTTAAGGATGCAAACGGGCCAAAACTAGAAAGAAGAATACAAAGCATATATATTCCCTTATGGCAGTAGGGAAAAGATCATTGTTATACTATTTTGTGTTGGAAATGAAATTCCAAGGTTAATTTCTATTCTCGTAGCTTTGAGAAGGGTTTTTCATGCATCAAGTTCATCTCATTACTGAATGAGATCAAGTTTCTTATTCTACTGGTTCGGTTCTTTTTGTTCAAGAGTAAGTTTGCCATTTATTTTCCTTTTTCTCCAGTGAAACTGATAATTTTGTTGAGTTCTTCTAAATATTCAAAACTTTTGTTTTTTGCAGGCTCTCTTTCGATCAAATCACTTGAAATAGCTACTTGGTGTGATTAAGTCATTGATAGAAGACCATTCTAATGATTTTATAATTCATATCTTGTAATTTTGTATTATGTAATGCAATGTGTAAATAACAAAATAATATAATATGTAGTTGGTTTGCATGCATTTTATTTTTTTATTTTTATAAAGTTTTATTATTTTAAAAAATGTTAGTATTATGCTTTTTAATGATTTAGAAAAGCCTTTCACATAATATAGGCTTTTATTAAAAAACAAATATGATTCAATACATCTTCTTAATTTTAAAAATAAATATAGGAGAATTATGCTTTGCAACATTTTTGTATAATATATGGGTTTTTATTAATATTAGATGTGATGTTTGAAGAAAAAAAGAAAAAACAATATGCTTTTATTTTTATTAAAAAAAAAGACCTCAAAATTTAATAAAAAAATTCGAGTACAACCCGGTATCCAAATTTCTGAGTTTTCAAAATTCGAATTCACCCAAATTTCGACCTAGATTCAAAATGATTCGAAATCGGGATGAATAGTCTTAGATGTAAGGTTAAATTCAATCTACCATAGTCCGCCAAAGCACCTTGAGAAATGTGTAGAATTGTAATAATGTTTAGAATTTTGATGATTGGTCTCTGACATTTCTTTTAACACCATATTTTTATTGTATTTTATTTTATTTAATAATTAAATAAATACTTTTTATTAATATTATAAATTTTTTTTTTAACACTTGTCGAATCCAAATTTAAATCCGAATAGGTGGCTCTGGTAGAGCCCCTCAGTTCTTTTACAAGTGCTATCATTATTTGTTTATTTCCTGTAATTAAACCATGCCCAGTCTTCATCGATTCGAAAAATCTGAATGTTTACAAGCTATTAACACTTCACCTTCACCAATCGTCAGCATCATCTATGCTATTTCTCCCTTCTATGAAAGGCCATTTTCAACATGACTTATGCTTGATAATATATTATCTTGAAGATCCTGTCGTGAGTGGTGGACGACAGTGGCAGTTGGGTTTCCACTTCTCTTCTTCTTCTTCTTCTTCTTCTGTCTTACGATTGGATTTTCTGTAATGGTAGGACCGTAGGTGTTCTGTATAATTTGGTCTCCCAACAAATCAGTGATTTGGAATCATCTCTTCCCTTCCGTTTCCTTTTGTTTATGGAGATTTACGCTTTCTTTCTCATTTATAGTCAACGCTTATCTTTTTTCCCTTTATGATGGCACCCATGCATTTAAGATGTTTTTAGCTAGTGAATTCCCAACCTGTTTCATGGGCTGGAATCATTCCATGTGCTTATATTGGCCATCAAACTGAGTGGCGAGTGTTGTACTTGAAAAGAATGACAAGTGACAATGGAGGAGGGAGATGCGAAGGTTAGGGTTCAGAAACCCATATCGGGTCTCGGGAAGCTTCCGAGATGGAGGGAATCCGAATGTAGTGTGTGAAACGCACCCTGTAGCAAACCCAATGAAACGCACCGTATCATTTTCCACATGGATCCAGTCAGTTTTTCGTGCGCAACTTCCTGCGCAAGTCCCCTGCATCCATCATTTTCCTTTTTCGGTTTTCCTCTGTTTTGGTTTGACCGCATAATTGCTCAAAGGGGAAAAAAAGTTGTCGAGGGAATCCGTGTTTCGTTGGGTCCTAAGAAAGAAACAACTGTTGAGGTTGTGAAGAAAACACCTCCTACTTCATAAAAGATGCTACAATTTCGTAGGTTCCTGCAAGGAAAGAAGGAAGGAAACACTCCATTGTATACGTAGGAAACTGCTTGTTCTCCCCTAATAAATAGGGCAGATCAGAGATAGACAATCCTCCACAATCACAATCCTCAACACACGTTTTCTCTAAAGTGGGTTGCGATCCAAACACATAAAAAAAATATTCCTTTTTGTATGTTTAGATACAAAGGACAGGTTGAGTTTGAAGAGCTCTGAAAATTTTTTAGAGGCTATATAATTTATCCAGGGTTTTAAATAGAGAAGAGAAAACGAAAACAAAAAAGGAATCTCGTTTGGGCTTGAGAGAGAGAGACAGATGGGGAACTGCTATTCGGACGTGGAAGGAGGAAAGCAAGCCGTGGGTAGGGTCCAACAGAGCCCCACAGCTACCAACAACAACAATGCCGGCCACAACGACGCCGTTGAGTTCTTCTACAGGTCTCGGGGTCTCCATCAACGCTTCACCCGAGTCGAGGTAGTGACTGCCATTCTAACGCCTATCTATAGATATATATTACACGCACACACAACTGTATTATGCATTTGTATTAGCTGTGCTGCTCTCTAATATCTACCCCACATTGGCTCAGACTCTTGATATTCTTTACTCTGTTTTGTCCCCACGTTGGCTGAAATTCGTATCGTTATTTATTTTCTATCCCAGATTGGCTTAGGTTCTTACTATTCTCATTTTACTTGATTATTATGGTGGCCATTGCCCATAAAATACAATGAGAACAAGAATAATATGAATACGATTATTTTTTCTTTTTTAAATTGTGGTTACTTTTTTCTTCTCCAGTAAAGTTTCTCCCCTGCAATACTATTCTTATACAAATGCAAGGTACAAAACTTGATTGAAAAAAGGTTATCCAGAAAGAGTAAATAATAAATATTTTGTATTCGTGTTAGTGTTATGGTTTTGTTTACAATACATATATGTTTAAAATTATCAAAGAAGTCGTTTTCGTGGCATGGTAGAGGATCGGTTTGTGTGTATTTCAAAGGTGCTGAAATGTTACATCCTTAACGCTCTTCAAGCTATGAGTTTCGCTTGATAAATGAAGCATGCGGGGCATGCAGCGCAATGTTGCCTCTGATATTCTGTCATTTAAATGTTTGGCCTATTACTAGTTTCTCAGAATCAGGAATGGATAGCATGGTCGGGGTGCCCTGTGTTTTGGCGCTTAGATAAAGGATGATGTTTTGATTGACTAAATTGATACCCCACATAGTAACCAACTTCTTAAATTTAAGACTGCAGTAAAACGAGCTTGATATTTTAACGGAATATTAGTAAATTGGAGACTAATGAGGTTGTATGAAGCAACATGTTGCCTTTTAGTATTGTGCAGGAGTCGAATATTTCTCTTTTTTAAGTGCCAAAGGTTGAAGTGCCACCTATATTCTTGAAAAGGGTTACCTGCCATTTCTTTCATCTCCTACAGATGGAAATTGTGCAGTTCTGTTGCCCCTTACTAGAAAGAAATGGATGGAATAACGGCAAGCTCCAAAGCAGTATATTGCCTGACAAAAATTTTACAGGGGATGGGATCGGTTATCAGTATTATAAGAGATTTCGACATCTGGAATTGTTATTTTATCTGCATGCGTGACTCTTTTGTTTTTAGTTCCTTTTTATTTATGTATGTATTGTTAACTCATTTGTTCTTCCTTTTCAAAATGTATTCATGTATTTTAATATGTGCTGCAGTTATCCCTATCAGCAATTAACTTGCGAGATCGTGACATCATTTCAAAGGTATTCCTCTAAACATAACCATATGTTTGATAGTGATGTGTACTGAGGGTTTATACTAGCGTCTTTCCTTTGCTAAATCATTTCTTTAACTGCTTTAATGTCCACCTTCATCACCTATATATTTTGTATGCTTAGCATAGACTGGAAATTATGATCCAAACCACACTTCGAATTTGTATGAATTCAAGACTCTGGTATAAAATTTCTGGAGTTAACATAATTCTATGAATTAATCAGTTCTAAATTTTGAGATAACTATCACAATTTTGGTTCATTATGTTGAAGTACATTTTACTATGTGACTTTCACTTCAAGATACAACCAAAACAGAGGGGATATGGGCATGTGAGCTGATCATTACTTTATGTTAAGCTACTATTTTTATACGTTCTATGTACTTGGGCTATGTCTATTTACCTATAAAAAAAGTTTGTTACTATTTTGACAGTATTTTGTTTACATAAGATATTTGTAGCCATACTCTTGTAATGAGCTGGATTACTATGTATGTGGATCAATAACTGTCTTGGTTAGTATGGGTAGTTACTATACACTGATGAAAAACCTGGGTAAGAAAACTACAGTGCTCAGTGATATAATTTAGTTTGTTCTGTTTTTGGTGTTCTTAATGATATATTAGTTTGTACTTGTGTCTTGTGTTTACTGATCATGAGGATATATGTCTTCCATTAGGACTTTCTCAAACAAGAAATGGATTTCAAATTTGAAGAGTTTCTTGCTTCTTCTGTATCTCTTCAGCTTAACCTTTGGATGACTAAATCCTGGACACCATCTTTGTTTGCTCAAAATTGCTAGAAAATGAGTTAACACCCCAAGTTTCTGGTGTTTTTCTTTCTTCTCAAGTTTATGAATAGTTTTCATGGGATTCCCATCCTGGTAGTGTTCGGTTTACATTTACCGTAAGTGGTATTTACATGGGTAGAGAGCTGAACTAATACTTTATGTTGACCATTTTTGGAAAAAATGTGTTTATTTAGCTTTCAAGGTTTGAGTTTTTCAATACATAGTAGTTTGTTTATATGTGTATTTTGGTCAGGATTGTCTTACTGTTGTTTGAGCTAAAAAAGATATTGTTCTGTTCAGAGTGATCCCATGGCAGTGTTATATGCGAAGAATATAGATGGAAAACTACAGGAGTTAGGCCGCACTGAGGTTATACTGAATAGCTTGAATCCCACGTGGATAGAAAAAGTTACAGTTGCATTCCAGTTCGAGATTGTACAGCCATTGGTGTAAGCTTTACAAATTCATTTTAAGTGCTTATCTTTTTTGTAGATATTCTTCTTTTTTATTACGGAAACTCCTGTTTTGATTTGACTGCTTTTGACTCACTCGCATTTCCCTTCTTCATTTTTGCTCCAGATTTCATGTATATGATGTTGATACCAAATTTTACAATATACCTGTGAAGGTACATTATAGTTTCTGCTCTCGAGTATCTAATGTTTTAAATCTTTGTACGTTATGTTTTTCCAATTATAATTTGTACCAACAATATACAAGAAAAAGTGTACATGCTAAGTGTTTCTGTAGCATCTCTTCCAATACTTTTTGAGTGTTGAATACTGCAATTTCCAACTTAGAACTCTTTTACACTGGGGACTAAGAGCTGGGTATTGGTTTGTCTGAGAAAATACGTGTTAGTTAGATGACATTATACTTTCACTAGCCTGTTCAGTTGTATTTTTGTTGATACATGGTTAAACACATTGAATTGGCAAAAAACATTAATTCGAGAACAATAATAAACGACTTTTGGATGCCAACTGTATGTTCATGTCAGCCTAAGTTATTTGGACAATATATATAGATGCAGCCATGCATCGTATAACTGTATAACTTGAAAGACCGACATGGGAAAGTACTCACTGAATGGTGTGCAGCAGTTTGCTTGCTTAATTCAGTCACATATTTTGTACATCTATGTGTGTGGAGGGGGTCAACTACCTCAATTGTGATTAATGCATGAGTACTTTCAAAAGATTGTCACTGTTTTTAATCATAGATTCATAGTCATGTGAAAAAAGAAACCAACTTATGGGAGAAGTGCAGATAAAATCTGAGTTGGACCAAAGACAAAACACCAGAGGAAAACATAATGTTAAACTATTACCATATGATCTGTAATTTTTAGAAAATTTGTATGAGCCATTTTTCGGTTGCACTTACTAAATATATCTATTCTGCTGTGTTTCAGACACTGAAATTGAAGGATCAAGATTTTCTTGGAGAGGCCACGCGTGTTCTATCAGAGGTATGCTGTCTTGGGATCAATCAGGCTCATTGAGAATGCATACACATTTTCACTAAGCCGGTGCAAATTGAGTATAAAATTATATCAATTTTCAGAATTTTTGTATTAAAAACTTCAATAGCAGAAAGACTATTGCTTTCTATTGTGAGAGCTTCTTCCCCAATTAAGTGATATTAAGATATTAGGTTACCATCGATGCAGTTGGAGAGCATGTTGCAATTGTTGCCATTTTTAACCTTACTGAACATCAAATCTTTACCCCCTCTTCCATGGCAGGTACTTACCAAACAAAATCGGAGTTTAACCCTTAATCTTCATAGTAAAATTGGGCATGTGGGTTTGAGGAACTTAGGGGTACTCACCATCCATGCAGAGGAAACAGTTGCTTCAAGGAGGGTTGTTGAGATGATGCTCCATTGTTCTTACTTGGATAACAAGGACATATTTTCTAAAAGTGTATGTATTTGCAAAGCTTTATGTTACATATGCGTGTATATTTGTTGTTTGTTTCATCCTTAAAATTCATCACTTTATTCTAGGACCCTTTTCTAAGAATATCTAGAATTGTGGAAAGTGGAGGCTCCATTCCAATATGCAAGACTGAAGTAGTGAACAACAATTTAAATCCAAAATGGAAACCCCTATGCCTGAGTATGCAGCAATTTGGAAGTAAGGTAAACTGTCATCTTATGATTTGGTCACACTATATTATAGGATATTCTGCTATTTGGACGATTAAGAAGATGCATTTGTTGAATGAAATTTGACTTGTTGCAGGATAACCCCTTGATTATCGAGTGCTTTGATTTCAATAGCAGTGGCAAACATTCGCTTATTGGGTAAGTGGAATTCAGTTAATCTGCGGATTCATTTTTGCTTGATTTCCCTTGTTATCTGAGTTTAGTCTCTGGTTTTAAAGAAGATACTGCTCTTAAATTTACCATATCAGTAAACTTCAGAAGTCAGTGGCCGACCTAGAAAAACTTCAAGAAGGTTGAAGTGGTGAAAATCTTACTATAACATCTCATCATGGTCACAAGAAGGTACTTATTCCTAATTGCAGTAGAATTTATTAAAATATTTCAGTTTATTCGTTTTATTTGAATTTGCATTTGTTCAATGATTCATCAATATAGGTTTTGAAGGGAGAGCTCTTTGTGGATCAATTTTGTGAGAAGGAACAATACAGCTTTCTTGATTACGTCTCTTGTGGATTTGAGCTGAACTTTATGGTTGCAGTTGACTTTACAGGTAGGTAATTTCTAGAGGACTATTTATGTTTCGCCCAAATGTCTTATTCATAATTTGAATATTCAATTTTAATTTGTCCAGCCTCAAATGGAAATCCTCAGAACCCAGATTCTTTACACTACATTGATCCTTCCGGCCAGTTGAATTCTTATCAAAAGGTGAGTCTGTCCATCCTGATCTGGTGCTTTCAACAGCATATTATTTTGACTTCAAAACTAGTATAGGAAAATTCTTTGGATCGATTGGCATGTCCTTCCTCTCCTCCATATTGAGTTCTCCTATACAAGCTCATGAGTTGTATTTTCATTATGATATTGACGCTCAAATTTACCTCCCCACATATAACACTAACCTGAGAAATTTGTTGTTATCTTGATTTGGTTCATACATATATATATATATATATATATTTTCTATGAAGTTTGGTCCATAAACATGTTTCTAAATTGCTTTCTTTTATTTCTGTTATAACTCAATTTGATCAAGTTGCTCATTTTCAATATCCAATTTGCTTGCTTGAGCTTTTGAGAAAAACAAGTTTATTTGTTCTGGTTTGTTAAGTGGGCCTTCTGTTAGCCTGTATTTAAAGAAATTATTCTTGATGGGTGAAGTTATTACCTGCTTGATAACTGAATTTGTTTCAGGCTATAATGGAGGTTGGGGAGGTTATTCAATTTTATGATTCTGATAGGCGCTTTCCTGCTTGGGGCTTCGGTGGGAAAACATTTGATGGAACCATCTCACATTGCTTCAACCTGAATGGAAGCGCAGGTAGCTTTGAGGTGAGAGAAGCCCTCCTGCAATACTGTAGTTAATCCCTGATTTCTGTTTGTTTCAACCTGTTTATAGCATCATTGTTTGTTCTTAAAAAATTTAATATTTATCTTTGTTTCTTTGTTTGCTTTTTTTCTTCCTCTACCACTTCTAGTTATGAATAGTGTCATAGTCAACTTCAACCAAATAAGTAAGAACTTGTTAAAAGCATTAGTTGAAAAAACACCGAGTATAGATTAACCATAACCATGAAAAACTATTATATACAATAATTTTAGATATGCAATTAATAGGCTTTAGAAAGTCTTTGTGGTCCTTCAAAATATTTTGTAAGTAAATGAAAACGATGAAAATCAAATGGATCGAGTTATCACCCAATACTCTTCATAATATTATGCGTTACACTCTGCGGTGCTTTTTTTCTTCCTTGTACAATTGTTAACATAATGAAAATGATATGTACCGTATAAGACATAAAGTGATTTTTCATTGTTGCATAGCATACGTATCATCCTTATGAAAACTACATGTTCATACTTCTCAAGTAACGCATTTAGCTTCTAATTTTCAATAGGTCGAAGGAGTTGAAGGCATCATGTCTGCTTATGCAAGTGCTCTACATAATGTTACTCTGGCAGGACCAACGTTGTTTGGCCAAGTGATTAAAACAGCTGCTCAAATTGCAAGCCAATCCGTTTCATACAACAGCAAAAAGTACTTCGTCTTGCTCATTATTACGATAAATAGAATAGTTAAATTCATAATTTGATGCCTCTTTCCACCTTCAATCCTTCGTTTGGTAATCAAATAAATTGTCACCTTTTCTAGGATGGAGTCCTTACAGACCTTCAAGAAACGAAAGATGCTTTGGTGAAGGCATCTGATCTTCCACTATCAATTCTTATAGTGGGAGTGGGAGGTGCAGATTTTGGACAAATGGAGGTATGGCATTGTTTTTCTAGAACTTGAACTTACCCTCATGTGTTAATCTGTTGTCTAACTTAGTTTTTGTGACAGGTCCTTGATGCTGATAAAGGACAACGATTAGAGAGCTCTACAGATCGTGTTGCTACACGTGACATTGTACAGTTTGTTCCAATGCGAGATGTTCATGGTAAGTACATAATGGCACTTGCACATATGGAGCTAAAACTTGGGTCCAGATGCATGTGTCTTTACCGAAAACCAAAAGAACTGTCATAAAAGGTTGTTCTTGGTGCAATTCAACTAAGAGCTTGTGGTCTTGTGACTCAGAGCCACGGTGATAATGATGCACCATAATTTACTATTTTGGAGTGTTGGGAGAGTCCCATGCTCACATCTTCCCTATTCTCAGAATAATAAGCAAGAACAAATGTTTGCTTCTAGCAAAAAAGAAGACAGTCTGTTTCCCGAAAAAGGATGGAAATTGTTGAGGAAGGTGACGCATGGGCCTCATGCACCAATCAAAATATTGATCTTGTGGTGGCGGATGGTAGATCGGCAAGCAGCTAAATCAAAGAAAAGGCACGTGGTGATCATAAGTGGATTGACAAAAACAAATTGAGAGTTTACACTTCCAGCAAAATAGTGTCAGGGTAAGGAAAATGGAGGTGAAAACGAAATGAAATGACTGGAAAACACTTTAGGGACTTGAGGTGCAAGTAAAGGAGAGTTAACTGCTAAAAAGAGAGCAGGCAGGGGGTGGCGAGTGCCACTGATGCTTGTCGTTGGTGGCAAGTGGCAATATGTGTGGTTGTTTGGTACCTGAGTGCTGTGGCTGTGGGTGATCAAATGGTGGGGATTCTATACATGGTGGGCTAGTCGTGGTTGGAAACGGTCAGAGAGCAGTAGAACTAACCTCTAAAACTTAACAAAATAGAGACAAAAGAAGGAAGAAGATGAGGGGAAATTTTTTTAAAAAACTGGAGAAATGGAATGAGAAGATCTAGAATGGGGAGAAGATTAAGGAAGGAAGTAGAGAAAGGGGAGGGAGAAGTTGGGAGGTACTTCGTTCCTCTCAGCATGAGGTTGGGAGGGAGAGTTTTTTAGAGATAGTTAGAGCTTTTTTGTGGGAGAGAGAGAGAGAGCAACAAAACCACATTGTTGATTGCAATGCCTAGCTAGATAATTATTCAATGATGGAGTGAAGAAAGGATTAAAGGGTGGGTTTGAACACTAAAATTGTGTCTGACGGAGATGTTGCATGAATTGCTGTTGCCATGTACCACTGTCCTGGTCCTTTATTTTCCTTGTATTTTTTTAACTCTTTATGGATTAAACATTGACCAACCAAGGTTGACCAACACCAAACAGCTTGGCTCCTTCATTTACAACCCAAAAGTCAGTTTTACTTCATTTTTCAGTTGACGTTTGTATCATCTGTTTGGGCCTATTGACTTTTGTATCAAATGACATGAACAATTTCCTTTTACTTTTATCTTGTTGCAACTGTTCTATTTTCGCTTCAACCCCATCTTATAACTTTAACTATAACATACTCGTTGTGTGGTATGTGCAGGTGGGCAGATTTCTGTGGTCCAGGCTCTTTTGGAAGAGCTACCAGGACAGTTCTTGACATACATGCGGTGCAGAGATATCAAGCCACGCCCTCTCCATGAAGCCCAAGTGTTTGGTACTTGAATATAAGTACCAAGTCCACAAAAGGTCGATATATATATTGACGACACACATAGGTTGAATAAGGGTCTAATAAGGTATGATATATACCGTTGATCAACAACAACTGTCAAGATTTTCTTAAGGCTGTCCCACCGATAGATTGACCTGTCTGAAAGTAGGTATTGTTTCCTTTTTCCTTCGTGGGTGTGGGCAAGGAGTTACAACTTAAATGCCAAGAGCGAAATAGGAGGGTATATGAGATTGTTCGATGATCCTATCTCCCCCCTTGAAAGAAACCCCCACTGAGAGCCTCTTCTTTTACTCCAATTTTCTTTTTAATCCGCTCAAGCCATTAAAGGCTAGATACATTGTATTTCATCCATTCTACAATCTTACTTGCACACCACCAATGGAAGCGTCAGTTCTTCATCAATCTCTTCCACCATCCAAAAGAAGTCTTCCACATGTGTGTGGTTGTCAAAAGCCATTTGCTGCACATGTAACAATTACCACATGCATGCCGCCCATATGGTATTGATTTTGGCCTTTTTTTAAAGCCACTCTCTTCTAATTGGCCACTGGTTGGCTTACTAGCATTGTTTTCCTTATTTTCTTGATTTTTCATCTTTTATTTCAAATCTAGGCTTCAATTGCAGCCATGCATGCACCACCCAAATGTCTCCTCATTCAATTTACGACTCGTTCTTCTACTGTTTTGATCAATGCACGCATGAGCCATATGTGCTGTTGTCTGTACATGCATGGTCCTCATGTATTGCCACACCACCACAGCGTACTCTCCCCTTAACGGCCCTACCTGATCTATACCTACAATTCTTTAACTTTTATCTCATTGTTTTTCTTCAACTATGGGACTAGACTAATTATCTGATACCAATTTTTGAGTCATGTTTATTTTCTTGTTTTATCAGTTTTTTTAGGGTGATTGATGGGCTATCCCATCCCCTCAAGTTGTATTCATATTTTCTATACTAATGTAATAATTTTGTCCTGAAAAAGAGAGCATATATTCAAAGAAAGTGGTAAGTGTATCAATATTATTCGACTGTGAGCTTTTACACTAAGTTTTTCTCTTATAACATATAATTGTACACATGGCTATTTTCTTTTGGCTGTAAGAATCCCAATCTAGAGTTCAAAGAGCTAAGCTCAAATATAAGGTTTATGATTTCATTTTTCTTATTTTAGACGTAAGACTCAGTTAATTATCAATCTACCCCAAAGTTTTTGAGAGAACGCAAATTTGGATGTTATAAATTAAAGGTCCTAGCTAGTTTGTTAAAGTGCCTAGTTGAAATTTGAATACCTATTTTCCTTGAATATATGATGATTTTGTGACTTTATTTTTGAAAAACTATAAACCTATGAAACAGCAAAATCTAAATAATTAAACTATTTATCCAAAACAAAATATTAAAACATATATCCATGTTGGAGTACATCTACAACTACAACAACAGGTCATCTTTAATTAGCACCAGATAATTTAACTGATATAAATATTAAATCTTGTTGTATTCTTTTCACAGTATTTCACGGCACAAATGAGAGGGATTGATAGAATTACAAAGGTGGAGTCTTTTTTTGGAAAAAAAAAAAAAAAAGTCATTTGCATTGTTGTTTTTGAACATGGCATCTCCTTCTCTTCAAAACAATATGGGGATTAAAGAGAAATGATAAGAAAAAATTTCAGTAACAACAATAATAATAACTAGGAGGAGAGAGGAGGCCAAAAATAAAATAAATAAGGGAAAAGAGGGAAGGAGTTCAAAAAAATCTCTTTACAATTAATACACAAGTGCATGAAAAGCAAGAGAATAGAAAGTTAAATAAATTAATGCTCCATGGTCATCTTCCTTGGCAAAATCAAGAACTTATAAGAGATGCAGTTTTTTCTAATCTAATGGTGGGCTAGGCAGTCGGGGTTGGAGGCCGTAAATAATAAAAAGGAAAATTATTCGTGCCTTACTAAGGCAGCATATTCGTTTCTGGTCTAGTCCTGAACCTGAAAGTCTGAGTGAATTTGGACAATTATTTACTTGAAACCCAATTACGAATATCAGTTATTGACTCGGGTATCCTTAATTAGCTTTAATTGAAATGAATTTATGTAGGCAGATGCAGCTGTAGCTCGAGGTCATAGGATTAATTCCCCTTCACCAGATGCTAGAGAAAACAAAATCACTTCTCTCTCTCTCTCTCTCTCTCTCTCTCTCTCTCTCTCTCTCTCTCTCTCTCTCTCTCTCTCTCTCAGCTTGTATATCACTTTCCAATTAAAAGTGGACAATGACCAACTAGAGAGAGAAAGTGATATACAAACATAGAAACTCAAATCTAGCCAAAGTGGGCAACAGAGAGGAAAGTGATATACAAGCTGAGAGAGAGAGAGAGAGAGAGGAACATACCGAGTAGCAAGAAAAAATCGAGAGAAGAAAGTGTCATTAATAGACTACTGCCACTGCTAGTCACTAGAGGCAAATGATTGATTTTAAGGATGCTAAGGTTTCCCCGGGGGGAGGGGGGGGAGAGACACACACACACAAAGAGAGAGAGAGAGAGAGAGAGAGAGGGATTACTGAATCCAGTGTCCATAGAAACAGCAGCCCCAGAGAAAAATATAGAACTTATTGTGGGCTAAAGCCAAGCACATTCCAGGCAGCAAGCCCTCCCAGAGCGGTAGCAAGTTACAAGTTTTTTTCTATTGAACCAAGTGTTGCATCCACCGGTGACAAAAGAGACAATGCTTTGATTCCATTCAGCCTCAATTCATCCAAGGAATAAAGTCTTTGGGGCACCTGCATCATTGACTCCCTTGTATGGTGAAGAACCAATCTTAATCAACTTTGGACAAGTACATAGGGAGAACAACCATCTACTAGCGATATGCAGATACATAAAACTGTAAAACAAAGAATAACAATTCTATTTCTGAATCATAAATTAGACTACATTTTGTTAGAAATAAGACTTGAAGTTGAAGTTGAAGAAGGAATATGAAACGAGGGAGATTATGAAATAGAATGTGACAAATTCGAGTGACAACTTGAGGAGTGAAAAATGCTATATGTTTCTTATACCGATTTATTACAGAAATGATACATTGTTCTTATATACTCTACTTGACTAGAAAGAATACAAAAAGGAAAAAAACGGAAGCAAAACAATATCTAACATATACACACAAATATGCATATGCACTTTACACGAGGACAATGCGGTAACACAACCAGCCTAGTGCTAAAACCAAATTGCAAACCACTCATTGCTTTAGTGTGCTTTTGTCTAGTCTCGCATCTTTATGTGTGGTGCTTGCGTCTTGAGCTGCTGCTCTTGCAGCAGAATTGGGTTCTTCTCTAATGGGCCTAGTTGCATTTGGACTGTGTAGCATGGGCCTCATTGTTTCTTGTTTTTGTGAATCTTCACCAATTTGCAGCTAGACTCATCCAAGATTCCAAAGACAATTTTCCTCTATTTTGCATCAAGACAATTCGATATTTTTCATTTGAACATTGTATTTTTACGTTTGAATGTTTCATTCACACATTATTGGGTTATTATTCGAACGTAAAAAATTAAACTTTCGGAAGGTTAATATATACGTCAATGCAGAATTGGTGGATAAAATGGTTTGAAGTTAGTGGGGGCAAAGGACCCTTCATTCCCATTAATATTAGTGAAATAAAACATAGTTTAGTTATGGTTGCTTGTTGTATTATGTCTTCTTTACTTTCAAATCTCTCTTCTATGTACGAGAGAATGCCAAAAAAAAAAAAAAGGATCGACATTGTATTGGTTTGAATTATAATCTTTTGATTATAATTTGACCATTTGATCTCGGCCTTTTGATTATGAGTTTTATAATAGTATTGTGTTTTTCACCATTTTAGTTTGTACAAGATATAATATAGTTTGTTGTTAAGTCTATTTCTTTTACAAACTATCTGAGGTCATGTTTGGAAAGTGAGGAGGAATTCTTCTGCCTTCACTCTTGAGTGGAAGGTGTAGTTTAGGGAGGCGATGCACCACAAACCTATGGCTAGAAATAGTCCACAACCTATTNAGGCAGAAGAATTCCTCCTCACTTCCCAAACATGACCTCAGATAGTTTGTAAAAGAAATAGACTTAACAACAAACTATATTATATCTTGTACAAACTAAAATGGTGAAAAACACAATACTATTATAAAACTCATAATCAAAAGGCCGAGATCAAATGGTCAAATTATAATCAGAAGATTATAATTCAACCAATACAATGTCAATCCTTTTTTTTTTTTGGCATTCTCTCGTACATAGAAGAGAGATTTGAAAGTAAAGAAGACATAATACAACAAGCAACCATAATTAAACTATGTTTTATTTCACTAACATTAATGGGAATGAAGGGTCCTCTGCCCCCACTACTTCAAACCATTGGATCCACCAATTCTGCATTGACGTATATATTAACCATCCGAAAGTTTAATTTTTTACGTTCGAACAATAACCCAATAATGTGTGAATGAAACATTCAAACGTAAAAATACAATGTTCAAATGAAAAATATCGAATTGTCTTGATGCAAAATAGAGGAAAATTGTCTTTGAATCTTGGATGAGTCTAGCTGCAAATTGGTGAAGATTCACAAAAACAAGAAACAATGAGGCCCATGCTACACAGTCCAAATGCAACTAGGCCCATTAGAGAAGAACCCAATTCTGCTGCAAGAGCAGCAGCTCAAGACGCAAGCACCACACATAAAGATGCGAGACTAGACAAAAGCACACTAAAGCAATGAGTGGTTTGCAATTTGGTTTTAGCACTAGGCTGGTTGTGTTACCGCATTGTCCTCGTGTAAAGTGCATATGCATATTTGTGTGTATATGTTAGATATTGTTTTGCTTCCGTTTTTTTCCTTTTTGTATTCTTTCTAGTCAAGTAGAGTATATAAGAACAATGTATCATTTCTGTAATAAATCGGTATAAGAAACATATAGCATTTTTCACTCCTCAAGTTGTCACTTGAATTTGTCACATTCTATTTCATCATCTCCCTCGTTTCATATTCCTTCTTCAACTTCAACTTCAAGTCTTATTTCTAACAAAATGTAGTCTAATTTATGATTCAGAAATAGAATTGTTATTCTTTGTTTTACAGTTTTATGTATCTGCATATCGCTAGTAGATGGTTGTTCTCCCTATGTACTTGTCCAAAGTTGATTAAGATTGGTTCTTCACCATACAAGGGAGTCAATGATGCAGGTGCCCCAAAGACTTTATTCCTTGGATGAATTGAGGCTGAATGGAATCAAAGCATTGTCTCTTTTGTCACCGGTGGATGCAACACTTGGTTCAATAGAAAAAAACCTGCAACTTGCTACCGCTCTGGAGGGCTTGCTGCCTGGAATGTGCTTGGCTTTAGCCCACAATAAGTTCTATATTTTTCTCTGGGGCTGCTGTTTCTATGGACACTGGATTCAGTAATCCCTCTCTCTCTCTCTCTCTCTCTCTCTTTGTGTGTGTGTGTCTCTCCCCCCCCTCCCCCCGGGGAAACCTTAGCATCCTTAAAATCAATCATTTGCCTCTAGTGACTAGCAGTGGCAGTAGTCTATTAATGACACTTTCTTCTCTCGATTTTTTCTTGCTACTCGGTATGTTCCTCTCTCTCTCTCTCTCTCTCAGCTTGTATATCACTTTCCTCTCTCGTTGCCCACTTTGGCTAGATTTGAGTTTCTATGTTTGTATATCACTTTCTTCTCTAGTTGGTCATTGTCCACTTTGTAATTGGAAAGTGATATACAAGCTGAGAGAGAGAGAGAGAGAGAGAGAGAGAGAGAGAGAGAGAGAGAGAGAGAGAGAGAGAGAGAGAGAAGTGATTTTGTTTTCTCTAGCATCTGGTGAAGGGGAATTAATCCTAGACCTCAAGCTACGCTGCATCTGCTTACATAAATTCATTTCAATTAAAGCTAATTAAGGATACCCGAGTCAATAACTGATATCTAATCTGGGTTTCAAGTAAATAACTGTCCAAATTCACTCAGACTTTCAGGTTCAGGACTAGACTAGAAACAATATGCTACCTTAGTGAGGCACGAATAATTTTCCTTTTTATTATTTACGGCCTCCAACCCCGACTGCCTAGCCCACCATTAGATTAGAAAAAACTGCATCTCTTATAAGTTCTTGATTTTGCCAAGGAAGATGACCATGGAGCATTAATTTATTTAACTTTCTATTCTCTTGCTTTTCATGCACTCATGTATTAATTGTAAAGAGATTTTTTTGAAGCTCCTTCCCTCTTTTCCCTTATTTATTTTATTTTTGGCCTCCTCTCTCCTCCTAGTTATTATTATTGTTGTTACTGAAATTTTTTCTTATCATTTCTCTTTAATCCCCATATTGTTTTGAAGAGAAGGAGATGCCATGTTCAAAAACAACAATGCAAATGACTTTTTTTTTTTCCAAAAAAGACTCCACCTTTGTAATTCTATCAATCCCTCTCATTTGTGCCGTGAAATACTGTGAAAAGAATACAACAAGATTTAATATTTATATCAGTTAAATTATCTGGTGCTAATTAAAGATGACCTGTTGTTGTAGTTGTAGATGTACTCCAACATGGATATGTGTTTTAATATTTTGTTTTGGATAAATAGTTTAATTATTTAGATTATGCTGTTTCATAGGTTTATAGTTTTTCAAAAATAAAGTCCCAAAATCATCATATATTAAGGAAAATAGGTATTCAAATTTCAACTAGGCACTTTAACAAACTAGCTAGGACCTTTAATTTATAACATCCAAATTTTCACTCTTGAGTGGAAGGTGTAGTTTAGGGAGGCAATGCACCACAAACCTATGGCTAGAAATAGTCCACAACCTATTGCACTACATTAGGAAGCTCCTCCTACCTGGGTGGAGGTTAATTGGTGTTAAGACATAAAATAAATAATAAAATCTACCTCTTTCCATCAACTTAAGCTTTTGGAACAAGTGGTGATTTCACATAGTATCAGAGCAGAGGTCCAAAGTTCGAACCCTGACTCTACATTGTACTTAATTTAATTAAATATTCCAAGTGTTGGGCCACCTATTGAGAGGGAGTCTGGCCACATGTGAGGGAAGTGTTAAGATATAAAATAAATAATAAAATCTACCTCTTCCTATTAGCATAAGTTTTTGGGACAAATAGTGATTTCACAAGTTAAATTCAAGCTTTCAATTCGAGTTTTGGATCAAAATGCTATTGAAGATAACGGAAGATCTTCATTTAGACGAGCTAAACGGTGTTGAGAGTATCGTACCCAAAATAGACAGAGAATGATTTCAACAACTGAAGCATCTTCATATCCAAAATTGTACTCAGCTTAAGCATATCCTTAACTTGAGGACATCGGTTATTGAGTTTTCTACATTGGAGACATTTGTTCTCGAAAATATGATCGTTTAGGAAGAAATTTGTCATGGTAAACTACCCTTGACATCCTTTAAAAACTCGAGAGTTTTAAAGGTGTGATAAGCTGTGAGAAATTAAGATATGTCTTCTCTTCATCTATGGCCAGGGGCCTTCCATTACTTGAAGCATTGGTGGTAAGAAAATGCAACAACATGGGTGCAATTGTCGTGAAAGAAGAAGAGCAGGGAATTAAAGATGGAGATATAATCTTGTTTCATCGACTCCAAACCTTGGTGCTAGAGGACATTCCAAAGCTTAAGAGCTTCTTGAGCACAAAAACTTTATTTATGAGGGATGGCAGAGAAACCAATTCGGAGGGCAACCATGATCCTGGCTTGCCACTTCTACATGATCAGGTACATTAGTCAGTTAGCTTCAAACTCACACATGACACGATAGTTGACTTCAGTTTGAGGCCCAAAACTATAATTGCATGTGCCTTTACTAATTAAGGTTGTGGCTCTAGGCTGGACATAAAAGTTAAATTTGAAAAAATAATATGGAACTTCTCAAAAAATAAATAATGAATATTTCTGGATGTACTCATTCCAACATAGGAAAAGAAGAGCATACTAATTATAAGCCAACATAAATACTTGAATGGACCATAGTTCCGAGATAATTAGTGCTATTTTCGTACTCATTCCCCTGTTTAATCTTGCATGTTTTCAAATTCTAAGCAAAGAAATCTTTGGCGTCGTTGATTGATACATGACATTAATCTTACAGTTTGCCTTCCTTAATTTGAGAATACTGCGTCTAGATGGTCTACCCAAAATAAAGCATGTATGGAGTAAAGACTTCCTTAATTTGAGAATACTACGTCTAGATGGTCTACCCAAAATAAAGCATGTATGGAGTAAAGACCCCCAAATAAGTTTCATGTTCCAAAATTTACAAGTAGTAAATTCTTGGAGATGCAAGAGTTTGAAAAGTTTATTTCCAGCCTCTATCGTTAGATCATGTCTTGAGCAATTGAAGGAAATTGTGATTGTTGATTGCGGGATTGAGGAAATTGTTTCAGCTGAAAGAGTAGCAGTAGCAAGGTCATTGGTGTTTCCTCGATTAACTTGTCTGCATCTTACACAATTATCGAGACTCAAGTGGTTTTACCATGAAATGCATATTTCAAAATGGCCAATGCTGGAAACGTTGTTGGTCCTTGGATGTGAGAAAGTTGAGATATTGGCTTCTAGACTTGTGAGCTTTTGAGAAACAGTTAAAGAAAGCCCGCCTAAGATGTGCATTAAACAACCCCTTTTCTTGGTGGATGAGGTACGCAATTAATTTAATTAGCTCTCTCAGGCTTTAATTTCCACATTAAGGACGTAGAAGATGTAGAATGTTTTCAAACGGAATGCTTTTTAATCCCAATATTATGAAATCATTTTGATTCGATAAATTTAATTAATTAGTGTTTATATATTATATATTAATTACAATTTTCATCACTACAAGAAAAAGAATTTTAAATTTTTTTATTAAAGTTATATATTAAGATTTTCACTGCAAATAATGCCTTATTTGCAATCATTTTATCATTTCGCCACAAAATAGCATTTAAGACCACACGTTTGTGACTATTCTGTGGCGATCTCCAGAAAAAACCGGTAAGTGTTATAGTGCATCCTCATTAAAGAATACTTAAATCTCGTTTTTTTTGTTTATAGCATGCCCAAATTAACTGAAAGTCACCTTTAGGCTGAGTACAAGAAATTAGTATTTATTTCCATGAACAATCAAATCATGTAATACGTATACTAAAATGAAGTCATCATGCTTTCCTTACAAGAAATGGTAGGTCTATAAAGAATTATTATAAAAATAGACTTATAAACTGATATGATTTGATAAAATGAATTATACATAATATTTTTTTAGACCTAATTAAACTAATGTTGCTATAATGGGATCCGGTATTTCTTAATGTAATGAATCAGAATGTACTAGATCCAGTTAAACTAGTTAGTGTACTTGTTATCATGGGATGGGGTATTACTTAACGTATGTTTCGATGAATTTTACAGCTGACATTTCAGAGCTTAGAGATATTGCATATTGTGAAAATGGAAAAGTTGGAAACTATATGGCACGATCAAGTCGCTGCAAGTTCCTTTTCCAATATTCATCTATTAATTTTCATTGGTTGTCAAAATGATCTGTTGCACATCTTTCAATCTAATCTCCTAATTACATCATTTCAAAGTATAACTTCCCAAGATATAATCAGCTGTGGTTTGTTGGAAGCTGTATTATTTGAACAACATGATGCTTTAACAGCCTCAATGGCTACAAGTCTCATGCAATTGGAGCATCTTACTAGTATGACACTTGTTAATTTGCCAAAACTCAAGTGGTTTTTGGAAGGGGTGCATGATTTGGAATTTCCGTCGTTGAAACAATTGAATGTTTTGGGATGCAACGAAGTTAAGATTTTTGCTTCAAAATGTTTGAGCTTGAAGAAACAAGTCAATGGATCGACCTACTTGAGACTAGCATGCAACAACCAATTTTAGCTGAGGAGGTAACAATCCAATCAACTACTCCTATAAGAATCCTAAATGATTGAATTTTTCCACCCAATTCATTAATTCTACAATGACTACATCATGTTGGCGTGAGTTGTAATATATGGCGCGAGTTGCAGATAACCGCCCAAATTTCCCAATTCCAGACCAGACCAGAAAAAGAAGAAAAAAATGCCTGTCCAGATTTGCAACCTTATCAACATTAACCAAGAAATTCCACTATAGGATATGTGTGAGTTTGAGGTATATATAAGCATTAGATTGAAGCTATTTGGTTCTAGATGGGAAAAAATGTTCACGAGAGTGAAGGATCAGGAGATGGAGGGACACCATCTAGCCGCATGGGAGGAGAAAAAGAGAATGAAAGAGATTTGCCGGAGAGACAAGGCTTTTGTAGACAAGGGGAGCACATGGCCTAAGTAGAACAGGAATGGAGAGGGTTTTTATATATGTATTGGCATGACATAATATTCCAAATGAAAGAAGAACAAAACCAACCTACAAAGCTTGTACGTGCGTAGCACACCCTGATCTTTGGCGACTTCAGAAATTAACAAGTCTACCCCATATTCGACTGCCAACTCTTACTCAATTTGTAGTGCAAGATAGTCTTGATTCTCAGATATTAAAAGATGTTGCATCGTTTAACTTTATATTTATTTGATTGTGGCATTGTGCAATGTCTCGATTTGCACAATCAAATTACGAACCAGTTTTGGAGTACAAGTTATGTTTTTATATATTAGGTTTGGTGGGCTTTTCGTGTTAATAAGTTGATCAAACTTGCTTACTGGAAAAAAAAAATGTAGAGCAAAAAAATTAGAATTAATCACACAACATAAAGTTTACGTGGTTCGACAATATACTTATATCCACATCTACGAAACTACAAAAAAATTTATTTTGATGATAATAAAAAAAATACAGTGTAATGATTGTACAATGTTTAATATAATATATAGTAAGCCTTAATTAGCGGGTTGGATTGAATTAAGAGCCAAAAAAGGGTCAAAAATTTTTAGGTGCCTTTTTTAAGATATAAAATGTATATTTATCCCTTCAGAAACGATGAATTGATGCATATTTGAGTTTGAGTTTGGTAATTGGACACATGGTCCTTCACAACATAAAAAATTTCAAAGAAATTCGTGCATTGAGTTACTGCCTTCTTCTTGTATCACAAATCTTTCACTTGTTCTACCCTTTTCAAATTCACTACCTAAGAGAAAATTAGANATAAAATAAATTATACATAATATTTTTTTAGACCTAATTAAACTAATGTTGCTATAATGGGATCCGATATTTCTTAATGTAATGAATCAGAATGTAACATCTTTTTGTAGATCCAGTTAAACTAGTTAGTGTACTTGTTATCATGGGATGGGGTATTACTTAACGTCTATTTCGATGAATTTTACAGCTGACATTTCAGAGCTTAGAGATATTGCATATTGTGAAAATGGACAAGTTGGAAACTATATGGCATGATCAAGTCGCTGCAAGTTCCTTTTCCAATATTCATCTATTAATTTTCATTGGTTGTCAAAATGATATGTTGCACATCTTTCAATCTAATCTCCTAATTACATCATTTCAAAGTCTAACTTCCCTACATATAATCAGCTGTGGTTCGTTGGAAGCTGTATTATTTGAACAACATGATGCTTTAACAGCCTCAATGGCTACAAGTCTCATGCAATTGGAGCATCTTACTAGTATGACACTTGTTAATTTGCCAAAACTCAAGTGGTTTTTGGAAGGGGTGCATGATTTGGAATTTCCATCGTTGAAACAATTGAATGTTTTGGGATGCAACGAAGCTAAGATTTTTGCTTCAAAATGTTTGAGCTATGAAGAAACAAGTCAATGGATCAACCTACTTGAGACTAGCATGCAACAACCAATTTTAGCTGAGGAGGTAACAATCCAATCAACTACTCCTGTAAGAATCCCCAAATGATTGAATTTTTCTACCCAATCATTAATTCTGCAATGACTACAACATGTTGGCGTGAGATGTAATATATGGAAAGAAATTCTTTCCTTTACACGAGAGCATGATTATAGGAACCTGATTTGTATAGCCTAGAATAGAAGATTTATTCTGGTCATATATAATTGTAATAAACGATTGTGTAAAATGACGATGATTGAATATACAGAGTAAATATTTTTTGACATGGTATCACAACCTAATCTTGGGCCTTCTTGTTCCAATAATCCCTAATACTTGCCTCCCTTACCTCGCCAACCATGTCGTCGGATTCTGATACAGAGCACCACACTGGTGCATCTCAATCTGATTCCATGTTTACTGAATTCACAACAAAAATCACTGAAGCTCTTACCAACATCCAAACACCGACCCTGTCCACTGAACCCTCTGCTGCTCCAATCGACATCAAGTTGGATGGCACCAACTATGCCCTCCGGTCCCAAGTTGTCGAGATGTATATCTCGGGCAAAGGCAAGTTGGGATATATCAATGGTGATATTCCACAACCTCCTTCGACGGATTCCTCCTTTCATAAATGGTGCATAGATAACACCATTGTCAAAGGCTGGCTAATTAACTCCATGGATCCCTCATTAATAAGGAATTTCATTCAGTTTCCTACTGCAAAAATGGTGTGGGACTCCATTGTTACCATGTATTTCAATGGTAGTGACACGTCCCAAGTCTATGACCTTCGATGTCGTGTGACACAACTTAAACAAGCTGGAGGTTCCTTGGAGCAATACTACAACGCTCTTCAGGGGTTATGGCGTGGCGTGAGATTGACTTCCAGCGTCCTAATCCAATGAAGTGTGCAGTTGATATTCACAAGTATAATACCATCCTTCAAGAAGACCAAGTGTATGTTTTCTTGGATGGTCTTGACGACCGCCTGGACAAGATTCAGGGCAACATGCTGCAGCTTCACCCATTCCCTACTGTAGAGCAAGCATATGCTCACGTCCACTGAGAAGCCATTTGTCAGACTGTTATGCTCACTGGCAGCACAGATGCTGTTCCTGGCGCTATTCTCGCCACCAAAGGACTTCAACTTGGGCCTGCCAACCACACGTCTACCGTGCACAATGGGAAGCAGAAATATCGTCTGTCATCTGAGGGCTTGAAATGCACTCATTGTGGTAATCAAAAACATACAATCAAAACTTGCTTTAAGTTGCCCGGGTATCCTGATTGGTGGAATGATCTTCAGGCTAAGAAATGTTGTGACACGGCCAGCAAAGGCGGAAGTCTTGGTACCGTAGCTGTGGCTAATGCAGAGCCTCACTTATCTTTTAAACCACAAGTTGCCCATGGTTCAGACATTTCCTCCTCTCCTGACTCAAGTAACCTTGGTTGTGTTTATTATAGTTCATCTGGTGATGCTGACCGTGGTACATGCCTATTGGACTCGAGCGCCATTAACCATATGATGTTTGATGCTAAGGATTTCACACAAACTTCCTTAACGAGACGTACCAATATCACCAATGCTAATGGCGTTATTTCCCCAGTCACTGGCGTGGGCACTGTGACATTAACCCCTACTTTGCAGCTACCTAATACATTAATTGTTCCATCACTATCTCATAAGCTCCTCTCTGTAAACCAAGTGACATATGATCTTAATTGTATTGTGCTTATGTATCCTACCTTTTGTCTTCTCCAAGACATTCTCACCAAGGAGATCATTGGGCATGGTACTAAGAGAGGGGGGCTCTATTATATGGAAGACTTTAGTGTGGGCAACGAACATCATATGCAGCATTCTGTTGGTGTCAATGAGAAGGAGATCTGGCTTTGGCATCATCGTTTAGGACATCTGTCCTTTACATACATGAAATATTTGTTTTCAAATTTGTTTTATCAATTGAAGCATTTTGATTTTCAGTGTGAAACTTGCATTTTAGCAAAGAGTCATATGGTTTCTTATCCTTTGAGTCCGAATAAAAGAGATACTCATTTCGCCTTGATCCACTCCGATGTGTGGGGTCCTTCCCTAGTTACTATTGTGTTCGGGTTTTGATGGTTTGTGTTGTTTGTTGATGATTGTACCCGCATGACTTGGCTTTATTTGCTAAAACATAAAGATGAAGTTTTGAGTGTGTTTTAAGTCATTTCATGTTATGGTAAACACACAATTTTCTGCTAAGGTTCAAGTGTTTTGATTGCTCAATGGTGGTGAATATGTTAATCACAACTTTCGTGATTATTTCCAACACCATGGCATTCTTCATGAAACTTCATGCCCCCAGACTCCTCAGCAAAACGGTATTACTGAGCGAAAAAACTGACATGTTCTTGAGGTTTCCCAAGCTCTCTTACTAGGTGCCCATGCTCCTCATAGGTACTGGGCTGATGCAGTTACCACATCTGTGCACCTCCTGAACCGAATGCCCTCTAAGGTGTTGGGTTTCCACACACCATTACAAGCTCTTGCGCTCATACCCCCGGCCCCCCGGCCACCGTATTGATGCTTCAGCCTCGTGTGTTTGGGTGCGTCGCTTATGTCCATCTCCATAAGAACCAGAGGACTAAGCTAGACCCGTGTGCTCGTTGATGCTTATTTTTGGGGTATGCATTTCATCAAAAAGGCTATAGATGCTACGACCCCAATTCTAATCGCACCTATGTATCCATGGATGTCACCTTCATGGAAATCGAAACCTTTTTCCCACCCAATTCTCCTCTTCAAGGGGGAGACTGGGACAGGAAGAGCCGAAATGGATGGAACTAGACTGGTCGAGCTTGTCCAAAACACATGTGGAGCCAATGCAATCAGTATGTGTTCCTCAAGCTCCTAGACATCAAGAAGTTACTCACGAAGCTATAGTTTCTTCCCCCTCTGCAGTACCCGACGACCCAACTCCTAAGAATGTTCCTAAGGTAAGCTCTTTTAACACCAATATCATGGAATCTTGCTGGTTATGTATTACCTCACAGGCATAATCGTGGCAAACCACCAATCCACTACTCACCAGACATTGAGGAAAGAAGATCACCATATCCCATTGCCAATTATATGTCCACAAAGGGGCTGACCGAACCTCTCAAGACCTTTGTGCATGACATTTCCACTTATCATGTTTCAACAAGGGTGGAAGAAGCCATGGAAGACCCGAAGTGGACTCAAGCAATCAAAGAAGAAATTGAAGCATTGATGAAGAATGAAACATGGAACCTAGTGCCATTACCGAGAGGAAAGAAAACAGTAGGGTGCAAGTGGGTGTTCTCTATCAAACACAAAGCTGACGGATCTGTATATGATGTTGATACCAGATATCACAATATACCTATGAAGGTACATTATAGTTTCTGCTCTCGAGTATCTAATATTTTAAATCTTTGTACATTATGTTTTTCCAATTATAATTTACACCAACATTATACAAGAAAAAGTGTACATGCTAAGTGTTTCTGTAGTATCTATTCCAATACTTTTTAAGTGTTGAATACTGCAATTTGCAAGTTAGAACTCTTTTACTATTGTTTATGAGAAAATATGTGTCGGTTAGATGACATCATGACATTATACTTTCACTAGCCTGTTCTGTTGTATTTTTGTTGATACATGGTTAAACATATTGAATTGGCAAAAAAAATTCATTCGAGAACAATAATAAATGACTATTGGATGCCAACTGTATGTTTATGTCAGCCTAAGATTGTCACTGTTTTTAATCTTAGTCATGTGAGAAAAGAAACCAACTTATGGGAGAAGTGCAGATAAAATCTAAGTTGGATCAGAGACAAAACACCTGAGGAAAACATAATGTTAAACTATTACCATATGATCTGTAATTTTTAGAAAATTTGTATGAACCATTTTTCTGTTGCACTTATAAATATATCTATTCCGTTGTGTTTCAAACGCTGAAATTGAAGGATCAAGATTTTCTTGGAGAGGCCACGTGTGTTCTATCAGAGGTATGCTGCCTTGGGATCAATCAAGCTCATTGAGAATGCATATGCATATTCACTAAGCTGGTGCAAATTGAGTATACAATTATATCAATTTTCAGAATTTTTGTATTAAAAGCTTCAATAGGAGAAAGACTATCGTGAGAGCTTTTTCCCCAATTAAGTGGTATATTAAGATATTAGGTTGCCATCGATGCAGTTGAAGAGCATGTTGCAATTGCTACCATTGTTAACCGTACTGAATATCAAATCCTTCCCCCCTCTTCCATGGCAGGTACTTACCAAACAAAATCAGAGTTTAACCCTTAATCTTCATAGTAAAATTGGGCATGTGGGTTTAAGGAACTTAGGGGTACTCACCATCCATGCAGAGGAAACAGTTGCTTCAAGGAGGGTTGTTGAGATGATGCTCCATTGTTCTTACTTGGATAACAAGGACATATTTTCTAAAAGTGTATGTATTTGCAAAGCTTTATGTTACGTATGCATGTATATTCGTTGTTTGTTTCATCCTTAAAATTCATCACTTTATTCTAGGACCCTTTTCTAAGAATATCTAGAATTGTTGAGAGTGGAGGCTCCATTCCAATATGCAAGACTGAAGTAGTGAACAACAATTTAAATCCAAAATGGAAACCCCTATGCCTGAGTATGCAGCAGTTTGGAAGTAAGGTAAACTTGTCACCTTATGATTTGGTCACACTATATTATAGGATATTCTGCTATTTGGACGATTAAGAAGATGCATGTGGTGCATGAAATTTGACTCGTTGCAGGATAACCCATTGTGATAGGTCCCAACACAGAGAATTTAACACTAAGACAATTGTCCTCTTCGGGTGAGAACGTACCACACTTTTGAATGTAAATACTTGATTGATTTTTTAATGACAAACGATGGCTGCTTAAATAAGCAAAGACATGCACCATGAACCGAAACATAAGGGAAACTGCGACTAACAATTGTAAAACAGAATTCAAATAACAGAGCATAATTAACGGAAGATAAATGACGTAAAACTCGCAACACTTCGTTCCACTTCTACATGTTGAGCTATGACCCAGTCCTGCATGCAGCTTACGTCCCCAAATATTTCAGATTCGGTTTATGCCCCCTCTCAGATCGTCGTGGCTTAACACATTGACTATCGAGTGCTTTGATTTCAATAGCAGTGGTAAACATTTGCTTATTGGGTAAGTGGAATTTCGATAATCTGTGGATTCATTTTTGCTTGGTTTCCCTTGTTATCTGAGTTTAGTCTCTGGTTCTAAAGAAGATACTATTCTTAAATTTACCATATCAGTAAACTTCAGAAGTCAGTGGCCGACCTGGAAAAACTTCATGAAGGTAGAAGTGGTGCAAATCTTACCATAACATCTCATCATGGTCACAAGAAGGTACTTATTCATAATTGCAGTAGAATTTTTTAAAATATTTCGGTTTATTCATTTTATTTGAATTTGCATTTGTTCAATGATTCATCAATATAGGTTTTGAAGGGAGAGCTCTGTGTGGATCAATTTTGTGAGAAGGAACAATACAGCTTTCTTGATTACGTTTCTTGTGGATTTGAGCTTAACTTTATGGTTGCGGTTGACTTTACAGGTAAGTAATTTCTAGAGGACTATTTGTACATGTGATAATTGATTTTTTAATTTTTTGTTCTCTTTTTTCTGGTTGTAAATGTTTCACTCAAATGTCATATTCATAATTTGAATATTCAATTTTAATTGGTCCAACCTCTAATGGAAATCCTCGGAACCCAAATTCTTTACACCACATTGATCCTTCCGGCCAGTTGAATTCTTATCGAAAGGTGAGTCTGTGCATCCTGATCTGGTGCTTTCAACAGCGTATTATTTTGACTCCAAAACTAGTGTAGCCAAATTCTTTGGATCGATTGGCATGTCCTTCCTCTCCTCCAGATCGAGTTATCCTATATGAGCTCATAAGTTGTATTTTCCTTATGATATTGACCCTCAAATTTACCTCCCCACATATAACACTGACCTGGGAAATTAGTTGTTATCTTGATTTGGTTCATATATATATATATATATATCTTTTATGAAGTTTGGTCCCTAAACATGTTTCTAAATTGCTTTCTTTTATTTCTGTTTTAACTCAATTTGATCAAGTGGCTTGTTTTCAATATCCAATTTGCTCTCTTGAGTTTTTGAGAAAACAAGTTTATTTGTTCTGGTTTGTTAAGGGGGCCTTCTGTTAGCCTGTATTTAAAGAAATTATTGCTGATGGGCGAAGTTTTTATCTGATTGATAACCGAATTTTTTTCAGGATATAATGGAGGTTGGGGAGGTTGTTCAATTTTATGATTCTGATAGGCGCTTTCCTGCTTGGGGCTTCGGTGGGAAAACATTTGATGGAACCATCTCACATTGCTTCAACCTGAATGGAAGCGTAGGAAGCTTTGAGGTGAGAGGAGCCCATTTTATAATTATTGTTTCTTCGTCTCTGATGCAACATTGCAACACTTTGGTTTGCATCTACTGGCGTTTCCACAGAACTATCGCCATCTTGTTTGCCCTCCTGCAATACTGTAGTTAATCCCTTTTTTTTTTCAACTTGTGTATCTCATCATTGTCTGTTCTTAACAAATTTTATTTTTATCTTTTTTGCTTTGTTTGATTTTTTTCTTCCTCTACCACTTCTAGTTATGAATAGAGTGTCATAGTCAGCCAATTAAGTAAGAAGTTGGTAAAAGCATTAGTTGAAAAAACACCGAGTATAGATAACCATGACACATGCAAAACTGTTATATATATACAATCATTTTAGAATGTCTTTATGGTCCTTCAAAATTTTTCTTAAGTAAATGAAAACGACAAAAATCAAATGGATCGATCGAGTTATCACCCAATACTCTTTCATAATGCTATATGTTTACACTCTACGTACGGTGCTTTTTTTCTTCCTTGTACAATTGTTAACATAATGAAAATGATACCTAATGTTATAAGACTCACATTGAAATCAAGTGATTTTGTGATTGTTGCATAGCATTAGTATCATTCTAATGAAAACTACATGTTCCTACTCCTCAAGTAACACATTTAGCTTCTAATTTTCAATAGGTCGAAGGAGTTGAAGGCATCATGTCTGCTTATGCAAGTGCTCTACATAATGTTACTCTGGTAGGACCAACGTTGTTTGGCCAAGTGATTAAAACAGCTGCTCAAATTGCAAGCCAATCCGCTTCATACAACAGCAAAAAGTACTTTGTCTTGCTCATTATTACCGTAAATAGAATAATTAACTTCATTTGTTGTCTGTTTCCACCTTCAGTCCTTCATTTGGTATTCAAATAATTTGTCACCTTTTATAGGATGGAGTCCTTACAGACCTTCAAGAAACGAAAGACGCTTTGGTGAAGGCATCTGATCTTCCACTATCAATTCTTATAGTGGGAGTGGAAGGTGCAGATTTTGAACAATGGAGCATGGCATTGTTTTCCTAGAACTTGAGAACTTACCCTCGTGTTAATCTGTCATCTAACTTAAGTTTTTGTAACAGGTCCTTGATGCTGATAAAGGACAAAAATTAGAGAGCTCTACAGATTGTTTTGCTACACGTGACATTGTACAGTTTGTTCCAATGCGAGATGTTCATGGTAAGTACATAATGGCACGTGCACATATGGAGCTAAAATTGGGTCCAGATGCATGTTTCTTTGCCAAATTGAGGGGACTGTCATAAAAGGTTGTTCTTGGTGCAATTCAACTAAGATCTTGTGGTCTTGTGACTGAGAGCCATGGCGGTAATGATGCACCATAATTAACTGCTTTGGAGTGTTGGGAGAGTCCCCATGCTCACATCTTCCCTATTCGCAGAATAATAAGCAAGAACAAATGTTTGCTTCTAGCAAATAAGAAGAGAGTTTGTTTCCCAAAAAAGGAAGGAAACTGTTGAGGAAGGTGACACATGGGCCGGCCTCATGCACCAATCAGAATATTGATCTTGTGGTGGTAGATGGTAGATCAGCCAGTACCATCCACCACCAGCCAAATCAAAGATAAGGCATGTGGAGGTCATAAGTGGATTGACAAAAACAAATTGAGAGTTTACATTTCCAGCAAAATGGTGCCAAGGTGCGGAAAATGGAGGTGAAAACGAACTTAAATGTCTGGAAGACACTTTAGGGACTTGAGGTGCAAGTAAAGAAGAGTTAACTGCCGAAAACAGAGCAGGCGAGGGGTGGTGAGTGCCACCGATGCTTGTCGTTGGTGGCGAGTGGTAATATGTGTGGTTGTTTGGTACCTAAGTGCAGTGGCTATGGATGATCAAATGGTGGGGATTCTATATTTGGTGGGCTTGTGGTGGTTGGAAACGGTTGGACAGCAGTAGAACTAACCTCCAAGACCTAACAAAATAGAGACAAAAGAAGAAGAAGATGAGGGGAAATTTTTTTAAAATTTGGATAAATGGAATGAGAAGACCTAGATTGGAGAGAAGATTGAGGGAGAAAGGAAGGAGGGAAAGGGTAGGGAGAAGTTGGGACGTACTTCGTTCCTCACAGCGTGAGATTGGGAGGGAGAGTTTTTTAGAGACAATTAAGAGCTTTTTTGTGGGGAGAGAGAAAGCAACAAAACCACATCGTTGATTACAATGCCTAGTTAGATAATTATTCATTGGAGTGAAGAAAGGATTAAAGGGTGGGTTGAACACTGAAATTGTGTCTGACACATGAACTGCTGTTGCCATGCACCACTGTCTTGGTCCTTCATTTTGCATGTTTTTTTTAAACTCTTTATGGATTAAACATTGACCGACCATGGTTGACCAACACCAAACAGCTTGGCTCCTTCATTTACAACCCAAAAGTCAGTTCAACTTCATTTTTCCGTTGACGTTTGTATCGTCTGTTTGGGACTATTGACTTTTGTATCAAATGGCATGAACAGTTTCCTTTTACTTTTATCTTGTTGCAGCTGTTTTGTTTTTGCTTCAACCCCATCATTTAACTTCAACTATAACATAGTCGTCGTGTGCCATGTGTAGGTGGGCATATTTCTGTGGTCCAAGTCCTTTTGGAAGAGCTACAGGACAGTTTTTGACGTACATGCGGTGTAGAGATATCAAGCCACACCCTCTCCATAAAGCCCAAGCATCTAGTAGTTGAGTATATGTACCAACTCCACAAAAGGTCGATGACACACAAAGGTTGGATAGGGTCAAATAAGGTATGATATATACCACTGATCAAGATCAACAGAAATTGCCAAGGTTTTTCGAAGTCTATCCCACCGATAGATTGACCTACCTGAAAGTAGGTACTATTTCATTTTTCCTTGGTGGGTGTGGGCAAGGAGTTATAGTTTCAATGCCAAGAACGAAATAGGAGGTTATATGAGATTGTTCAACATCCCTCTCTCCCCCCGGAAAGAAACCCCCACAGAGGGCCTTCCCTCTTCCACTGACGCTTGTCTCTTCTTTTGCTCCAAGTTTTTATTTTTAATCTGTGTGAGCCATTAAAGGCTAGATACAGTGTATTTCATCCATTCCACAATCTCACTTGCACACCACCAATGGAAGCGTCAGTTCTTCATCGACCTCTTCCACCATCCAAAAGAAGTCTTCCGCCTATGCGTGGTTGTCAAAAGCCATTTGCAGCACATGTAACAACTACCACATGCATGCTACCCGTATGGTATTGATTTTGGCCCTTTTTTAAAGCTACTCTCTTATAGTTGGCCGTTGGTTGGCTTACTAGCATTTTTTTCCTTATTTTCTTGATTTTTTTTCTTTTATTTCAAAAACTTTGATCTTCAAATCTAGGCTCCAATTGCAGCCATGCATGCACCACCCAAATGTCTCCTCATTCAGTTTACGACTTACGACTCACTCTTCTACTGTTTTGATCAACGCCCTCATGAGCCATACGTGCCATTGTTTGTACTTGCATGGTCCTCATGTACCGCCACACCGCCACAGCATACTTTCCCCTTCACGGCCCTACCTGATCTATACCTTCAATTCTTTAACTTTTATCTCCTCATTGGTTTTCTTCAACTATGGGACCAGACTAATTATCTTATACCAATTTTCGAGTTATGTTTATTTTCTTGTTTTATAAGTTTTTTTGGGTGATTGAGGGGATATCCCATCCCCTCAAGTTGTATTCATGTTTTCTTTACTAATGTAATTATTTCTTCCTGAAAAAGGGAGCATATATTCAAAGAAACTAGTAAGTGTATCAATATTATGTTGCGTCTTTGGCATGTCCAAAAAATCACACAAGATGATAGAGAGACAATATTTAAGTGGTTCGGCAACTTGCCTACGTCCACTGAAGCGGAAACTCAGTATTTTCAATATGTTTATACAAAATTACAAACACCCATAAATAAGCTCTCTATCTCTCAAAATGCCATCTGTTCTGGGTTTTCCCAGAACTTATATTTCGCCTCAGCCTTCTGCCTTGATCGCTCATCTCAGTGAGGATGATTTTAAACTTCAACAAATTACCTCCTTTTATAGGAGAAGCCATAAGGGACAAACTCACACACTTCTTGACCAAGAGGAAGGCTTCTTTCGGTGCAGCAATTTTGGTCAATATTTGCTGCCATAGAAGGGACTTTCAGTGGGTGGGTGGCTGCAAGTTCAAATGGCATTTCACACTTGGGGGGTTTCCAACATATTATTCGAATGCGAGCTTTTACACCAAGTTTTTCTCTTATTATATATAATTGTACACATGGCTTTTTTCTNGTACTGTTTCCTTTTTCCTTCGTGGGTGTGGGCAAGGAGTTATAGTTTTAATGCCAAGAATGAAATCGGAGGGTATATGAGATTGTTCAACATCCCTCTCTCCCTCCAAAAAGAAACCCCCACCGAGGGCCCTTCCCTCTTCCATTGACGCTTGTCTTTTCTTTTGCTCCAAGTTTTTTTTTTAATCTGCGTGAGCCATTAAAGGCCAAATACAGTGGATTTCATCCATTCCACAACTCACTTGCACACCACCAACGGAAGTGTCAGTTCTTCATCGACCTCTTCCACCATCCAAAAGAAGTCTTCCGCCTGTACGTGGTTGTCAAAAGCCTTTTGCAGCACATGTAACAATTACCACATGCATGCAGCCCGTATGGTATTGATTTTGGCCCTTTTTTAAATTCACTCTCTTATAGTTGGCCGCTGGTTGGCTTACTGGCATTGTTTTTCCTTATTTTCTTGATTTTTTGCCTTTTATTTCAAAAACTTTGATCTTCAAATCTAGGCTCCAATTGCAGCCATGCATGCCCCACCCAAATGTCTCCTCATTCAGTTTACGACTCACTCCTGTTGTTTTGATCAATGCACGCATGAGCCATACATGCCGTTGTCTATACATGTATGGTCCTCATGTACCGCCACACCACCACAACATACTCTCCCCTTCACGGCCCTACTTGATTTATACCTACAATTTTTTAACTTTTATCTCCTCATTGTTTTTCTTCAATTATGGGACCAGACTAATTATCTGATACCAATTTTCGAGTCGTGTTTATTTTCTTATTTTATCAGTGTTTTAGGGTGATTGAGGGGAGATCCCATCCCCTCAAATTGTATTCATGTTTTCTTTACTAATGTAATAATTTCTTCCCAAAAAAGGGAGCATATATTCAAAGAAACGGGTAAGTGTATCAATATCATTCAACTGCAAGCTTTTATACCAAGTTTTTCTCTTGTTACATAAAATTGTACACGTGACTTTTTTCTTTTGGCTGTAAGAATTCCAATCTAAAGTTCAAACTTCAAAGAGTTAAGCTCATATAAAAGATTTATGATTTCCTTTTTCTTATTTTAGACGTAAGACTAGTTGATCATCAATCTACCCTAAAGTTTTTGGGAGAAAGCAAATTAGTATGTTATAAATTAAAGGTCCTAGTTTGTTAAAGTGCCTAGTTGAAATTTGAATACCTATTTTCCTTTAATATATGATGATTTTGGGACTCTATTTTTTAAAAACTATAAACCTATGAGACAACATAATCTAAATAATTAAACTATTTATCCAAAACAAAATATTAAAAGACATCAATCTCATCTATGTTGGAGTACGTACATCTACAACAACAACAACAGGTCATCTTTAATTAGCACCAGATTCAGTTTTGTTATGTATAAGCAATTTTTCGTACCGAATGCGCACCAAAAGATGACAGACATGGCTTCTTCAAAGATCTAAATAGGTACTTGAGGTTGATTATAATTTATCATCTTTTCAATTAGATTATACCATTTTCTTTTCAATTACTTCTTGGATAATGATGTTGATTTGTTTTTATTTGGATTGTGGATCAGGTCTTTGCATTGGATATAATCTAATTGGAAAAAGAAAAAAAACGCAAGAATTCATTAGAGGGAAAAAAACTAGATACACCTTGGAAGAGAAATAACCAAATGCATGAAAAAAAACACTAAGTTTTTACTTGAAGATTTTAAAAATAAAGAAACCCAAAAAAACAGATCTACAAATATAGAAATTCAAGAAACACAAAAAATTAGATCTGCAAACACATATACTCATATCTACAAATACATAAACTCAAATATAGCTAAAGTGGGCAATGACAAACGAGAGAGGAAAGTGATATACAAACATAGAAACTCATATCAAGGCAAAGTGGACAAGAGAGAGGAAAGTGATGTGCAAACTGAGAGAGAGAGAGAGAGAGAGAGAGAGTGAGAGGAACATACCAAGTAGTTAGAAGAAATTGACATTAATCGACGGCGGCCACTGCTAGTCATCGGTGACGATGGATTGATTTTAAGGATGCTAAGGTTTTGGGGAGAGGGAGAGACAGTGAGTGATAAATCAAGTCTGAGATGAAATTGATTTTGTTTTCTCTGGCATTCGGGGAAGGGGAATTAATCATACAACCTCGAGCTACGATCGCATCTGCTATCTACCTATCTACCTACTTAAAATTCAGTTCAACTAAAGTCGGTCATGGATATATGGGTCAATAACCAATATCTAGTGGGTAGAATAATATTCTACTTGCTCGGATCCAATCTGGGCGGATAACCCTTTTTAAATTCACCCTTTTTAAATTCACTACCTAAGAGAAAATTAGAAGGAAAAAAATGTTAATGGAGCTTGAATTCCTCAGCCTCCACTTCAACCCAGTTGAAGCTGGATGTCGGAATCGTCTATGGTCTCCTCTATAATGCCAATGCAAGTTCCTACAGACTTTCCCATGGATATGGCCTCTGAAAGCTTAGCTCATGCTAATTCATGGCGCCGCAAAAGTAGGATTGTATTCAGTACAGACCATCTGACTTGGGAATCCGCTTTCTTCTGTGTGAAGGCCAAGCTTTTGAGTACGTAGCATGTCCAACTGTTCCATCATTTGCTTACTATGTCAAATAAGTAAGAACTAGTACAAACCTTTTTAAAGTCAGCAAGGCCTCCCTCAGCAATTCCATATAAAAGATACTCAGCCGCCACACCCGCCAGTGCTATACATGGGAATCTGTTCAGTGTCTGAAAAACAAAAGGATTTGTTTCCAGGGAGACGAAACTCATTATTTTCAATCAAAAAGACTAAATATTTTTTAAGAGTAACATTAAATGAAATATGTTACATGCATGTCTATAACTAACCGAACCCCCTCCAATGAAACCTTTTGAATTCCACTTTTACATAGACCACTTCCCTTATCAAAGGTTAAGCTGCTATTGTTTAGCCATGCTTGATTAAATCTAAGCATTAACAGGTCCTATGCATCAAGTCAATGGATCAGACCAATCCCAAAGAATTTATTCTAGAAAAAATGCCACAATCTCTGTATCTAAAGTTCTATTATTTATTGTTTGATCAATGATACCATGACAGCGTCCAACATACTTGTTAGTTTTAGGTATACCACCAATTGTGTAAGGGACACAGCTCCATTACCTCGATGGCTACAAGATCTTATCAACGCCCATGAATGAAAAATTATATATCAAATTGCTGAAATGGAAAGACTGGATGTTATCATATAACTTTGTGTCGACAAAGTTAACGAGTTGAGTAGCAGACTCGACCTGCTGATAGTTGCCACAGGTTTAACCTGTGACAACAAAGACAATAGACAATAGACAATAACTCCCTCAAGTCGACTTGTGACAAGACCCAAAAGAGCTTTGAGCTCTGCTCAATTGTATAAAGAACCAAGCTACCAACACCTCCATCAAAAGAGACCTAGAAACAACCAATATTGTAAGATTCTAGTATTAGTATGGTAAAGACAATTCGACCTTGTCTCCACTTTTAGAGATTTAAGCAACACGTGAGTGGGTGAGTCGGCCAATGAAATAATTTTAAGTGCCTCCAAGAATAACACAACATATTGGTACTCAACCAAAAACACACAATTTCATAATAAAACAAGTCCTTGGAACATAGTTTCAGAAAAGGGTCTTGGGTAGAGAGAGAGAGAGAGAGAGAGAGAGAGAGAGAGAGAACGGAATTACTGAATCCAGTGTCCACAGAAACAGCTGCCCCAGAGAAAAATATAGAACTTGTTGTGGGCTAAAGCCAAGCACATTCCAGGCAGCAGGCCCTCCTAGAGCAGCAGCAAGTTGCAGGTTTCTTTCTATTGAACCAAGTGTTGCATCCACCGGTGACAAAAGAGACGATGCTTCGATTCCATTCAGCCTCAATTCATCCAAGGAATAAAGTCTTAGAGGCACCTGCATCATTGACTCCCTTGTATGATGAAGAACCAATCTTTATCAACTTTGGACAAGTACACAGGGAGAACAACTATCTACTAGCGATGTGCAGATACATAAAACTCTATAACAATGAATTATTACAATTCTATTTCTGAATCATAAATCAGACTACATCTTCGCCAATTTGCAGCTAGACTCATCCAAGATTGCAAAGACAATTCCCCTTTATTTTGCATCAAGACAATTTGATATTTTTCATTTGAACGTTTTATTTTTACGTTCGAACGTGAACGCTGGTGAGTTGACGTTTGAATGTTTCATTTGCACATTATTGGGTAATTGTTCAAACATAAAAAATTAACCTTTTGGATGGTTAATATATACGTCAATGCAGAATTGGTAGATCCAATGGTTTGAAGTCAGTGGGGGCAGATGACCCTTCATTCCCATTAATGTTAGTGAAATAAAACGTAGTTTAATTATGGTTGCTTGTTGTATTATGCCTTCTTTACATTCAAATCTCTCTTCTATGTACGAGAGAATGCCAAAAATATAAAAAGGGGGATTGACATTGTATGAATTTGAATTATAATCTTCTGATTATAATTTGACCATTTGATCTCGGCCTTTTGATTATGAGTTTTATAATAGTACTGTGTTTTTCACCATTTTGGTTTCTACAGGATATAATATAGTTTGTTGTAAAGTCTATTTCTTTTACAAACTACTTGAGGTCATGTTTGGGAAGTGAGGAGGAATTCTCCTGCCTTCACTCGTGTGGAAGGTGTAGTTTTCTTGCCATTGGCCAGGCTGTTTTTGTGCAAAAACTGTTGTCTGCTGTTGCTTAGAAGGAATATTTTTCTGCATGAAGGCTGTTTTCAATCCCCTACATCAGAGTTGAAGTGGTGCTAAGGGATTGTTTAGATTCTGTTTTAGCGAGTTTGATGAAGCCTTTATGTTATTGTGGAGATCCTACAATTGCAGAAGCTTGGGGCATAATCACTGTTGTTTTATTCTGTCAAGATCTTGGCTTAGACTAGTTAATATTTGAAGGTGATTCTATTCAAGTGGTCCAAGGCAGCTTCATCGAGGGTGGGGGCAGGGAAGGGAAGCTAAACTGCTTGAGCTCAGACACAAGTACTCTTCCTGTTTGATTTCATTGGATAATTAAGCATGTGGAGACATAAAAAAATAATATGCGCGATACTTATATATCTTATAACTATATCTAGCATTGTTAAAAAAATATCTTAAAAAAAAGTATGTTACTAATAAAAAAATATCAAAAAGTGATTTAGTTGAGTTTTAAGTTTTAGCTAACTCCTCTCCACGATTTTAAAAAAAAAAATTATAAGTATATTATTATCAGTATTCTATTAACAAAAAAATAAATATTTTAATCATTTAATTTTTCAAAAAAAAAGACACATGGATATGGAGGATGGCAATATATTCATTTCATAAATAAAATAATATTGCATAAAAAATATATATATATATAATATTAATTAACACTTCTTCTTCTTTACCATTACCAAAAAAAAGAGAAAAAAGAAAGATCTACTGTACGGTTCTCTTTATCATTCCTCTCGTTCTTTACTGTCGCCCTCTCTCTTTCTCTCTGCTTTGCCAGGTACTCTCTTCCTATCCTCTCCGTCTCAAGGTTTTAATTGGAACTTCTTTTTTCTCTATCTTTTGTCTTTTAATCTCATGGAAATTATTAACTGGGTTTGTTTAAAAGAAAAGGTAGGGAAGGTAGAAATTGGAAAACAAAATGGATTTTTATGGTGCTTGGTATTGTAGAGTTTTTAATCTCGCTAAAGTGATAGTCTCCACCTATTGTGGTATTACTATTTGGGTAAATACTGAATTCTGGTTTTTTAGGTAGATGCATTTTCGTTATTTTGTGCATGTATTTGTCGATGTAAATGATCCATTGCGAGAATCTTGGCAGAACACTCTGATTTCTTTTCACTGGGAATCTTGGCAGAACACATCTACAATAACACATAATGCATTCTTGTTTTTTCAAGTTTTTGAACCTTTTTTTTTTTTACCAATTTAATTGAATCCGAGTGTCTGAAGAATTAAATACAAGTCCATGAAAGCCTTGAAAAAAATGACCAGTTAACTAAAAGCATTTGACTTTCTTATTCTCATTTTCTTCTCTTTTTGTTTCCTCCTATCCTAATTGTTTAATCCGGTTTGCTTCTGGTTAGCAGATAACAAAGAAAAACTTTTCATTGGCAACGTGCTTGCTGGGAAACATCTTGATCAGGCAGCATCTTGGTTTGTGGAATATTTTTTTTGATTAGTAAGATCGTGTAATATGGAACATGAAAGAAACAAGGAAGCAGAGACTCCTACAGAAGCACCCACTGAATCAGAATGTTATGAGATTGGGGATTTTGGGTTCATAAAAGCACGAAGTCAGATATTGCTGCTGTGTCGTTTTATTTAAGTGGTTTAAATTCAGTATTTTATTTAGTCAAAAGTTGTGGGCTAGGTGGGTCCTTAGTGGGTTGTTGTTTTTATTAGTGCTTGTAACTGTCTGGGTTAGTTGTTTAATTCCGTAAGTAATGGGTTTTGCCCCACGTTGTGTAACGGGTCACTGTCCATGGCCTATTTATGTTAACTGCATTCAATGAAAGAGGATAGCAAATTATCTTCAAATTACAGAATATTTAAAATCATAACAGTGGTATCCAGAGCACGGTTCTGGCACCATGGCAGAGGGAACACGCAATGCTCAGTTGCATGAAGCAGTTGCTGCTTTGAAGGCTGAATCCACGCAGGTAAGGGAGGAGCAGGACAGGCAGAAGCATTTGTTGGAGGCCATCTTTCAACAACTCAACAACTTAGCGTCCAGCTATGAGCACTTGGTGGTGAATGCTGCAAAACAAAACTCAGAAGAGAATTCATCAGGTAATAATCCTCTTAGAGTAAATGGTAACCCTCTATTTGAGGGTGGTGGGGGAATTCAAGCAAGGACACTTCGTTTGGACTTCCCAAAATTTGATGGATCTGATCCTATTGAATGGATCCTTAGGGCTGAGCAGTTTTTCTCTTACTACAACACTCCTGATGACCAGAAGGTTCAAATTGCCTTCTTTCACATGGAGGGTAAAGCCCTTACTTGGTATTGTTGGCTGGTAGAGTCGAGTCCTGTGAACACGTGGGATGAACTTGTGGGGGCACTTAAAATTAGATTTGGTCCTACAGCTTATGAGGATCCCATAGGAGTTTTTACAAAACTCTGACAAGTCAATTCTGTTGAGGAATACCAAAGTCAGTTTGAGATTCTGTCTAATAGAATCAAAGGTATTACAGAAGAATTTAGAGTGAGCACTTTTATAAGCGGGTTAAGAGATGACTTGAAAATTCCAGTTGCTATGTTTAAACCAACCACTTTATTAGCTGCTTTTGGATTAGCAAGGTTACAAGAGGAGGAAGTGGGAAGGAGAAGTCAAGGTTACCAACCCAAATACCATAATCCACAACCCTTCAACCAATATCAACACCCTAAGCTACCAACAATCCCACCCATCCTTAGACTGCCTGCACCTCCACCTAGACCCGAATTTAAAAACCAAAATACAGCTATGAGACCACCACCTACCATGGCCAGAAAACCCAACTTTCCCATCAAAAGAATTACCCCCACTCAAATGCAAGAGAGAAGAGAGAAGAAACTACGTTATTATTGTGATGAAAAATATTACCCAGGCCATAGGTGTAATAGACCCAGGATATTCCTCATTGAAGGCATGGGAATTGAGGAAGAAGAGAGTGTGGAAGTGGAAAAAGAAGATGGGATATTAATTGTTATCCAATCTGAGGAGTTTGAGAAAGAAGAAGTGGGAGAATTATTGGGCATCTCCTTACATACTATTGCTGGTTCATTATCTCCTAAAACCATGAGGTTGTTTGCTGAAATTAATCATCAAAAAGTTTTGATTTTGATTGATACAGGCAGTACTCATAGTTTCATAGATCCTTATGTAGCAAAGAAGTCCAATCTGTCAAGGGAGGAAACCCACTTAACAGTTCAAGTAGCTAATGGTGCCACTCTTCCTTGCCTTGGTCAATGTAAGGCAGTCTCTTTTAAACTACAAAATCATGAGTTTATGGCTAATTTATATATGTTGACTCTTGGGGGATGTGATGTAGTTTTGGGCGTTGATTGGTTAAGTAGGCTAGGGTCTATTCTATGGAATTTTTCTGATTTAACTATGAAGTTTCAGTTTGGAAATAAATATGTTCAGTTGCAAGGGATTCAAAGACCAGTGCACAATATTGTGGAGGAAGTTCCGACTGTGAATCTCAAAGAGGGGGCTGTGAGAGGAATTTGGCTGCACATTATGGAGGGTAATAATGGTCAGGGTAGTGCAATACAACCAGCAGACGTGCAAAAAATTTTGGATCAATTTCAATAGGTCTTTGCCGAGCCAAAGGGGTTGCCACCTCTCAGGAATTTTGATCACAAAATTAAATTACTGGAAGGTACTAAACCCATTTGTGTGCGACCCTACAGGTACCCTTATTATCAAAAAGAAGAAATAGAGAAGCTGGTAGCTGAATTACTAAAGAATGGAAGCATAAGGAGTAGTCAAAGTCCCTACTCTTCTCCAGTATTACTTGTTAGAAAGGCTGATGGCAGTTGGAGAATATGTGTGGATTATCGTGCACTCAACAAGGAAACCATAAAAGATAAATACCTTATTCCCAATATTGATGAACTGCTTGATGAGCTTGGAGGGGCTGAGGTATTTTCTAAGTTGGATTTGAGGTCGGGATATCATCTGATACGCATGAATCCTGATGACATCCCTAAAACTGCATTTCGTACGCATGAGGGACATTATGAGTTTTTAGTAATGCCCTTTGGGCTTACTAATGCACCATCTACATTTCAAGGGGTGATGAATGATATGTTTAGACCTTATTTGAGGAAGTTTGTGCTGGTATTTTTCGATGATATCCTAATTTACAGCAAGTCTATGCAGGAGCATGTTCAACACCTTACTCAGGTTCTGGAATTATTACAAGCTTACCAGTTTTATGCAAAGCTGTCAAAGTGTGTTTTTTGCAGTAATGAGGTAGAGTACTTGGGACATATTACCACACGAGATGGAGTTAAAGCAGATCCTCAGAAGCTGGTTGCAATGCAAGAATGGCCAACTCCTAAAAACCTTAAGGCACTAAGAGCTTTCTTAGAACTCACAGGATATTATAGGAAGTTTTTCAAGGGGTATGGAGCAATAGCAGCCCCACTCACAGCTCTTCTAAGGAAAAACTCTTTTTCTTGGAATGATAAGGCACAAGAAGCATTTGAGAATCTCAAAGAAGCAATGGTAAGGCCACCAGTACTCAGTTTACCCAATTTCACTAAAACTTTTGTGGTGGAATGTGACGCATCAGGGGAAGCATTGGGAGCAGTGTTAATGCAAGAAGGGCAGCCAATCGCTTATTTCAGCCAGGCCCTAAGGGGGAGGAGTCTAAATTTTTCCACCTATGAAAAGGAATTGTTGGCACTAGTGATGGCAGTAAGGAAATGGAGGCACTACCTATTGGGACAGTCCTTCAAAGTATGCACTGACCAGCAAGCGCTCAAATACCTCATTGAACAAAGAGTAGGGACCCCATCATAGCAAAAATGGGTTTCTAAGTTGCTTGGGTATGATTTTACGGTAGAATATAGAAGTGGGAAAAGTAATGCAGCAGCTGATGCCTTATCCCGAATGAAATATTCAGAACCCCATCACCCAAACAATAACCAAACACCAACTCCAAACACTAGCCAAACAGATCCAACACAACCCAAACACGATCCCATAAATCCAGAACCAGTTCCAACAAACCAAACCATCTAGAAAAACCAATTTCTCCAAAACCAAGCAATTAACATCGTGCAAGCTCAATGGATAGAAGAGTTGAAGAAGGCTTACCAACAGGACCCCATGTTGCAGCAGCTAATAAGCCACTAGCATCATGGAGACCTAGACCTATCTCGTTACCAACTCCGAAATGAGTTACTCTTTTACAAGGGTAGACTACATCTCGGGTCATTGGTTCCCTTCCAGCAGCAGATCCTGCACCAGTTTCACAGCAGTCCATTAGGAGGCCACACAGGAGTATTTAAAACACAAGCAAGAATCAAAAAGGAGTTTTACTGGCCAGGTTTAAGAAATGATGTCAGAACACTTATCAGGGAGTGTGATGTGTGCTAGAGGAATAAAGTTGAAGCCCTCCACCCCTTGGGGTTGCTTCAGCCTTTACCCATACCTAGCAAAAATTGGACAGATGTCAGCATGGATTTTATTGAAGGTTTACCTCCTTCAGGAGGCAAAACAGTGATCTTTGTTGTGGTGGACAGGTTAAGTAAGTATTCTCATTTTATGCCTCTTAAGCATCCATACACAACGCTAACAGTGGCTAGGGTATTTCTAGATAATGTCTTTAAATTACATGGGTTACCACAGACAATTGTTAGTGATCGAGATCCTGTGTTCACTAGCAATTTCTGGAAGGAATTATTCAGGTTATGTGGAACAGATCTATTGCTCAGCACCGCTTATCATCCTCAAACAGATGGCCAAACAGAGGCCATGAATAAAGTACTCGAATGCTACCTTCGATGTTTTTCCAGTGATAGACCAAAAGATTGGGTAAAGTGGTTACCTTTAGTTGAGTATTCTTATAATACCTCAGTTCATACATCTACAAAGGTGACACCTTTTGAAGCTGTCTATAGCCAGCCACCTCCACGGCTGTTGCCATACGAGTCAGGTACTACTAAAGTCCAAGCTGTTGATGAAGAGCTTCGAAACCGAGAGTTTATTGCTAAACTCATCAAGGAGAACCTACAAGAAGCCCAATCAAAGATGAAATATTTTGCTAACAAAACAAGAAGACATCAAGAGTTTGAGATTGGCGAGTGGGTTTACCTCAGGTTACGACCGTACAGACAAATGACAGTAGCTATGAGAAGGAATTTAAAGATCGCACCAAGATATTATGGCCCATTCAAAGTGATTCGTAAGGTGGGTAAAGTTGCTTTTGAACTAGAACTACCTCCGAAGCTAAGATTTACCCAGTATTTCATATTTCATGCCTCAAGAGGAAGCTTGGAGAAGGAAAACAAACCTGTGCAAACTTACCAATCATCACCTCTGATGGGTCTTTGGAACCGGAACCTGAGAGAATCTTGCAACGAAGGTTGAAGAAGAAAGGGAACATTGCTGGAGTTGAGGTGTTAGTGCAGTGGGCTAGAACCAACGAAGAGAATGCTACTTGGGAAGACCTAGAAACCCTAAGGAGGCGATTCCGTAACCTTGAGGACAAGCTTCCGTAAGAAGGGGGGTCTTTTATGAGATTGGGGATTTTGGGTTCCTAAAAGCACGAAGTCTGTCTTGAGATTTTGCTGCTGTGTCATTTCATTTAAGTTGTTTAAATTCAGTATTTTATTGAGTCAAAAGTTGTGGGCTAGGTGGGTCCTTAGTGGGTTGTTGTTTTTATTAATGCTTGTAACTATCTGGGTTAGTTGTTTAATTCCGTAAGTAATGGGTTTTGCCCCACGTTGTGTAACGGGTCACTGTCCATGACCTATTTATGTTAACTGCATTCAATGAAAGAGGATAGCCAATTATCTTCAAATTACAGAATATTTAAAATCATAACATTAGTGGATTATTAAATTCATGAGATCGATGGTTAATCTTTGATAAGGGTTATCGAATTTTATGTGCTTTTGCTCAAGCATCGGTGGGATTGTAAATTCAGGGAATCAGTGATCAAGGTTTTTTAATCTTAGTCATGGGTTCTTTGGCTTTATTTGTGATTTTGGTCGATGCTCTTGTTCATGCTTTCAAGAAATTTTGATTTTTTTGGAATTGGTAGAGCAGAGTATGCGCTTATCTGGGATTTTAAAGATTGGGATTTTCTGATTTGGATCTTGGTTGAAGGTAGAGTCATTTGATTTTGGATGCTCCCGATGGATTGCTTGTTTCATTTTTTTTCCTATTTTTGTTTATCATATGGTGATTAAGACTGCTAGGAGAGATGCAGAGACAATGGCACAATTGGGTTTTTACAAACTCCATGGAGATCCTTCAAACAGCAACAGTATGTGCATCTTTTGGCTTAAAGTTAGATGCCACAGAAACCCATGTTGGTTTGCTCATGGTGAAATGCCACACGAAACCAACAGTTCCAGTTTTGCAAAGCAATCCCATGCATTACCTGCAGATCATCCCAGGAAGAGGCCTTACTACCAAAAATCCAAGTATACACTGGTTTTGAGGAACGGAGGAAATACCTATGAACGTCGTCATCGTCGTCGGCGTGAAACTAGCTTTATGGTGACGGATCGTTGGGAGAGAAAGGGGAAGTACTGAAGTCTGAATAACAGAGGTGATGGAGGAGAGAGTGCCTACGAGTACGTGAAGTGCCTATTGGGTGTATGTGAGTTTATTGGTGATTTTTATGAAGTGCCTACGTGGCACGTTATTATTGGTCTGCTGTAAAAATGCATTTTATAGCCGACCGGCCGTAGCTTTTCTCATAGAACATACATATTCGACTTTATATTAAAAGTAATAACAATAGGAGAGGTAGTATAATTAAAAATTTTCATAATGAATTATATTATAATTTCATATTAATTTTAAAATATAATATGTTATTATTAATATTTTACTTTCATAAGTGCGAGAATGTAAATTTAATGTTTTCCGATTTTATTATTTCTTATAGACTTATAGTGTCTTTTAGAAATGAAATAAATTAATAATATTTTTAAAAATACTTAATAAAATTGTTTGCAATTGGTCATTTGTAATGTGGTTTAAATAATTCAATAAAACTATTTCCACTTAAAAAGATGACATTGAAAGAAAATTTTTCTTTCATAGATAAAATTTTACCTATATTTAACTAAGATGCTTTAGACCATATATTTCTCTTACTGTCAATTTATTTTCCATCAGATTGATATTTGTTTTTTCATACATTCATTTTTTTGTTATACTTAATAATTATTTAGGTGAATGCTATATAATAATTATATTTTAATAAGAGTATATGAAAATGTAAATATTTATTATAATAGATTTGTATTTTTCACTATGCACATGTGCTTCTTACTAGTAATATTAAATATGGCCAAATAATCAAAATAAAATTATATAAGAAAGTGTCGTAATCAAATTAAAGTTGATTACTCTTTATAAACATTTGACTCAATTTTTTTGTGAACTCAATACATTATTATACTTAACATTATTCTTTCGTCACCTTGCTATATATAAAGTAACAAAATATATTACTTATACAAAATATTAAAATAATACATATAAGTTTATAACACATAAAATATATACAATAAAAGAATATATGTAACAATATATATATATAAATATAACGAATATTATGACGAGTTCAAAACGAATCGAATCAAGTTTATACTAATATCATTCACGAGATTAAATTGAATTAAGTCGAGATTATACTAATTTTACTCGTTTAATATTTAAATGAATATTAATACTCACGAAGAATTTATTTATTAAATGAATAAAGTCTAAGTCAAGCACGGCACGACCACGTCCTCGGACGGCGACCCTTGGTCGCGTCTGACCCGTCCGAAACACGACACCAGCAACACCGCGTTCTTGACACGGTCTCTTAACCGGTTCAGCGCTTTCGGATTCTGGCATACCAACACGTGGTCCCGCCCCTCGTTCCACGTCCAGTACTCCTGGTTCTCCAACCAAGCCACTAGCTCCTCCTGAGCCTTCGCGTCATCTTACTGTTTGATCAAATTTGAACTGCTGGGGAGCTGGTTCTTGTTCACGATCGAGCTCAACGAAGAGAAGAATGGGACGTAAAACAATTCCGCCTCTTCAGGATGCGAGACCGGGATGAACGGTGACACCGCCCAGTAGAGTTCGTGTTGGGTCGTTAAGTCGAGGAACAAGTACCACTCCGCGGAATGTTGGTGACTCGGGTACCCACGGTTTTCCGAGTCGGTAAACCCACGTGCCCTCCAGAAGTGTTCGACGACGCTGTACGTGAATTTTCTCGGGAGACGGTAGACGTAAACGTTCACTGGGGAGGGATTCGAGCTTTCTTGGGAAGTATTTTCCAGTGAAGCGGGGAAAAAACCGGTGGAGTGTAGGTTTGAGGCCGATGGATTAACAGAACAGAAGAAGGCATAGAAGAAGAAGACGAAGAAGAGCGCGGCGGTCACTAGTGTCTGGTACAGCAGCCAAGTCTTGCGCGCTCTGTTCATCTACTCGTACGGACATGTCTAGTAGAGCATTTTTGTTTGGACAGTGCTACGGAATCAATACATAACCGATGGAAGTGAAGTTGTGTGGTGTTAGCAGATGAGCCAGGCTCAGCCGACCTGTGGCTGTTATTTTAAGGAGGGTCGATTAATACTATCTGGTAGTGATAAGTAGCCAAAAAAAAAACTAGTAGCGTTCGAGGAGTCACTGTGTTTTCTTCCTTGTTTTGATGTGTTTTATTATAAAATAAATTTAAAATATCTCATAAAATTACGTTATTTTATAAATTTATTTTTATAAAAAAAAATTATATTTAACATTTTTCTTTATATTTCATAGGCAAGCAATACTTTCTCTTTATTTTATTTTTTAAAAAAAAAAACTAAATGCTTACAATTTTTTATTATAAAACCAACTGATTTTATTATTAATTAGTACTTCGAATCGATGATTTGGCGCACCCACTAAATTTACTATATTCATCAATATCGGTTTATAAATCTATTTTTATAAACTTTATTTAAAATCTAACATTTCTCTTAATCTTGGATTATTCCAGAATGTCATGTACCGGAAGTTTCTCAGGAGATTGATGAAGATTTGAAAGTGGAATCTTTAATAGATGAGGAGACTGCATGGTGGAAAGTGGATGGTTTAAGAGCTCTATTCAATCCAAATGTTGTTACACAAATAATGAAGCTGAATATTTCTAGAGTAATGGATGATAAATTGTTTTGGGTTCATGAGAAGAGTGGGTTTTATTCAGTCTAGAGTGCTTATAGGTTGCTTCAGCAGGGGCAAGCTCAAGTAGTGGGACAACATTCAAGAGAAAACATGAGACTGTCCGCTAGAAAAGTTTATGGCAGTTGAAGTNATATGAATTGGGGCCATAAGAGGAGTATAAATGAGTAAGGGAGGAACAAGTATCAACCATTTGCTCTTTGCAGATGATTATATAATATTTTGTAAGGCTAGCATGCAGCTGTGGTGCATTATGAAACAACTCTTATATATATGAAAAGGCATCTAGGCAAAAGTTGAATATGCAAAAAACTTCTGTCTCTTTCAGCACTAATACAATGGTAGAGGTAAAAGAGGAGTTAGTATAAGACATAGGTGCAAGGGTATGTGGGGATGCTGAAAAGTATCTAGGGCTTCCTACAATGGTTGGCAAGTCTAAATATACAGCTTTTAAAGGGATCAAGGAGAAACCAATGATAAACCAATGAGCTGAACCCCTCTGCACATAGCAAGAAATATGGCCCCAATTCATATAAACCAATGATAAACCAGTGAGCTGAACCCCTCTGCACATAGCAAGAAAAGATAATGAGACAAATGGTCACCTTGCCTGAGACCCTTAGATGGCTTGAACTCAGTCCCAGGATGTCCATTAACAAGCACTGAGTACTTTACTGTTGAAACACATTGCATGATCAGATTGGTCCACCTCTTCCCAAACCCAAGCTTTTCCATAACAGAGTGAGTCTCTTAAACTAGTCTCTACTAGTTCGAAGAGTCAGTGATGGAGGAAGAACTAGCTAGACAATGGGAGGGACTTTGTCTTACTGAGAAGGAAAAAGAAGGGCTGGTTTCACCAGCAGAAGTACTGCACAGTGTAGTGCATTATGGCAAGTTCTGCCTATTAGCAATGATAGTGGCTGAGAAGTTTATAAACAAAGAAGCATTCAAAGTGACTATGACTAAGATCTGGAAATGCGATAGCTGGGTCCAGTTTACTGAAGTTGGATCCAACAAGTTCCTGATTGAGTTTAATCCGGAGGAAGACATGAAAAGGGTAACCGCTGGAAGACCTGGTCATTTGATAAGTGGCTGATATGCCTGCAGATCCTTGACAACAGCAAGTCAATTGGTGAAACCACTTTCAATAAAGAGGAGTTCTAGATCCAAGCTTTCAACATGCCCTTTGGTTGTATGACAAGGGAGATTGGATTGCAGGTAGGCAATACTGTAGGTAAGGTGTTACAAGTCCATGTTGACCAACGAGGCATTGGATGGGGGAAGTTCCTAAGGATAAGAGTCGAACTGGACATAACAAAGCCTCTTCAAAGGGGGTTGTTCATTTCAGTAGAAGGGAAACAAACTTGGATCCAGCTGAGGTATGAGAGACTACCATCCTTTTGTTTTAACTGTGGCACAATCAAGCACACCACACAGGGGTGCATCTCTAGTAGAAATGAAGAAAAGAAGTAGTATGCAGCATGGTTAAGAGCAGCTGCTCCTAGGGAGAGTGACTTGGCTTCCAAAAAATATGGCAGTGACCTGAACCCAGAAGCTGAACCAGAGAGGCAGTCATGGAGGAAAGAAGAGGTGGTTCGGGGTGAAGTCCTTTCGAGGCAATACAGAAGTTAGAAGGTAGATCAGAAACTGACTAGGGAAGTCCAAGACCCACCTTTGGCAACTGCTACACCTACATCTAAAGTACCAGAGCAGAGTAGACAGCAAAATGATAGGCCTCTGACCTCTCAAAAAGCAATGATCAAAAAGGAAAGCCTGACACCACCTTTCCAAGCGAGGCTGCCTACTACCAAAATAGTGAAAGAACAGAACCAAATGTCACTGCCTCAGACAGTTGAAATGAAAAGCAAAAAGGCTGAATTAGCACCCTTTGATGTTGTAACCTCGACGGACCTTAAGGCCCAAGCAGCAGCACTGAACCAGCTTATGATTGAACAAATCAAGGAGTTGGAACAAACTACAAAAAAATCCAGCTGGAAAAGAAGAGCTCGAGATAATTGTTTTGTAGGCCTCAAGTTAAGCCCATCAAAGATATAAGCAGGCATCCCATACCACAAGAAAAGGCCCATCAAGTTGTTCCAAGGAAGACAAACTAGGTCCATAGCCAAGAGAGCAAAAGGAGAGGAGAAGGCACCAATGGAAATACAACAATTAGATACGGTGGAGGCTGTTTTACAGCCCCACCAAGAGTTATGAAGTGCCTAAGCTGGAACTGTCGTGGGCTTGGGAACCCACTGACAGTTCAACACTTGCACCAACTGGTGCAAACAAAGCTCCCAACCTTTGTTTTCTTGATGGAAACAAAGGCCAGAAGAAGCAGTGTTGAAAGGCTCCAGAGGCAATTGCAGTTTTCCAACAGTTTTATAGTTGAAAGTAAGGGACTCAGTAGGGGTTTAGACCTCTTCTGGAATGAGAAGGTGGTTGCTGAAGTCTTGTCATACTCTCAGCACCATATATCTTTAATGATCCACGGGGACTCAAGTAGTAGAGAGTGGACTCTTACAGGTTTCTATGGAAACCCTAACACAGCAAAGAGAAGGGAGAGCTGGCAACTTCTACAAGCCCTCAAGCCAACCATGGAGATGGGATGGCTGTGTGTTGGTGATTTTAATGAGGTACTTAGCTCAGGAGACAAGAGTGGAGGTAGGCAAAGACCTTTCAACCAGGTGGAAGCATTCAGAGCAGCAATTGAGTCATGCTCCCTTTTTGATATGGGGTATGTTGGTAATAAGTTTACATGGACCAATGGCAGGTCAGGACAAGCTTTTATCAAAGAAATGATTGACAAAGCTCTGTGTAATATGGCATGATTTGAACTATTCCCATTCTCTAAGGTCTACAACCTCCCAATTTTAAGTTCAGATCACTGCCCCATCCTCGTTTCTGTGGAACAGTTTGAACTTGATTCAACCAGAAAAGCCAGACCTTTCAGGTATGAGGCCAGCTAGGCCTTGAGGGAAGATTTCTGTGAAGTTCTGGAGAAGGCATGAAATACACCGAGAAGGATTGATGACAAGCTATGCCAGGTCATAGAAGGCCTGAACCAGTGCAGATTGGAATTGGTAAAGTGGCACAAACAGTATGCTGGAAATTACAGGGCTGAGAAAAAAAAACTTTGGGACCAGGTGTCTGAACTACAAAAGGATAATGAAGGCCACTTAACAGAAGAAATAAAGCAAGTGCAAAGTAAAATAGAGAAGCTGCTTGAAGAAAACAACATCAAGTGGAAACAAAGGGCCAAACAAAAGTGGATGAAAGAAGGGGATAGAAACACAAAGTTTTTTCATCAATGTGCCACACAAAGAAAGAAAGTAAACCAAATCAAAAGGCTAATCGATGATAGTGGGCAAGAAATCACATCAACAGCAGGGATATCTAATCTATTCCAAGAATATTTTCAAGATTTATTCTCTTCTTCTAACCCTGTGAATATTGCAGATTGCCTAGAGCCAGTGGAGGCCACTGTCACAGAAGAGCAAAATAGAATGTTGCTGAGGCCCTACACTCAGCAGGAGGTAAAGGTTGCTCTCTTTCAGATGGAAGGGCTTAGCTCACCTGGCCCTGATGGGTATCCTACAAACTTTGACCAAAAGCACTGGAGCTTAGTGGGTGACCAACTCAGCACCGCAGTGCTGCATGTCCTAAATGAAAATGGTAGCATATCTGAAATTAACAGCACCTACATTACTCTTATTCCCAAGAAGAAAAGCCCTGCCAAAGTCTCTGAATTCAGACCCATCTCACTGTGCAATGTCCTATATAAGTTGATCTCAAAAATCCTAGCCAATCGACTCAAGAAAATACTCCCTTCCATAATATCCCCATCTCAATCAGCTTTTGTACCACATAGACTAATCACAGATAATGTAATTGTTGCTTTTGAGGCTCTACACACAATGAAGGCCAAGATGACAGGAAGGGAGGGTTATATGGCCTTAAAACTCGACATGAGCAAGGCATATGATAGAATTGAGTGGGAATTCCTAAGGAAAATCATGCATAAGATGGGCTTTTGTCATCAATGGGTGGATCTAGTAATGAACTGTATTCAAACTGTCTCTTATTCTATCTTGGTCAATGGAGTACCACAAGAAGCCTTTCACCCTTCAAGAGGGATTAGGCAAGGTGAACCCATCTCACCATACCTTTTTATCCTATGTGCAGAAGCACTTAGTAAGCTCATTGGCAGAGCTGAGGCAACTGGTGCAGTTCATGGAGTACCAATAGCAAGAGGCCCACTTCGAGTATCTCATCTCTTCTTTGCTGATGATAGTCTCTTGTTTTGCAAGGACAATGCCTTTGAGTGGAGAAGGTTGATTAATCTACTGAGAGTCTATGAAGAAGCTTCAGGGCAAAGGCTAAATATGGACAAGACATCCATAATGTTCAGCAGAAACACCTCCAAATTAACCCAACACTACATTCTCTCAGTTGCAGGAATGAGGTCCTCTGTGACCTATGAAAAGTACCTCGGATTGCCATCCATTGTGGGTAGAAGCAAAGCTAGTTCTTTCAAAAACATACTGGATGCAGTCAGAAGGAGGGTTAGTGGATACAAAGTGAAAAGTTTGTCTCAAGCTGGGAAATAAGTCTTCATCAAAGCAGTAGTCCAAGCCCTTCCCACCTACACAATGAGTGTCTTCAAATTGCCCAAGACCTTGTTGCACTCCATCAATAGTGTCATTAATAACTTTTGGTGGGGCCAAAAGGAAAGGGAACACAAAATCCATTGGATTTCATGGAAGAATATGGGAAAAGCAAAATCTGAGAGGGGCATGGGTTTTAGGGACCTCGAGTGTTTTAATATGGCAATGTTATCTAAACAATGCTGGAGAATCCTACAAGAACCTTGACTCACTCAAAAATGAGTAGCACTAATGCTATCCCAAGTGCAGGAGGATGTCGTGTAATAATAAGGAATAAATTCCTAGATCGTCTCCTCAGGGAAAGTTACTCAAAATTTAAACTCGTTGAAAAATTGTGAAAAACTTCACAAAGAGAAAATAAGTGGATGGTATGTGCAATGGATGGAGAGGTTACTAGTCATGGACTAGATTCATATTTTTAGATTTGTTTGTCGGATTTGAGTGCAGCGATGAAAAGTAAGGAATTAAAATGCATGAAACTAAATTAAAATTGCTGAAATTAATAGACTGAAATTTAAAAGAGCAAGAAAAATAAATGACATTAATTTAAATAATAGGAATTAAAGATGCAAGAAAATAAATGACATTAACCTAAATAGAGGACTTAAAAGTGCGAGAAAATAAATGATAATGATTTAAATAAACAAAAATTAAAGGTGCAAGAAAAAAAAATAAATGACAATAATTTAAATAGACAGAAATTAAATGTGCAAGGAAAATATAAGACATTAAACTGAAATTAAATAAAAACAGGAATTGTAAGGAATAAACTTGATGTTTGGAAATGAAGACTACGTTCTCCAATCCAAAAATCTGAACTTCCAAATAAAATGATTTCTAAAATAAACGCTCTAAATAAAATGCATCCTAAAAGAAATTGAACTCTCAATTAAATTAAACTTTCAAATAAAATACACACTCAAATTGAAGTTGAACTCTAAATAAAATAAACACTCAAAGAAATTATTTCCTAGAGGAACACAAAGAAATTGAAATTACAGAGCGACTAAAAAAAAAAACTAGTTTCTAACAATAACGACTGGAACCGAATGAATGCATGAATAAAAGCCAGCCGTCTACCACTGAGTTATGCGTCTGCCCAAAACTAACAAAGAAAGAAAAAAAAATAAAACTCAAACTAACCAGCCGCTCAGATCTGGAAATGAAAAGAAATAGAATGAAATAAAAATAAAAGCTGCCGACCTTCTGTTCTGCATCTAACCTCACACCGACTACCCTTATAGCTACTGAATGACAAAAAAAAAAATGAAAACTGATGAACGAAAAAAAAAATAATCAAGATGCCCAACTCCTATTCTACCATAAAGAAACATAAGAGAATGAAAGAAAATTAAAATTCCAGCCAAAGGAAACAACACAAGCTGCCGCCTTGGTCTGGAACAATAAAACTAAGAGCATAACAAAAAAAAAAAACAAGAAGTTGCCGAATGGTAAATGAATTGCAGAAAATAATAAACAAAAAAAAACAAGAAGTTGCCGAATAGTAAATGAACTGCAGAAAATAATAAACAAGAAAACAAGAAGTTGCCGAATGGTTCTGCAACCTTCAGCCTAAACGGAAAAAGAACACAACAACAAGGAAAGAAATAAAACTAAAACTGCCTCATGGTCTGAAACTACCGAACAACAAAATAGAAAAAAACTGAAACAAAAAACAGCTAGTTCTTGCAACGTGAAAGATAAAAAAAAATCAGTTCTGCTGTAATCCGTTCTCCTCCACCTCTGTCCGTAAGTTCCCTCCTGGTTTTATAGAGTCTTACATGAGAAATTCTGTCCGTGATTGGTGCATTTAATTCCAGCTATGATCTATTTTTCTGCATCTTTTTTTTTTCCGTGGACTGCATGTGTATTTTCTGCATTTGTTAGCTTTCTGCATTGCTTTCGGTGGATGCTGGTTTTGTTTTATCTGCTGCAAGTGTTGAGCTTAACTTCCGTGAGCTGCTGTCTATGTTCTGAATGGGAGACTTGCTGCTGCAAGTTGCTGCCGTGATTTTCTTCTTCATTTTCTTCTGCTGTCAGAGTGAGCTGCCGTGATTTGCTGCTGCATTGGCCTTGGTTTTCTGCTGCATGTGCCTTGGAATTCTGCTGCATTATTGTTTGAGAATTCTGCATGTGCATGAGCTGTGTGCTACCCGATTGGTTCATGTGTGCTTAAGGTGCCGTGTATGATCTGCATTTCTTTTTTTTCTGCTACTGTTTTTGACTTTTTTTTTCTGCATGCTTTCAGTGATGCTTGTGTGAACTGCTGTAGGTTGCTGTGAGTGATGCATGTTTTCTGCATTTCTGTTTTGTTGATTTTCTGCATTTCTGCATCTGTTTTGCTGCATCTGTTTTGCTGATTTTCTGCATTTCTGCATCTGTTTTGCTGATTTTCTACATTTCTGCATCTGTTTTCGGTGGGAATTCTGCTGCATGTGAGTCTTTATGCAGGTGCTGTCCGTGGGCCCAAGTGTTTCCTCTCCTCTGCATATGCATGTGTGAGCTGATGCTTATTTTCCTGCATGTGTTTTTGTATTTTCTGCAGGTGCAAGTTGCTTTATTTTCCATCCGTGATTGATGCATGTGTGAGTGGCTGGCTGCATGTGTTGGTTTGCCGTGAGTTTCCAGCTGGTTTTTCTTTGCATGTGCTTGCTTCTTCTTCTTTTTTCTGCATGTGTATGTGTAAGCTGTCCATGTTTTATGCTTCTGTCATGGGTTGCTTTACACTTTATTTTCCTGCTGATGTAAGTTACTGCTGCTTGTTTGAGCTGTAAAATTGCATATCTTAGCTATTTAAAACCAATTTATTTCAACTGCTTTGTGGCATTATTATTGGTTTTAGATGGAAAAATAGTTAATAAGCATAAATTCGAGTTGTGATTTTTAATTGATTAATATCATGTTTATGCTTAATTTTATAACTATGATTTAACTGAAAAATATTTCCTCACATATATATTTTTTTTATATAATCTATTTTCTTTTTAACTTATTTTGAAGTGTTATTTTTATTTTTTTTATTATTTTGCAGCATAAATAAAAATTAAAGGAGATCCGATTCTGAGCGACCACGCGTGCTATATGAGTTTTTCAAAGCAGTAGATTTTGACAGCTGAAAATATTGAAAGAGAGTTGTCGTCGGCTTGAGAGAGTTGAAATTCAGCTGGTGTAAACGGCAAAGAAATAAAAAATAAAAAGGCATGTGTCAATGTTTACGGCAAGGAGATTTCGGTTTGAGAGAGTTGATGTTGGAGAGTATTTACGTAAAGACAAGAGGGAGCTAGCAGCTGGAAAACAAGTCCAATTTACGTAAACACAAAGTCCAATTTAACGGAAAGCAAGCAAAAAGAAGAAGTATACGGAAGAAAACAAAACAGAAAAAAAAAAATGATTCGGTGAGGAGGAAAAGAAAAATATAGAAGAAGAGGGAGAGTTTACGTCTCTTGGATTTGGACTTTTGGTGAGTTGGCTGGAGTTTTGGTGAGTTGAAAGAGAGCTTGAGAAAGAGAGGTGAAGTGACGTTACATTCGGCGACTGAAGCCGAAAGAGGCATGAAATGAGGAGCTGTTTGAGGCAAGATTGACGGAGTGCCGTGCTTGACTTGGCTGGGATTATTCTGGTACGTGAAAGGGGGAGTAGAGAGCTGGAGACGATTACGGAAGGGCTTACGAAAAATAGTGGGTTTTACGTAAAAATAAAAAAAACTTCGGCTGGGCACGGACAGAAACGTGAGCTGGGTTTTATTTTTTTTGTTGGTGCTGACTAAGAACAGGGATTTATGTTTTTTGGCTTGGGAGAGCAGGACGAAGACGAGGGGACGGACAGAAAGGGGAGGATTTATTTTTCTTCTCAATACGTGAAGTTTCAGCTGCTGGGTAAGTTTTCTTTTGAGGAGAGCTTCCGAACGGAGAGAGTTTACGTAAAAAAAAAAAGGGGGGGGTTGGAGGAGAGAAGAGTTTACGTAAAAAAAAAAAAAAGGAGTTTACGTTGAGAAAAATAGAGAGAGTTTACATCCAGGAAACAACCGGAAACAGGTAACCTGCACGTTGCGACGCCCACTGCCCAACTCCACAGATGACAATCATCACTGCCTTCACCACCGAAACAAGCAACTCCAACAACTCTCCTCTGTTCTAGCCACCCAAAAACAGAGGAGTGATTTTACGGGCATTGGGCAGTTCAAGCGGGAGCTATTTCTTTTCTTTTCATTTGACCTGGGGACGCTAGACGACGTGGGTTGGACAGACAGAAACGAAGGTGAAGAGAGGAGGGAGTTTACGGAAAGAGTGATTTTTCGGAAGGCTGGTTTTCTCTTTTACGTTCGAAGTGGGACGTTTGGAGAGGAGTCCTGGAAGCCAGAGGCGGAGAGGGGCTTACGAAAAAAAAAAATATAGAAGAAAAACCAGACGCTTGAACGGACAGAGAATGAACGTAAAGAGGGAGAAAAATAGAGGGAGTTGACGGAGAGTGAAGGAGCTTCGGATGAGCAGAGTTTACGTACGGAGCTCTTACGGTGAAGGCAGCGGGACGGGGTTCTATGTTTTCAGAGAAAAAAACTGGGCAGTTTACGGAGAGTGGGGTTTGACGGAAAGCCAGGAAAGGTGATCTGTTCGGAGAAGAAAGAAGTAGAGCTTGATGCTGGACTTGAGCTTGACGTTGGGCTGAGTTTTCGGACGAAGCAAACATAGGCAAATTTTCGTAAAAAGCTACGGGACGGACTGGTCGTGAGGGAAGTTCTTTTCGGCACAATTTTCTCTTCGATTGCTTTTATTTTCTGATCTAAGTTGTTTTCATTGTTAGTTTGTGTTTTATTTTATTTTTATCATGGTCAATGTTTATTTAATTTTTAAAGCATTTGTAATGAATATGTTTGGCTAAATTTTCAAACTAAGGTTAGAGGTGAAGTTTAATACTTTGAAAATTGTTTTCGGATCGTCGACAAATTTATTTTGTGAGTTTGATCGATTGAATGATTTTATTATTGGATAATTTGATTATCTATATATTTATCTTGATTCATTGTGATTTCGGAATACAGTGAATGCTTGAGAAATCTCTGTGATAGTCAAAAGAGTTTTGTAAGTGTTTTAATCATTGATCGCTCATGCTCAATCATTAGTAATTATTTTTTTTTTATCGTAAATGCTAAATCTTCCAATTAAACGGAATCATTATTCTAGTTTAATTGAAGTAATTCAATCGGAAACAATATTTTAAATTATTAAACGGATCCTCGAAACCTTAGTCTTTTTCCATATCAATACAGCTTATCATTTTAGTGTTGCTTTGTCACGATAAAAATCATCATTTCTATAATCTCATTTTAGTTTCAATCACACATCTCTTTTAGTATTTTATTTTCATTTGTTCGAGAGAAATTTTCACATTAGTCAATCCCTGTGGATTCGATCCTGTAAGGTACTACAACACCTGTATACTTGCAGGTAAAACTGCACTAAATTTTGGTTCATTAATTTGAGTTAAGGTTTAGACGCAACAAGTTTTTGACGCCGTTGCCGGGGATTGCAACGTGTGATAATTTATTTTAGAAAAGAAAAAAAAAAAATTTTTTAGTAATCTTTTGCTAATTATTTTTCATATTTTGTTTTTGCAGGTACGATTTTTTTTTACGGAAAAGAGATCAAGAAACATTGCTTCCATATTCACACCATTTGGTAGTCTCAATCCAATTTTTTTTTTATTTTACTTTCTTGCTTGTTTTGCATTGAGTTTATAAAAAAAGAAAAAAAAAATATTTTTCATTGGTGCATGTATTAAATAATTTTTAGACCTGTCTATACTTTTTATTTTATTTTTTTTTGTATTGTGCTTGAGCGTCTATGATGAATGATCTCGTGGCAACGTGATCAAACGGGTAGATTGAGAAGAGAGGAAATAGTTTTAAGAGAATTGGTTGATATTTCGTCTGGTGATTCCAAAAATTCTAATTCTGATACCATGGCTGACAATCGTAGTGTTCATGATGAACAAGAATACGAAGAGGCACAAAATAATCCGCCAATGAGGACTTTGCGCGAATATTTGCAGCCTACTAGGACAAGTACTCCATCGTGTATGATTTTTCCTACGAATATGGGGAATTTTGATTTAAAACCGGGCGTAATTCAATTACTTCCCAAGTTTCATGGCTTAGATTCGGAAAGTCCTTATTTGCATCTGAAAGAATTTGAAGAAGTTTGTGCAACTTTACAAACCCAAACTATCAATAACGATGTTGTTAGGTTAAAGTTGTTTCCATTCTCTTTGAAAGAAAAAGCTAAAAACTGGCTGAATTCCTTGAGACCAAGATCTATTGGCACATGGCAAGAAATGCAAAGAGAATTTCTAAAAAAGTTTTTTCCTACTCATAGGACCAACACTCTTCGCAGAAATATTATGAATTTTTCTCAAAAAGAAAATGAAACATTTTTTCAGTGTTGGGAGCGTTTTAAAGAATTATTGCTAACTTGCCCACATCATGGCTATGAGACTTGGCGCACCATTAGTTTCTTCTATGAAGGTTTAACATCTCAAATGCGCCAATTTGTAGAAATGATGTGTAACGGTGAATTTTTAAACAAAGATCCTGAGATGCTTGGGATTATTTTGACCAATTAGCTGAAAATGCCCAATCTTGGGATAACTCAGATCGTGCTGATCGGTCAAATAAGCCCAAACTCAGTGCCATGTCTCAAGAAGGTATGTATGTTCTTAAAGGAAATGATGATGTAAATGCTAGGATAGCAAGTCTGACAAGAAAAGTCGAAGCCATGGAACTTAGGAAAGTAAATTCGGCTAAGGCCATTGAAAAAGAAGAAGAAAATTGTGTCATTTGTGAGATTAGTGGACACTTAACTCAAGATTGTCCAACAATCCCAGCTTTTAAAGAGGTGTTGCACGAACAAGCAAATGTCATGAATTCTTATAAGAAACCATTTTCTTCCCCTTATTCGGAAACATATAATCCTGGATGGAGAAATCACCCCAACTTTAGTTGGAGGAACGATTCAAATTCAAATCAAAATCCTCAAGGGCCTTCTTCATCTACACCTTATGTGCCTCCACATAAGAAAAGCCTTGAGGAGACATTACAAACTTTTATGCAGGAGCAAGCCAATTTTAACACTCAGACAATGCAGGCCATTACTGA
>QGSO01000380.1:414522-474833 GCA_011037825.1 Carya cathayensis
ACACGCGTATTCTCTTCACACAACCCGCCGTATCACATCTACGGCATCCATCTCACGCCTATACTTCACAGCACAGTCCACAAAATACACAATCAAACGCAACACTTCACAACCACACTTCGCTTCACAACTACGCAACGAATTCCACAAATACAACTACACAATCCACAAACCAACCAACTATTTTAAACGTAAAATAACTAGAGATAGAAGGTTATACCATCGACGGGATAACCCGTGCGTCGCTCGTTGTTCGTCACGAACATGCGTCGGAGGAACGTACGTGGCGGCGTACGGTGGCTGTCCACCACATAAAGTGGTAGTTTGGGCTTGAGAAAGGCTAGGCGTGGTCTTGGAAGACTCATGATTTTACAGCTGTCGGTGAAGAACAAAATACGTGATTTACGGAAAAGATAAACTATACGCGTGATTCCAGATGAGGGTAAAGACAAGAGAGATGTGATTGCTGTCGGGAAATAATCCAAAACTGATAATTTTAGCGGGCTGTTACACTGTGCAATGTCCTATATAAGTTGATCTAAAAAATCCTAGCCAATCGACGCAAGAAAATACTCCCTTCCATAATATCCCCATCTCAATCAGCTTTTGTACCACACAGACTAATCACAGATAATGTAATTGTTGCTTTTGAGGCTCTACACACAATGAAGGCCAAGATGACAGGAAGGGAGGGTTATATGGCCTTAAAACTTGACATGAGCAAGGCATATGATAGAATTGAGTGGGAATTCCTAAGGAAAATCATGCATAAGATGGGCTTTTGTCATCAATGGGTGGATCTAGTAATGAACTGCATTGAAACTGTCTCTTATTCTATCTTGGTCAATGGAGTACCACAAGAAGCCTTTCACCCTTCAAGAGGGATTAGGCAAGGTGACCCCATCTCACCATACCTTTTTATCCTATGTGCAGAAGCACTTAGTAAGCTCATTGGCAGAGCTGAGGCAACTGGTGCAGTTCATGGAGTACCAATAGCAAGAGGCCCACTTCGAGTATCTCATCTCTTCTTTGCTGATGATAGTCTCTTGTTTTGCAAGGCAATGCCTTTGAGTGGAGAAGGTTGATTAACCTACTGAGAGTCTATGAAGAAGCTTCAGGGCAAAGGCTAAATATGGACAAGACATCCATAATGTTCAGCAGAAACACCTCCAGATTAACCCAACACTACATTCTCTCAGTTGCAGGAATGAGGTCCTTTGTGACCTATGAAAAGTACCTCGGATTGCCATCCATTGTGGGTAGAAGCAAAGCTAGTTCTTTCAAAAACATACTGGATGCAGTCAGAAGGAGGGTTAGTGGATACAAAGTGAAAAGTTTGTCTCAAGCTGGGAAAGAAGTCTTCATCAAAGCAGTAGTCCAAGCCCTTCCCACCTACACAATGAGTGTCTTCAAATTGCCCAAGACCTTGTTGCACTCCATCAATAGTGTCATTAATAACTTTTGGTGGGGCCAAAAGGAAAGGGAACACAAAATCCATTGGATTTCATGGAAGAATATGGGAAAAGCAAAATCTGAGGGGGGCATGGGATTTAGGGACCTCGAGTGTTTTAATATGGCAATGTTATCTAAACAATGCTGGAGAATCCTACAAGAACCTTGACTCACTCAAAAATGAGTAGCACTAATGCTATCCCAAGTGCAGGAGGATGTCGTGTAATAATAAGGAATAAATTCCTAGATCGTCTCCTCAGGGAAAGTTACTCAAAATTTAAACTCGTTGAAAAATTGTGAAAAACTTCACAAAGAGAAAATAAGTGGATGGTATGTGCAATGGATGGAGAGGTTACTAGTCATGGACTAGATTCATATTTTTAGATTTGTTTGTCGGATTTGAGTGCAGCGATGAAAAGTAAGGAATTAAAATGCATGAAACTAAATTAAAATTGCTGAAATTAATAGACTGAAATTTAAAAGAGCAAGAAAAATAAATGACATTAATTTAAATAATAGGAATTAAAGATGCAAGAAAATAAATGACATTAACCTAAATAGAGGACTTAAAAGTGCGAGAAAATAAATGATAATGATTTAAATAAACAAAAATTAAAGGTGCAAGAAAAAAAAATAAATGACTATAATTTAAATAGACAGAAATTAAATGTGCAAGGAAAATATAAGACATTAAACTGAAATTAAATAAAAACAGGAATTGTAAGGAATAAACTTGATGTTTGGAAATGAAGACTGCGTTCTCCAATCCAAAAATCTGAACTTCCAAATAAAATGATTTCTAAAATAAACGCTCTAAATAAAATGCATCCTAAAAGAAATTGAACTCTCAATTAAATTAAACTTTCAAATAAAATACACACTCAAATTGAAGTTGAACTCTAAATAAAATAAACACTCAAAGAAATTATTTCCTAGAGGAACACAAAGAAATTGAAATTACAGAGCGACTGAAAAAAAAACTAGTTTCTAACAATAATGTCTGGAACCGAATGAATGCATGAATAAAAGCCAGCCATCTACCACTGAGTTATGCGTCTGCCCAAAACTAACAAAGAAAGAAAAAAAAATAAAACTCAAACTAACCAGCCGCTCAGATCTGGAAATGAAAAGAAATAGAATGAAATAAAAATAAAAGCTGCCGACCTTCTGTTCTGCATCTAACCTCACACCGACTACCCTTATAGCTACTGAACGACAAAAAAAAAATGAAAACTGATGAACGAAAAAAAACTACCTTTTTTTCTGCTGCTGTTTTTGACTTTTTTTTTTCTGCATGCTTTCGGTGATGCTTGTGTGAACTGCTGTAGGTTGCTGTGAGTGATGCATGTTTTTTGCATTTCTGTTTTGCTGATTTTCTGCATTTCTGCATCTGTTTTGCTGATTTTCTGCATTTCTGCATCTGTTTTGCTGATTTTCTACATTTCTGCATCTGTTTTCGGTGGGAATTCTGCTGCATTTGAGTCTTTATGCAGGTGCTGTCTGTGGGCCCAAGTGTTTTCCTGCATGTGTGAGCTGATGCTTATTTTCCTGCATGTGTTTTTGTATTTTCTGCAGGTGCAAGTTGCTTTATTTTCCATCCGTGATTGATGCATGTGTGAGTGGCTGGCTGCATGTGTTGGTTTACCGTGAGTTTCCAGCTGGTTTTTCTTTGCATGTGCTTGCTTCTTCTTTTTTTTTCTGCATGTGTATGTGTAAGCTGTCCATGTTTTATGCTTCTGTCATGGGTTGCTTTACACTTTATTTTCCTGCTGATGTAAGTTACTGCTGCTAACTGAAGAGAATCCGTGTGGTGTGATCAAAGAAGCAGCACGTTTCGTGATCTAATTGGAGAGCCAACGTGTTGTGTTTTGATGCAGGGAATTGTTGAAAGCAGAGGCATTATTGGTCAAGGACTGCCAAAAACACCTCTCAAAACTGCCCACAAAATCAAACAAAACAACCCCTCTCTCGCGTCAAAACGCTAACGCTGAAGCCCCTTTCCAGTGTGCATCTCCACGTTCCCTTTCTGTAAATGAGGCCAGCATACGTCCAGACCACCCTCTTCCAATCAAAACCATCCAGCCAAGAAGTCAAAGACACTTCATTCCGTAAACTCAACAGCCGAAGAAATAAGCTGAACGTCAACTCCACTTTTGGTAAGAATTTACCCCAAAAGATGAAAAAATAACAATTGCCAACGGAACAATTTCCGTAGAATAGAAGCCCTTTTTTTTTTCTTCATTCGACGTGCTCCATGATTTTCATTCCGACAATTCTTTCAACATTTTCGGCTGCCCAAATCCACTGCTTTGAAAAACTCATATATCTTGCGTCGTGGCTCAGAATCGGATCTCCTTTGAATTTTATTTAAACTGAAAATAAGGAAATAACACTCGAAATAAATTAACAAGAAAGAAAAAAAAATAGATTATTAAAAATATATTATATATGTGAGGAAATATTGTCCAATTAAACCATAGTTATAAAATTAAGCATAAATATGATATTAATCAATTTAAAAATCAAAACTCGAATTTATGCTTATTAACTATTTTTCCATTTAAAACCAATAATAATGTCATGAAGAATTTAAAATACATTGGTTTTAAATATCTAAAATATGCAATATTTCGGCTCAATCAAACCTGACTCATTTGCAGCAAAAGTTTTGAAGGCCAAGTATTTTCAAAATACTTCATTCATGATAGCCAAACTGGGGTCAAGACCATCCTTTCTGTGGAGAAGCTTCATGGCAGCAAGACAAGTGGTGAAAGCAGGAACTTGTTGGAGGATTGGCAATGGAAGAGAGGTTCAAATCTGGCAAGAAAAGTGGCTTGGCCATCCAGTGCCCAGGAAGGTTATAAGTCCAGTAGCACTGCTTGATAGCAAGGCAATGGTCTCTGAACTAATTGACCAATCCTCAGCTCAGTGGAAGGAAACACTTGTGAGGGAGGTATTTGAGGAGAGGGAAGCAGAATTGATTCTACAAACCCCACTAAGCTCAATGAATGCTAGGGATAAAGTAAGCTGGCAAGGGACAAAGGATGGCAGGTTTTCAGTGAGGAGTGCTTATCACATGGAAAAGGCACGAGAGCAAGGAGAGAAGGGTCAAGCCTCTTGTAGCAACAGCCTCAGAGAAGTGTGGAAGCAACTGTGGAAACTAAGGGTCCAACCAGGTGATAAGGTGTTTATGTGGAGGGCATGCCTCGAGGCCCTCCCAACCCGAACCAATTTACAAAAGAAAAGAGTAGTGGACCACCCTTTGTGCCCTGTGTGCAACCAGGAGGAAGAGTCAGTGGTGCATGCAGTTTGGAGTTGTATCTCAGCTAGAGATGTCTGGAGTCTAGCCTCTAAGAAGCTACAAAAAAGGTGTCTGTCCCCCTCTTTGTTTGTGGACCTCTTTGAATCTCTCTTGCAAGTTTTGGATGAGGTTTCTATTCAAGAGTTTGTTGTAGTGGCTAGGAGGATTTGGTGGAGGAGAAATTGCCTTATTTTCAATAATGACTTCAAGCACCCCAAGTCAGTGATAAGAGAAGCTCATACCACTTTGGCCCTGCTACAAGGAGAGAACAACAACATAACCCCCAAACCCTCTTAGACCTGCCTGTCTCCTACTGTCTGGACTAATCCTCCACCACATTGGTATAAAATCAACTGGGACAGCTCAATAAATAAGCAGAAGAGCCAAGTGGGAGTTGGAGTGATTGTAAGAGACTTTGAGGGGCATGTCATAGCAACCATGAGACACAACAAGCATATGTTTCCAGACCCTTTACTTGTTGAGTCGTTTGGGGCTCTTCAGGCAGTCAAGTTTGGGGCGGATTTAGGCTTGAAGCAGGTCATCTTGGAGGGTGACTCTCTGCAGGTGATAAATACCCTTCTTGAAGATAAGGAAGGCTTTAGTAGTGCTTTAATGTTCTTGTCTGAAACAAAAGTCTTGCTGGAACAGTTTGCTAAATGGGAAATTTCTCATGTTAGGAGAAATGGCAATATGTTGGCCCATATTTTAGCAAAAGATTCTCTTTCCATTTCTGATTCAATTGTAACAGTGGAGGATGTTCCTCATTGTATCTTCCCATTAATTCAATGAAATGGTCCAAGAGTTTTCCTTTCAAAAAAAAATAAATAAATAAGTCCACTCAACTCTATCATATGCCTTGGACATATGCAATTTCAAAGCCATACTCCATTCTCTTCCCTTCTGTCGAGTTTTCATAGTATGTAAAGCTTTATATGCTATGATGATATTATCTTATATGTGTCTACCAGGTATGAATGCACTTTGATTACAGGAAATAATTTCATGTAACACCTTTTTCAATCTATTAGCAAGCATTTCAGCAATAATTTTGTACAAAACATAGCATAAACTTATTGGTCTAAAATCACTTACAGATTTAGGATTCTCAAGCTTGGGAATTAGTGCAATGTGTGTGGAATTAATCTTCTCCTTAAATAGGCCCTCATTGAGAAACTTGAGAATAGTTGTAGCGATATCAATATCCCCTATTATCTTCCAACAATCTTGGTCAATACAGGCCCCAAAACCATCTGAACCTGGAGATTTTAATTGCCCCATATGGAAAAAGCCTCTTCCACTTCCTCTCTCTTAAAAACCTTATCTAATTCCACATTCATTTCCATAGTGACTCTCTTATTCAGATGAGCTAGGTTGTCTTCTACATCTTCCTAAGAAGGGCTTATTGATCTGTACACCTCCAAATAATGATCTTGGAAAGCCTTTTTTATAGACTTGAAAGCGGGAAACTTTAGGAAGGTGACACTTGGCGCTAATTGGTTTTAAATGGCTTCTAAAATAACTTTAATGCCTGGTTTGGATACTAAGATAAGATGAGATGATATGTGAGTGATAGTGAAATTATTTGAGTTAATATGTTTTTTGGGGTTTTAGGATAGGAATAGGAAATTTGAATAAAAATATTATAAAGTTAAAATATTTATTAGAATATTATTTTTTAATATTATTTATTTTTTATATTTAAAAAGGAAAATGCTACTCTTCCTCCTTGTGGCTGCCGCTGGAAGTTACCACTTAGACTTTTTTATTTTATTATTATTATTATTTTTACTTAATGATTAAATAAGTATTTTTTAATAATTTTGTGATCAATTTTTATTTTTTTAAAAATATTTAAAAAATACTTATAAAAAAAAAACACAAAACAACTAGCAGAAGCCCCCCAGTGGGAGCTCCCAATGGTGGGAGTAGCAACACCCATTTGAAAAAGTTGAATTTATTTTTATATTTTGTTTAGAAATTTGAAAAAGTTGTAATAATTAGATAATGATTAGGTGAAAAAGTTAAAAATCTAAAATTGAAAATTAGTATTTGTGTTTGTGGTAATTGAATATTGATATGAGATATGATAAGATGAGATGATGTGAGCTTGGAGTATTTTACTATCCAAACCATGCCTAAAGTTGGATGGCACAAAAATCTTCTCAATCCGCATGTAGCCTTGAAAAACCTCTTGCTAGGCGAATGAGCATTCCTGGTCGAGAAAAATGATTCACGGAATCAGGGAGATCACCCTAGATTACAATTTTGTAAATAGTAATGAAATTATTTGTAAATAGTAGTGAAATAGTTTGAATAAAGATGTTTTATTGAGTTTTGATAAGGAGAGAGAATATTTTATTTTTTTGTGTGTTTTGTTTGGATGTTTTGAAAGTTGAAATGATTAGATAAAAAAGTTAAAATCTGAAATTGAAAAATGTTTATTTTTTTAATAATGTTTAGAAAGAAAATTATGATTTTGAAAAGAGATGGGACGAGATGATTTGTATTTCCAAACAAGCTGTGTCCCGTAGTCATAGATAGGGGTGTCAAATTGTGTTAACGGGTCGTGTTCGTGTCGTGTCAAAGCATATATATTATACTATATAGGTCAATCCTAACCCCACCCGTTAAGCTTATCGTGTCAAAATCTCAAACCCTAACACGACCCTTAACATAACGGGTTGTGTCGTGTCAACCTGTTTTGACCCATTAGTGAATATTACGAAATTTTTTTTTTATAAATAAACAAAGAAATTAAGAAAATATTACGAAATATGTTAATATGACACAATACGACTCATTTCAAACTATTTATGTAAATTGGTTGAATAAGCCCGAAATTAACATTTTTAACCTGATTAAATTTAGCATAATTTTATATAAATGTTAAAATCACAATATCTATAACAATTGTAAAACAAACTATAAGTTCAAAACTACAATCCAAATAATAAAAATATCGAAATTGAAATTCTAACAATTTTATTTTTAGGTATAAGGGTATAATTGTAATTTTAACTTTCTTAACGTGTCATAACGGGTTATAACAGGTTGACCCGTTATCAACCTGTTAAACAATCGTGTCTTAACGGGTCAATCCGTTTTGACCCGAACCCGTTAAGGCTAAACCTGAACCCGCTATTATCGTGTCGTGTTCGTGTTGGGTTAACGGGTTGTGTAACATATTGCCACCCCTAGTCATAGATAACTTTAATGGAACGGGATGCCCGCGGGCCATGCCAGAATGTATGTGGGAACAAGTTTGTTTGCCTTATGGCAAAAATGAAAAAGTAGCGTGTGGTCTTTTCTTTCCAAAGTTCCTTTGTAAGAGCATTATTCTATATTCATTTTTTTTTTCAATTTTAAATCCTTTGATCACATTTGGAATTTTAAATAATTTTATCTAAATATTTCATTTATGAAATCATTTAAAAAATATCATATTATTCGATATGATTTATCATTTAAATATAAGAAAGTTTAAGATAAAGAATAACATTGTTTATTGACGTTGGAAGGTACATTCCTTCTTTGCTCTGCAATCTTGATGCAGAGGAGCTAAAAGAAAGGTATATAGTTTTCACAACATATTGTAGTGATCATTTTTAGACCCAGCTTGTAATCTAATTACCAGCTCATGTTTGCACAAATTTGAATGTTCAGCACATTGAAGATCGAAAGCAATCATGTATGCATGATTGAAATGATAGAGTAACCAAACGTGGTTGACCACATGATCATTTCTCTGTTCCTTCCTGAAGATGATGTCAACACGTGGTACTTGACGAAGGCGGGTGTTGTGATTACATAATAGGACACCAGGAAAATTCGTGAAGGTGAAGAAGAACTAGAGACAAGGAGCTCTAATGCGGCATGCCTGAACCTGAAGCAACGACATCAGTTAAACCATAAAGCACATAATATAGTGGAAAATATTGTTGAACTTCTTAAAAACGGAAACTTCAGGTTCTTCATTGACATAGGTTCACTTTTTTTCGTCTGTGGGGTTGTAGCCTTGAAGTTGATTATAATTTATTGTTGGTCGTGTTCCTGAAAATGACAAGAAAAAAGATTGAACCCCTAATAGATCATCATCCTTTTTGTAACTGTCGCCCTGATAATGTTCCCCCCTTGAGTCATCCGGAAAACATTATTGCAAACATTTTGGTCAGTAAAATCCACCTTGTACCAGGGAGTTTGGTGTGTGCAACGCCATCATTCCGACAATATGCATCGCCCTTGTTTAAGTTGAAACTCCAGTAAACGAAATCAATGAAAGGACATAGCAGAGAATGGTGGACTTGAGAAGTGGTGTGTAACATGGTCGAGTTTAGTCGTCTCAACTAAATTATCGCTCCTTAGAAAATGAAAAAATATAAATAATTAAATGCGCCTTAAAAAGATAAAAAATTAACCAATGAGCTCTAGCACAAATTCCTTTTTTTATAAGAACAAGGTGAAGAGTATATCTGTGAGTTCAAAACCGACAAAGCATGAGTGCAACAAAAAGAAAAAAAAAATAGAATATGTTGTAAATAATGTAATGCCCTAGATCCCACATGTATGAATTATGATATCGTTATGTTAAATCTCACATTGGTTCGTGGAACTGGACTTTATTATGATTTCAATGAGCTCCAATAGTGACTTAGATTAGTCCTTTTAGAGTATAAATGTTGTTGTGGCTATTACTTCCCTTAGATCATTACAGACAAGCAAAGCATCGAAGCAACCATGCATTTCCAATTGCTAAGGCAGTTCCAATGTATTGAATTGTGCCATGATCTTTTATCCTTTTTTTCTTTTCTTTTCTTTTTAGTAATTAATAAAAATTTTATTACCATAAATAGGTATAGCCCAAGTACACAGGAAAGTATACAAGAGGAAATACCAACATAAAGTGACTGAAAAGATAGAAAAAAACTAGAAAAACTCCAACACATCATCACCATTCATTGCGTTAGTCTTAGCCCAAAGACAGTTTTAAAGAAAAATTCCCGAATTTCATGCAACCATCATTCTTTGCCTTCCAAACAACTCCCATTCCTTTCTAGCCATAGACTCCACATCAAGCACGAAGGAATCATTTTCCAAATGGCTGCAAAAGGTAGACTCCGCCCAGCATACCTCCAAGAAGCTAGTAAATTCACCACATGTTTTTGCATCACCCAAGAAATACCCATCCTTCCAAAAATGGCGTTCCACAAACTTTTAGCCACCTACAATGGAGAAACAAGTGATTAACTGATTCGGCATCTTTCTTGCACATAGATCACCAATCAACAATACAAAGACCACGCTTTCTTAGATTTTCAGTGGTCAGAATTTTATCATGAGACACTAGCCAACAGAAAAAAGCTACCTTCTTCAGCAGTTTAACTTTCCAAATACTTTTCCAGGGGTAATCCCATACACCTTGGCAGGTTAAAGCATTATAAAAGGAGTGAATTAAGAAGCTGAAATTTCATTCATGAATCCACAACAATCTGTCTACACTCGGAAAATTTTCAACTCATATAATCTGTAGAAAAAATCTGCAATTACATTAACTTCCCAATCATTTACATTTCTCAAGAAGTCAACACTCCATTGAATGCTATTATTCAAAAAAGCGAATGAATCGGCCACAGTTGCATCTTGCTGCCTTGCAAACTGATAAAGTGAAGGAAATTCATCCTTGAGAGTTAACTCTCCACACCAATTATCATGCCAAAAGTGAATTCTTGATCCATCCCCCACCTTAAATTTGACATGTCTAACAAACTCCCCCCAACCCATTCGAATTGACTTCCATAATCCCGTCCCATAAGCTCCTTTTACTTCATTTGAACACCAACTACCCCACATAACCCCATATTTAACATCTATCACATTTTTCCATAATGCATCTCTTTCTACATGATATCTCCATAACCATTTCCCACAAAGCTTTATTAAAAAGCCTCAAGTTACGCACACCCAAACCACCATTTGAAATCGGTTGACATAACTTATCCCAACTCATCAAATGAAATTTATTTTCCTCCCCTTTACTTCCCTACAAGAAATTCCTATAGATCTTTTCAATTTTCATTGAAACCCCAACCGATAGAGGAAAGAGAGAAAGGAAATATGTTGGAAGATTTGACAGCGTATTCTTGATTAAAATGATTCTACCCCCTTTAGGCAAATATAATTTTTTTTCCAGATGGTTAACCTCCTCTCAATCTTCTCAATGACTCCTTCCCAAATTGAAACAGATTTATGCAAGGCACTCAAGGGAAAACCAAGATACATCCTAGGCAGCAACGATATTTTACACCCGAAAATATTAGCCAGATTTGAAATATTTGACACGGCCCACCGGAACTATTCCAGACTTGGTCAAGTTAAATCTCAAGCCAGGCATAGCTTCAAAACATAGCAAAAGAGCTCTTAAGGACCAAAGTTGTTCTTGATTGGCTTCACTGAAAATTAATGTGTCATCAGCGTCTAACATGAAGGAAGAACAAGATAAAAAAAAAAAAACGATTCACTTATGAAACCAGATTATAAAAGAAGGAAACAGAGACATTTACTGGACCAGAGTCGTCAAAAAAGAAAACCCCAAAATCATTGAAGGCTGAATTAAAAACTGCAAAGAAGCTTCTTGGTAGTAAATTTTTGAACTCCAAAAAAGATAAAGGTGGTCCACAGGCTTAGTGGAAACAAAGAAAGAATAATAAGCATGTATTGAAGGGTAACATAGAAAGCAGCAATGGTGGAGGAGAGGTTAAAAAGCTGAATTCTAGAGAAGAAGGCAATGAGAAGAACATCAATGATGAAGAGCATAAGGAGAAGAGCAATCAGCCTGAAATTAACCAAGAGAAGAAGATCATTGAGTTGGAAAAGCACAAACAAAAAGAGAGAAACAAAGGAAGACATCGTATGTCAGATGGTAGTATTGAGAGTCGAAAGAACAAAGACCAAGCCAGATTGTTTTTGCTATCATGTAATAGGTGTTACAACAAATAAAAAGGATGTTGTGATGGGTATCAAACTTGGGATTAAAATTTTTTAGCTTTCAATGGGGCATTCTCTGTTCAGCTCAGACTTGCTAGGAGCTTGAGTTTTGTATCTAATTATTGTAATTTTATTCATCTATTTTGGTAGATGTGGATACTTACGAGTTATTATTTTTCAGGTGCGGTTCACTATTGAGAAAGATTGTCTTCCACTACTTGAGGGTGTTTTTAAGAAGGCAATTAAGGAAAATTATAATGAAAAGCACAAATTCAAAACAGAACTTACTGTTAAGCAAGTGAGATTCACTTTTTTTTTTCTCCGATAGTTTGGGTCATTGTTTCTTTTGAAATATTAGCATTCAGAATTTTTGTAATTTTTCCCTTCGGGCTAGGAATCTTAAAAAACTTTTTTGATTGGCTAAAGTTCATTCAACTCATGTGTTGCCTATCTACTCTCCTTAAGTCACTAGAGTTGGTGACACGAAAGTTCATGAAAGAGTAAGATAAGTGTGGCCCCATTATCAAAAGGAAACACTTGCTAGGGATCCTTACACAAATGGTGATTCTAGCATATTTCAGTTGCCATCTTATGAAAGGGATCATCAGTGTCTTGTATACAGAGACATGGCAACTCTACCAAGAGAGGAGACTCCTCAAGACTGTTACTCGGTTGGAAAGGACTATCGAGCTTATGGTCCTGTGGGAGAGCACTTCTAAGCAACCGGGCCTTTTACATATAAATGCTGTCTCCACACAAAGAGAGACTATTCATGCCAATTCTCTCTACTTGAATGAGAGAGAGTACCATGCTTATGGTCTGGGTGCTAGACGTGAAACGCCGTCCATTGTACCTTTTGCAACTGCAACATTTGCTATTAGTTCAGGCCCCTATAGAAAGGATCCATACCATGGTTATCATTATGGTGTTTCATCAGGTTCTTATCCTATTGGTGGTACGCACCCAATTGAGAGTGCCAATTTACATCGGACAGAAACTGATCAAGTGGGTAGTTTATACTCTACATATGCTGCTGATGCTTTACTGCACANAAAAAGTAGCGTGTGGTCTTTTCTTTCCAAAGTTCCTTTGTAAGAGCATTATTCTATATTCATTTTTTTTTTCAATTTTAATCCTTTGATCACATTTGGAATTTTAAATAATTTTATCTAAATATTTCATTTATGAAATCATTTAAAAAATATCATATTATTCGATATGATTTATCATTTAAATATAAGAAAGTTTAAGATAAAGAATAACATTGTTTATTGACGTTGGAAGGTACATTCTTTCTTTGCTCTGCAATCTTGATGCAGAGGAGCTAAAAGAAAGGTATATAGTTTTCACAACATATTGTAGTGATCATTTTTAGACCCAGCTTGTAATCTAATTACCAGCTCATGTTTGCACAAATTTGAATGTTCAGCACATTGAAGATCGAAAGCAATCATGTATGCATGATTGAAATGATAGAGTAACCAAACGTGGTTGACCACATGATCATTTCTCTGTTCCTTCCTGAAGATGATGTCAACACGTGGTACTTGACGAAGGCGGGTGTTGTGATTACATAATAGGACACCAGGAAAATTCGTGAAGGTGAAGAAGAACTAGAGACAAGGAGCTCTAATGCGGCATGCCTGAACCTGAAGCAACGACATCAGTTAAACCATAAAGCACATAATATAGTGGAAAATATTGTTGAACTTCTTAAAAACGGAAACTTCAGGTTCTTCATTGACATAGGTTCACTTTTTTTCTCTGTGGGGTTGTAGCCTTGAAGTTGATTATAATTTATTGTTGGTCGTGTTCCTGAAAATGACAAGAAAAAAGATTGAACCCCTAATAGATCATCATCCTTTTTGTAACTGTCGCCCTGATAATGTTCTCCCCTTGAGTCATCTGGAAAACATTATTGCAAACATTTTGGTCAGTAAAATCCACCTTGTACCAGGGAGTTTGGTGTGTGCAACACCATCATTCCGACAATATGCATCGCCCTTGTTTAAGTTGAAACTCCAGTAAACGAAATCAATAAAAGGACATAGCAGAGAATGGTGGACTTGAGAAGTGGTGTGTAACATGGTCGAGTTTAGTCATCTCAACTAAATTATCGCTCCTTAGAAAATGAAAAAATATAAATAATTAAATGCGCCTTAAAAAGATAAAAAATTAACCAATGAGCTCTAGCACAAATTCCTTTTTTTATAAGAACAAGGTGAAGAGTATATCTGTGAGTTCAAAACCGACAAAGCATGAGTGCAACAAAAAGAAAAAAAAATAGAATATGTTGTAAATAATGTAATGCCCTAGATCCCACATGTATGAATTATGATATCGTTATGTTAAATCTCACATTGGTTCGTGGAACTGGACTTTATTATGATTTCAATGAGCTCCAATAGTGACTTAGATTAGTCCTTTTAGAGTATAAATGTTGTTGTGGCTATTACTTCCCTTAGATCCTACAGACAAGCAAAGCATTGAAGCAACCATGCATTTCCAATTGCTAAGGCAGTTCCAATGTATTGAATTGTGCCATGATCTTTTACCCTTTTTTCTCCTTTTTTTTCTTTGGTAATTAATAAGAATTTTTATTACCATAAATAGGATAGCCCAGTACACAGGAAAGTATACAAGAGAAATACCAGCATAAAGTGACTGAAAAGATAGAAAAAACTAGAAAAACTCCAACACATCATCCCATTCATTACTTTAGTCTTAGCCCAAAGACAGTTTTAAAGAAAAATTCCCTAATTTCATGCAACGATCATTCTTTGCCTTCCAAACAACTCCCATTCCTTTCTAGCCATAGACTCCACATCAAGCACGAAGGAATCATTTTCCAAATGGCTGCAAAAGGTAGACTCCGCCCAGCATACCTCCAAGAAGCTAGTAAATTCACCACATGCTTTTGCATCACCCAAGAAATACCCATCCTTCCAAAAATGGCATTCCACAAACTTTTAGCCACCTCACAATGGAGAAACAAGTGATTAACTGATTCGGCATCTTTCTTGCACATAGATCACCAATCAACAATACAAAGACCACGCTTTCTTAGATTTTCAGTGGTCAGAATTTTATCATGAGACACTAGCCAACAGAAAAAGCTACCTTCTTCAGCACTTTAACTTTCCAAATACTTTTCCAGGGGTAATCACATACACCTTGGCAGGTTAAAGCATTATAAAAGGAGTGAACTGAGAAGCTGAAATTTCATTCATGAATCCACAACAATCTTCTACACTCGGAAAATTTTCAACTCATATAATCTGCAGAAAAAATCTGCAATTACATTAACTTCCCAATCATTACATTTCTCAAGAAGTCAACAGTCCATTGAATGCTATTATTCAAAAAAGAGAATGAATCAGCCACAGTTGCATCTTGCTGCCTTGCAAACTGATAAAGTGAAGGAAATTCATCCTTGAGAGTTAACTCTCCACACCAATTATCATGCCAAAAGTGAATTCTTGATCCATCCCCCACCTTAAATTTGACATGTTTAACAAACTCCCCCCAACCCATTCGAATTGACTTCCATAATCCCTCCCATAAGCTCCTTTTACTTCATTTGAACACCAACTACCCCACATAACCCCATATTTAACATCTATCACATTTTTCCATAATGCATCTCTTTCTACATGATATATCCATAACCATTTCCCACAAAGAGCTTTATTAAAAAGCCTCAAGTTACGCACACCCAAACCACCATTTGAAATCGGTTGACATAACTTATCCCAACTCATCAAATGAAATTTATTTTCCTCCCCTTTACTTCCCTACAAGAAATTCCTATAGATCTTTTCAATTTTCATTGAAACCCCAACCGATAGAGGAAAGAGAGAAAGGAAATATGTTGGAAGATTTGACAGCGTATTCTTGATTAAAATGATTCTACCCCCTTTAGACAAATATAATTTTTTCCAGATGGTTAACCTCCTCTCAATCTTCTCAATCACTCCTTCCCAAATCGAAACAGATTTATGCAAGGCACCCAAGGGAAGACCAAGATACGTCCTAGGCAGCAACGATATTTTACACCCGAAAATATTAGCAGATTTGAAATATTTGACACGGCCCACCGGAACTATTCCAGACTTGGTCAAGTTAAATCTCAAGCCAGGCATAGCTTCAAAACATAGCAAAAGAGCTCTTAAGGACCAAAGTTGTTCTTGATTGGCTTCACTGAAAATTAATGTGTCATCAGCGTCTAACATGAAGGAAGAACAAGATAAAAAAAAAAAAACGATTCACTTATGAAACCAGATTATAAAAGAAGGAAACAGAGACATTTACTGGACCAGAGTCGTCAAAAAAGAAAACCCCAAAATCATTGAAGGCTGAATTAAAAACTGCAAAGAAGCTTCTTGGTAGTAAATTTTTGAACTCCAAAAAAGATAAAGGTGGTCCACAGGCTTAGTGGAAACAAAGAAAGAATAATAAGCATGTATTGAAGGGTAACATAGAAAGCAGCAATGGTGGAGGAGAGGTTAAAAAGCTGAATTCTAGAGAAGAAGGCAATGAGAAGAACATCAATGATGAAGAGCATAAGGAGAAGAGCAATCACCTGAAATTAACCAAGAGAAGAAGATCATTGAGTTGGAAAAGCACAAACAAAAAGAGAGAAACGAAGGAAGACATCGTATGTCAGATGGTAGTACTGAGAGTCGAAAGAACAAAGAACAAAGGCCAAGCCAGACGGTTTTTGCTATCATGTAATAGGTGTTACAACAAGTAAAAAGGATGTTGTGATGGGTATCAAACCTGGGATTAAAATTTTTCATCTTTGGTGGGGCATTCTTGTTCAGCTCAAACTTGCTTGGAGCTTGAGTTTTGTATTAATTATTGTAATTTTATTCATCTATTTTGGTAGATTGGATCTATGAGTTATTATTTTTTCAGGTGCGGTTCACTATTGAGAAAGATTGTCTTCCACTACTTGAGGGTGTTTTTAAGAAGGCAATTAAGGAAAATTATAATGAAAAGCACAAATTCAAAACAGAACTTACTGTTAAGCAAGTGAGATTCACTTTTTTTTTCTCCGATAGTTTGGGTCATTGTTTCTTTTGAAATATTAGCATTCAGAATTTTTGTAATTTTTCCCTTCGGGCTAGGAATCTTAAAAAACTTTTTTGATTGGCTAAAGTTCATTCAACTCATGTGTTGCCTATCTACTCTCCTTAAGTCACTAGAGTTGGTGACACGAAAGTTCATGAAAGAGTAAGAGAAGTGTGGCCCCGTTATCAGAAGGAAACACTTGCTAGGGATCCTTATACAAATGGTGATTCTAGCATATTTAAGTTGCATCTTATGAAAGGGATCATCATGTCTTGTATACAGAGACATGGCAACTCTACCAAGAGAGGAGACTCCTCGACTTTACTCGGTTGGAAAGGACTATCGAGCTTATGGTCCTGTGGGAGAGCACTTCTAAGACAACCTGGCCTTTTACATATAAATGCTGTCTCCACACAAAGAGAGACTATTCATGCCAATTCTCTCTACTTGAATGAGAGAGAGTACCATGCTTATGGTCTTGGTGCTAGACGTGAAACGCCGTCCATTGTACCTTTTGCAACTGCAACATTTGCTATTAGTTTAGGCCCCTATAGAAAGGATCCATACCATGGTTATCATTATGGTGTTTCATCAGATTCTTATCCTATTGGTGGTACGCACCCAATTGAGAGTGCCAATTTACATCGGACAGAAACTGATCAAGTGGGTAGTTTATACTCTACATATGCTGCTGATGCTTTACTGCACAAAGACAAGACATGTCATTATCAGGCTGCCAGCCAAGCTGAAGCAATGCCTGTGCTAGTTTTGTCTCGATACTCTTTTGCTGGTCTATCATTCCTACACCTTTGACTGAATTTGCATCTTGAACATATGTATCCATTTGTATTTGGACTCCTGTTTATTGGCTCCTGATGTGCATATGAGGCAATCTTCAGTTGCATAATGTATGGATGAGGGAACATGGGCTCCAAATTTGTACGAAACTGAGTGTAAGCGGCATTTTGGTACCCATCAAAATTCTTTGGATACCTTTTATCTTGTCAAAGACTCGGAAGTGCTCCTTATTGATATATTATTATTTTCTTTTCTTTCCTTTTTATGATCACAATGATACTCCTTTTTTTTTTAATCTTCTTGAAATCTATTTGTCAATTGTGATTACTTTTGAAACAGATAAAAAATGTGGGACAATCAAACTTGGTCGATTAGTTGGTCAATGTTCTTAGGCTACCAACTGCACATTGTATGAAATCTATTCCTGAATTTCAAGGTAGCTAGAAACCTTGAATTTATTTGTAAATTGGTTTGTGAGTGCTCTTAACTTCATCCTATACATTTGCTCAAAAGTAAAGCCCTCTTGGACAACCAATTGGATATTCAATGGAAGGAGGGAAGAAAGAAAGAATTCAAATTCAAAATAAGAATATTCAACCCTTCAAATATCTATTCTATTCATTCGTCACATCGAATTAAAATGAAAATGACCATTACATTAATGACTTGGAAGGTACATAGAGATTAGAGAGGATCACGCGCATCCATTGGTGGATTCTTCAAGAAAAAGTTGCACACAATCGTTCAACATGTAATTTGATTAAATTACATCATACCCATATTCTAAAGTGAAAGTGTTATGCGATTTTGAGATATAGGAAATGGTAAATGTACCACAAATTTTACTTAAGAAAAAGACTCAACAAACTTGGTGTGAATGGTGACGCAGGAATATAATAAATATTAATTTGACTTTTTTAAGTAAGAAAACCTATGAATAGGCATTTAATAAGTAAATTTTATCCTTCCCTCAACAATTTGGTGGGTAAATAGATTTTATTTTATTTTCATATCAATAACCTTTAGGTTACTCCCATATAAAATTTAACATGTATTAACAGAGAAGCTACTCTAAATCTAATTATGCTCCTTTATCTTTCTACTATAAGATTTAAATTTATAAATTTTTTAAAATAAATTTAAATCTTATAAATTAACATACTATCAATAATATAGATAGTGTATTTTATCAATAATGTGAATAATGCAGAGTCTTTGTGCCAACTTGCCAAGCAAACGATAAATAGGTAGCATGCCCTATTCGGCTTTTCAAAATTTTGATGCACAAATCCCTTGGAATTCGGAAAAGAAAAAAAAAACTTACACAAAATGTCTTAAAACTTCGATCGGGATTCATATCCTTTAATTAATTTTTATTTCCATTATTTTGATGAGTTTGGGAGTGGTGGACGACAGGGGCAGCTGGGTTTCCACTTCTCTTCTTCTTCTTCTTCTTCTGTCTTACGATTGGATTTTCTGTAATGGTAGGACCGTAGGTGTTCTATATAATTTGGTCTCCCAACAAATCAGTGATTTGGAATCATCTCTTCCCTTCCGTTTCCTTTTGTTTATGGAGATTTACGCTTTCTTTCTCATTTATAGTCAACGCTTATCTTTTTTCCCTTTATGATGGCACCCATGCATTTCAGGTGTTTTTAGCTAGTGAATTCCCAATCTGTTTCATGGGCTGGAATCATTCCCTGTGCTTATATTGGCCATCAAACTGAGTGGCGAGTGTTGTTCTTGAAAAGAATGACAAGTGACAATGGAGGAGGGAGATGTGAACGTTAGGGATCAGAAACCCATATCGGGTCTCGGGAAGCTTCGGAGATGGAGGGAATCCGAATGTAGAGTTCGAAACGCACCGTGTAGCAAACCAAATGAAACGCACCGTATCATTTTCCACATGGATCCCATCAGTTTTTCGTTCTCAACTTCCTGCGCAAGTCCCCTGCATCCATCATTTTCCTTTTTCGGTTTTCCTCTGTTTTGGTTTGACCGCATAATTGCTCAAAGGGGAAAAAAAAGTTGTCAAGGGAATCCGCATTTCGTTGAGTCCTAAGAAAGAAACAAATGTTGTGGTTGTGAAGAAATCACCTCCCACTTCGTAAAAGATGCTACAATTTCGTAGGTTCCTGCAAGGAAAGAAGGAAACACTCCATCGTATACGTAGGAAACTGCTTGTTTTCCCCTAATAAATACAGCAGAGCAGAGATAGACAATCCTCCACAATCACAATCCTCAACACACGTTTTCTTTAAAGTGGGTTGCGATCCAAACACATAAAAAAAATATTCCTTTTTGTATGTTTAGATACAAAGGACAGGTTGAGTTTGAAGAGCTCTGAAAATTTTTTAGAGGATAAGTATATAATTTATCCAGGGTTTTAAATAGAGAAGAGAAAACGAAAACAAAAAAGCAATCTCATTTGGGCTTGAGAGAGAGAGACAGATGGGGAACTGCTATTCGGACGTGGAAGGAGGAAAGCAAGCCGTGGGTGGGGTCCAACAGAGCCCCACAGCTACCAACAACAACAATGCCGGCCACAACGACGCCGTTGAGTTCTTCTACACGTCTCGGGGTCTCCATCAACGCTTCACCAGAGTCGAGGTAGTGACTGCCATTCTAACGCCTATCCATATATATATATATATATATTACACGCACACAGAACTGTATTATGCATTTGTATTAGCTGTGCTGCTCTCTATTATCTACCCCACATTGGCTCAGACTCTTGATATTCTTTACTCTGTTTATCCCCACGTCGGCTGAAACTCGTATCGTTATTTATTTTCTATCCCAGACTGGCTTAGGTTCTTACTATTCTCATTTTACCTGATTATTATGTTGGCCATTGCCCATAAAATACAATGAGAACAAGAATAATATGAATACGATTATTATTTTTTTTAAATTGTGGTTACTTTTTTTCTTCTCCAGCAAAGTTTCTCCCTTGTAATACTATTCTTATACAAATGCAAGGTACAAAACTTGATTGAAAAAGGTTATCCTGAAAGAGTAAATAATAAATATTTTGTATTCGTGTTAGTGTTATGGTTTTGTTTACAATACATATATGTTTAAAATTATCAAAGAAGTCGTTTTCGTTGCATGGTAGAGGATCGATTTGTGTGTATTTCAAAGGTGCTGAAATGTTACATCCTTAAAGCTCTTCAAGCTATGAGTTTCACTTGATAAATGAACCATGCGGGGCATGCAGCGTAATGTTGCCTCTGATATTCTGTCATTTAAATGTTTGGCCTATTACTAGTTTCTCAGAATCAGGAATGGATAGCATGGTCGGGGTGCCATGTGTTTTGGCGCTTAGATAAAGGATAATGTTTTGATTGACGAAATTGATACCCCACATAGTAACCAACTTCTTAAATTTAGGACTGCAATAAAACGAGCTTGGTATTTTAATGGAATATTAGTAAATTGGAGACTAATGAGGTTGTATGAAGCAACATGTTGCCTTTTAGTATTGTGCAGGAGTTGAATATTTCTCTTTTTTAAGTGCCAAAGGTTGAAGTGCCACCCATATTCTTGAAAAGGGTTACCTGCCATTTCTTTCATCTCCAACAGATGGAAATTGTGCAGTTCTGTTGCCCCTTACTAGAAAGAAATGGGTGGAATAACGGCAAGCTCCAAAGCAGTATATTGCCTGACAAAAATTTTACAGGGGATGGGATCGGTTATCAGTATAATAAGAGATTTCGACATCTGGAATTGTTATTTTATCTGCATGCATGGCTCTTTTGTTTTTAGTTTCTTTTTATTTATGTCTGTACTGTTAACTCATTTGTTCTGCCTTTTCAAAATGTATTCATGTATTTTAATCTGTGCTGCAGTTATCGCTATCAGCAATTAACTTGCGAGATCGTGACATCATTTCAAAGGTATTCCTCTAAACATAACCATATGTTTGATAGTGATGTGTACTAAGGGTTTATACCAGCGTCTTTCCTTTGCCGAATCATTTCTTTAACTGCTCTAATGTCCACCTTCATCACTTATATATTTTGTATGCTTAGCACAGACTGGAAATTATGATCCAAACCACACTTCGAATTTGTATGAATTCAAGACTCTGCTATAATATTTCTGGAGTTAACATAATTCTTTGAATTAATCAGTTCTAAATTTTGAGATAACTATCACAATTTTGGTTCATTATGTTAAAGTACATTTTACAATGTGACTTTCACTTCAAGATACAACCAAAACAGAGGGGATATGGGCATGTGAGCTGATCATTACTTTATGTTAAGCTACTATTTTTATACGTTCTGTGTACTTGGGCTATGTTTATTTACCTATAAAAAAAAATTTGTTACTATTTTGACAGTATTTTGTTTACATAAGATATTTGTAGCCATACTCTTGTAATGAGCTGGATTAGTATGTATGTGGATCGATAACAGTCTTGGTTAGTATGGGTAGTTACTATACACTGATGAAAAACCTGGGTAAGAAAACTACAGTGCTCAGTGATATAATTAGTGATATAATTTAGTTTGTTCTGTTTGTGGTGTTCTTAATGATATATTAGTTTGTACTTGTGTCCTGTGTTTACTGATCAGGAGGATATTTGTCTTCCATTAGGACTTTCTCAAACAAGAAATGGATTTCAAATTTGAAGAGTTTCTTGCTTCTTCTGTATCTCTTCAGCTTAACCTTCGGATGACTAAATCCGGACACCATCTTTGTTTGCTCAAAAGAAAATGAGTTAACACCCCAAGTTTCTGGTGTTTTTCTTTCTTCTCAAGTTTATGAATAGTTTTCATGGGATTCCCCTCCTGGTAGTGTTCGGTTTACATTTACCGTAAGTAGTATTTACATGGGTAACGAGCTGAACTAATACTTCATGTTGACCGTTTTTGGAAAAAAGGTGTTTATTTAGCTTTCAAGGTTTGAGTTTTTCAATACACAGTAGTTTGTTTATATGTGTATTTTGGTCAGGATTGTCTTACTGTTGTTTGAGCCAAAAAAGATATTGTTCTGTTCAGAGTGATCCCATGGCAGTGGTATATGCGAAGAATATAGATGGAAAACTAGAGGAGTTAGGCCGCACGGAGGTTATACTGAATAGCTTGAATCCCACATGGATAGAAAAAGTTACAGTTGCATTCCAGTTCGAAATTGTACAGCCATTGGTGTAAGCTTTACAAATTCATTTTAAGTGCTTATCTTTTTTGTAGATGTACTTCTTTTTTATTACGGAAACTCCTGTTTCGATTTGACTGCTTTTGACTCACTCGCATTTCCCTTCTTCATTTTTGCTCCAGATTTCATGTATATGATGTTGATACCAAATTTCACAATATACCTGTGAAGGTACATTATAGTTTCTGCTCTCGAGTATCTAATGTTTTAAATCTTTGTACGTTATGTTTTTCCAGTTATAATTTGTACCAACAATATACAAGAAAAAGTGTACATGCTAAGTGTTTCTGTAGTATCTCTTCCAATACTTTTTAAGTGCTGAATACCGCAATTTGCAACTTAGAACTCTTTTACACTGGAGACTAACAGCTGGGTACTGGTTTGTCTGAGAAATATGTGTTAGTTAGATGACATTATACTTTCACTAGCTTGTTCAGTTGTATTTTTGTTGATACATGGTTAAACACATTGAATTGGCAAAAAACATTAATTCGAGAACAATAATAAACGATTTGGATGCCAACTGTATGTTCATGTCAGCCTAAGTTATTTGGACAATATATATAGATGCAGCCATGCATCGTATAACTGTATAACTTGTAAGACCGACATGGGAAAGTACTCACTGAATGGTGTGCAGCTGTTTGCTTGCTTAATTCAGTCACATATTTTGTACATCTATGTGTGTGGAGGGGGTCAACTACCTCAATTGTGATTAATGCATGAGTACTTTCAAAAGATTGTCACTGTTTTTAATCATAGATTCATAGTCATGTGAGAAAAGAAACCAACTTATGGGAGAAGTGCAGATAAAATCTGAGTTGGATCAGAGACAAAACGCTAGAGGAAAACATAATGTTAAACTATTACCATATGATCTGTAATTTTTAGAAAATTTGTACGAGCCATTTTCCTATTGCACTTAATAAATATATCTATTCTGTTGTGTTTCAGACACTGAAATTGAAGGATCAAGATTTTCTTGGAGAGGCCACGTGTGTTCTATCAGAGGTATGCTGTCTTGGGAACAATCAGGCTCATTGAGAATGCATATGCATTTTCATTTCACTAAGCTGGTGCAAATTGAGTATAAAATTATATCAATTTTCAGAATTTTTGTATTAAAAACTTCAATAGCAGAAAGACTATTGTGAGAGCTTCTTCCCCAATTAAGGGATATTAAGATATTAGGTTACCATCAATGCAGTTGGAGAGCATGTTGCAATTGCTGCCATTTTTAACCTTACTGAACATCAAATCCTTACCCCCTCTTCCATGGCAGGTACTTACCAAACAAAATCAGAGTTTAACCCTTAATCTTCGTAGTAAAATTGGGCATGTGGGTTTGAGGAACTTAGGGGTACTCACCATCCATGCAGAGGAAACAGTTGCTTCAAGGAGGGTTGTTGAGATGATGCTCCATTGTTCTTACTTGGATAACAAGGACATATTTTCTAAAAGTGTATGTATTTGCAAAGCTTTATGTTACGTATGCATGTATATTTGTTGTTTGTTTCATCCTTAAAATTCATCACTTTATTCTAGGACCCTTTTCTAAGAATATCTAGAATTGTGGAGAGTGGAGGCTCCATTCCAATATGCAAGACTGAAGTAGTGAATAATAATTTAAATCCAAAATGGAAACTCCTATGCCTGAGTATGCAGCAGTTTGGAAGTAAGGTAAACTTGTCACCTTATGATTTGGTCACACAATATTATAGGATATTCTGCTATTTGGACGATTAAGAAGATGCATGTGTTGCATGAAATTTGACTTGTTGCAGGATAACCCATTGATTATCGAGTGCTTTGATTTCAATGGCAGTGGCAAACATTCGCTTATTGGGTAAGTGGAATTTAGTTAATCTGCGGATTCATTTTTGCTTGGTTTCCCTTGTTATATGAGTTTAGTCTCTGGTTCTAAAGAAGATACTGTTCTTAAATTTACCATATCAGTAAACTTCAAAAGTCAGTGGCCGACCTGGAAAAACTTCAAGAAGGTAGAAGTGGTGAAAATCTTACTATAACATCTCATCATGGTCACAAGAAGGTACTTATTCATAATTGCAGTAGAATTTATTAAAATATTTCAGTTTATTCATTTTATTTGAATTTGCATTTGTTCAATAATTCATCAATATAGGTTTTGAAGGGAGAGCTCTTTGTGGATCAATTTTGTGAGAAGGAACAATACAGCTTTCTTGATTATGTTTCTTGTGGATTTGAGCTGAACTTTATGGTTGCAATTGACTTTACAGGTAAGTAATTTCTAGAGGACTATTTATGTTTCGCCCGAATGTCTTATTCATAATTTGAATAGTCAATTTTAATTTGTCCAGCCTCAAATGGAAATCCTCATAACCCAGATTCTTTACACTACATTGATCCTTCCGGCCAGTTGAATTCTTATCAGAAGGTGAGTCTCTGCATCCTGATCTGGTGCTTTCAACAACATATTATTTTGACTTCAAAACTAGTATAGGAAAATTCTTTGGATCGATTGGCATGTCCTTCCTCTCCTTCATATCGAGTTCTCCTATACGAGCTCATGAGTTGTATTTTCATTTTGATATTGACGCTCAAATTTACCTCCCCGCATATAACGCTGACCTGAGAAATTTGATGTTATCTTGATTTGGTTCATATATAAATATATATATTTTCTATGAAGTTTGGTCCATAAACATGTTTCTAAATTGCTTTCTTTTATTTATGTTATAACTCAATTTGATCAAGTTGCTCATTTTCAATATCCAATTTGCTTGCTTGAGCTTTTGAGAAAAGCAAGTTTATTTGTTCTGGTTTGTTAAGTGGGCCTTCTGTTAGCCTGTATTTAAAGAAATTATTGTTGATGGGTGAAGTTATTATCTGCTTGATAACTGAATTTGTTTCAGGCTATAATGGAGGTTGGGGAGGTCATTCAATTTTATGATTCTGATAGGCGCTTTCCTGCTTGGGGCTTCGGTGGGAAAACATTTGATGGAACCATCTCACATTGCTTCAACCTGAATGGAAGCGCAGGTAGCTTTGAGGTGAGAGAAGCCCATTTTATAATTATTGTTTCTTCGTCTCTGATGCAACATTTTGGTTTGCATGTACTGGCATTTCCATAGAACTATTGCCATCTTGTTTGCCCTCCTGCTATACTGTAGTTAATCCCTGATTTTTGTTTGTTTCAACCTGTTTATCTCATCATTGTTTGTTCTTAAAAAATTTAATATTTATCTTTTTTTCTTTGTTTGCTTTTTTTCTTCCTCTACCATTTCTAGTTATGAATAGTGTCATAGTCAGCTTCAACCAAATAATTAAGAACTTGGTAAAAGCATTAGTTGAAAAAACACCGAGTATAGATTAACCATAACACATGAAAAACTGTTATATACAATAATTTTAGATATGCAATTAATAGGCTTTAGAAAGTCTTTTTGGTCCTTCAAAATATTTTGTGAGTAAATGAAAACGATGAAAATCAAATGGATCAAGTTATCACCCAATACTCTTCATAATATTATGTGTTACACTCTACGGTGCTTTTTTTCTTCCTTGTACAATTGTTAACATAATGAAAATGATATGTACCGTATAAGACTCATTGAAATCAAGTGATTTTTCATTGTTGCATAACATACGTATCATCCTTATGAAAATTACATGTTCATACTCCTCAAGTAACGCATTTAGCTTCTAATTTTCAATAGGTCGGAGGAGTTGAAGGCATCATGTCTGCTTATACAAGTGCTCTACATAATGTTACTCTGGCAGGACCAACGTTGTTTGGCCAAGTGATTAAAACAGCTGCTCAAATTGCAAGCCAATCTGTTTCATACAACAGCAAAAAGTACTTCGTCTTGCTCATTATTACGGTAAATAGAATAGTTAACTTCATAATTTGATGCCTCTTTCCACCTTCAATCTTTCGTTTGGTAATCAAATAAATTGTCTCCTTTTCTAGGATGGAGTCCTTACAGACCTTCAAGAAACGAAAGACGCTTTGGTGAAGGCATCTGATCTTCCACTATCAATTCTTATAGTGGGAGTGGGAGGTGCAGATTTTGGACAAATGGAGGTATGGCATTGTTTTTCTAGAACTTGAACTTACACTCATGTGTTAATCTGTCATCTAACTTAGTTTTTGTGACAGGTCCTTGATGCTGATAAAGGACAACGATTAGAGAGCTCCACAGATCGTGTTGCTACACGTGACATTGTACAGTTTGTTCCAATGCGAGATGTTCATGGTAAGTACATAATGGCACGTGCACATATGGAGCTAAAACTTGGGTCCAGATGCATGTGTCTTTACCAAAAACCAAAAGAGCTGTCATAAAAGGTCGTTCTTGGTGCAATTCAACTAAGAGATTGTGGTCTTGTGACTCAGAGCCACGGTGGTAATGATGCACCATAATCAACTATTTTGGAGTGTTGGGAGAGTCCCATGCTCACATCTTCCCTATTCTCATAATAATAAGCAAGAACAAATGTTTGCTTCTAGCAAAAAAGAAGATAGTTTGTTTCCTGAAAAAGGATGGAAATTGTTGAGGAAGGTGACGCATGGGCCTCATGCACCAATCAAAATTTGATCTTGTGGTGGTGGATGGTAGATCGGCAAGCAACCAAATCAAAGATAAGGCGCGTGGTGATCATAAGTGGATTGACAAAAACAAATTGAGAGTTTACACTTCCAGCAAAATGGTTTCAGGGTAAGGAAAATGGAGGTGAAAACGAAATGAAATGACTGGAAAACACTTTAGGGACTTGAGGTGCAAGTAAAGGAGAGTTAACAGCCAAAAGGAGAGCAGGCAGGGGGTGGCGAGTGCCACCGATACCTACCGTTGGTGGCAAGTGGCAATATGTGTGGTTGTTTGGTACCTGAGTGCGGTGGCTGTGGGTGATCAAATGGTGGGGATTCTATATATGGTGGGCTAGTGGTGGTTGGAACCGGTCGGAGAGCAGTAGAACTAACCTCTAAGACTTAACAAAATATAGACAAAAGAAGGAAGAAGATGAGGGGAAATTTTTTTAAAAAACTGGAGAAATGGAATGAGAAGATCTAGAATGGGGAGAAGATTGAGGAATGAGAGAAAGGGGAGGGAGAAGTTGGGAGATACTTTGTTCCTCTCAGCGTGAGGTTGGGAGGGAGAGTTTTTTAGAGACAGTTAGAGCTTTTTTGTGGGGAGAGAGAGAGCAACAAAACCACATTGTTGATTGCAATGCCTAGCTAAATAATTATTCAATGATGGAGTGAAGAAAGAATTAAAGGGTGGGTTTGAACACTAAACTTGTGTCTGACGGAGATGTTGCATGAATTGCTGTTTCCATACACCATTGTCCCCGTCCTTTATTTTCCGTGTCTTCTTTTAACTCTTTATGGATTAAACATTGACCAACCAAGGTTGACCAACACCAAACAGCTTGGCTCCTTCATTTACAACCCAAAAGTCAGTTCTACTTCATTTTTTCAGTTGACGTTTGTATCATTTGTTTGGGCCTATTGACTTTTGTATCAAATGACATGAACAGTTTTCTTTTACTTTTATCTTGTTGCAGCTGTTCTGTTTTTGCTTCAACCCATCTTATAACTTCAACTATAACATACTCGTTGTGTGGTATGTGCAGGTGGGCAAATTTCTGTGGTCCAGGCTCTTTTGGAAGAGCTACCAGGACAGTTCTTGACATACATGCGGTGCAGAGATATCAAGCCATGCCCTCTCCATGAAGCCCAAGTGTCTGGTACTTGAGTATAAGTACCAACTCCACAAAAGGTCGATATATATATATATATATCGACGACACACACAAGTTGGATAAGGGTCTAATAAGTTATGATACATACCACTGATCAACAACAACTGCCAAGGTTTTCTTAAGGCTGTCCCACCGATAGATTGACCTGCTTGAAAGTAGGTATTGTTTCCTTTTTCCTTCGTGGGTGTGGGCAAGGAGTTACAGTTTAAATGCCAAGAGCAAAATAGGAGGGTATATGAGATTGTTTGATGTCCCTCTCTCCCCCCTCGAAAGAAACCCCCACCGAGAGCCTCTTCTTTTGCTCCAATTTTTTTTTTAATCCGCTCAAGCCATTAAAGGCAAGATATATTGTATTTCATCCATTCCAAAATCTCACTTGCACACTACCAATGGAAGCGTCAGTTCTTCATCAACCTCTTCCTTATTTTCGCTTCTAGTTGGCTTTGGTTTTTTCTTGTTAGGTTTGTTTAGTTCTTTGTTAGGCATGTTTAGACGTTGCTCTTTTATAGGCTTGTTTAGTTTGGTTTATGTTTGTTTTGTTTGTTTTGTTTTGCATTTGGGAGGTCTTTTATTTTCCTTATTTGTTAACTCCCAGAGGCCGTTTCTGTTACCACGGTTTCCCTCCGCCATTAGTGAGGTTTTTTAATAAACTTGGGACGGGGTCACTCTTGGACATATGGCTACCGGCTCTTTTTTTCAAAAAAAAAAACCTCTTCCACCATCCAAAATAAGTATTCCGCATGTGCATGGTTGTCATAAGCCATTTGCTGCACATGTAACAATTACCACATGCATGCCGCCCATATGGTATTGATTTTGGCCTTTTTTTAAAGCCACTCTCTTCTAGTTGGCTATTGGTTGGCTTACTAGCATTTTTTTCCTTATTTTCTTGAATTTTCGTCTTTTATTCAAGAACTTTGAACTTCAAATCTAGGCTTCAATTGCAGCCATGCATGCACCACCCAAATGTCTCCTCATTCAGTTTACGACTCACTCTTCTACTGTTTTGATCAATGCGCCCATGAGCCATATGTGTTGTTGTCTGTACATGCATGGTCCTCATTTATTGCCACACCACCACAGCATACTCTCCCCTTCATGGCCCTACCTGATCTATACCTACAATTCTTTAACTTTTATCTCGTTGTTTTTCTTCAACTATGGGACAGACTAATTATCTGATAACAATTTTTGAGTCGTATTTATTTTCTTGTTTTATCAGTTTTTTTAAGGTGATTGATGGGATATCCCTTCCCCTTAAATTGTATTCATATTTTCTTTACTAATGTAATAATTTCGTACCAAAAAAGGGAGCATATATTCAAAGAAAGTGGTAAGTGTATCAATATTATTCGACTGTGAGCTTTTACACCAAGTTTTTCTCTTATAACAAATAATTGTACACATGGTTATTTTCTTTTGGCTGTAAGAATCCCAATCTAGAGCTCAAAGAGCTAAGCTTGAATAGAAGATTTATGATTTCGTTTTTCTTATTTTAGATATAAGACTTAGCTAATCATCAATCTACCCTAAAGTTTTTGGGAGAAAGCAAATTTGGATGTTATAAATTAAAGGTCCTAGCTAGTTTTTTAAATTACCTAGTTGAAATTTGAATACCTATTTTCTTTTAATATATGATGATTTTGGGACCTTATTTTTGAAAAACTATAAACTTATGAAACAGCATAATCTAAATAATTAAACTATTTATCCAAAACAAAATATTAAAACACATATCCATGTTGGAGGACATCTACAACTACAACAACAGGTCATCTTTAATTAGCACCAGATAATTTAATTGATAAATATTAAATCTTGTTGTAGTCTTTTCACAGTATTTCACGGCACGAATGAGAGGGATTGATAGAATTACAAAGGTGGAATCTTTTTTTGGAAAAAAAAAGGTCATTTGCATTGTTGTTTTTGAACATGGGATCTCCTTCTCTTTTAAACAATATGGGGATGAAAGAGAAATGATAAGAAAAAATTTCAGTAACAACAATAATAATAACTAGGAGGAGAGAGGAGGCCAAAAATAAAATAAATAAGGAAAAAGAGGGAAGGAGCTCAAAAAAATCTCTTTACAATTAATACATGGGTGCATGAAAAGCAAGAGAATAGAAAGTTAAATAAATTAATGCTCCATGGTCATCTTCCTTGGCAAAATCAAGAACTTATAAGAGATGCAGTTTTTTCTAATCTAATAGTGGGCTCGGCAGTCGGGGTTGGAGGCCGTAAATAATAAGAAGGAAAATTATTCTTGCCTCACTAAGGTGGCATATTTGTTTCCAGTCTAGTCCTGAACCCAAAAGTTTGAGTAAATTTGGACGGTAATTAATCCGAAACCCAGTTACGGATATCAGTTATTGACTCGGGTATCCGTAATTAGGTTTAACTTAAATGAATTTAAGTAGGCAGATGCAACCGTAGTTCGAGGTCGTAGGATTAATTCCCCTTCCCCATATGCTAGAGAAAACAAAATCACTTCTCTCTCTCTCTCTCTCTCTCTCTCTCTCTCAGAGTTTGTATAACAATTTCCTCTCTCGTTGCCCACTTTGGCTAGATTCGAGTTTTTGTGTTTTATATCACTTTCCTCTCTCGTTGGTCATTGCCCACTTTCTCTAAATCTGAGTTTCTATGTTTGTAGATGTTTTTGTATTTGTAGATCTACCTTTTGGGGTTTTTTTATTTTTAAAATGTTCCAGCAAAACCTTAGTATTTTTTCAAGCATTTGGTGATTTCTTCTGTTATGCACGTCCAAGCACTAAACATCCTTAAATAAAAGATATGTCAGAATGAAGTGAGGATGGAGTGGACTATAAAAGAGTGAAGGAAGTACAAATGGTTCGCTTTTGCTTGGACAACAATAAATTTAGTTTTCACTTTTGTTCTCAATAGAAGACAAATTTTCTTTCAGAAGATTTTCAGTGTTCGTTTTACAAATAAAGGCTGATCCTTTCAAAATATAAATGGTGGCTTGGCTGCCAACAAGCTATTTATCATAACTGAACCTTGGATGTCCCCATTGATTGATATGATTATGGGGTATGATGCAGATGCAATCCAAGTGTTTTCATTTTTCTTTAGAATTTCCATTTTCAAAATTTCTCTTCCTGTAAGGTGTATCTAGTATTTTCTTATTTATTTTCCCTAATGAATTTTTACATATTGAAAAATATCCTAGCTAGTACAAGTGCTCCCAATGTATGTGTTGGGACTCTATAAACAAAGAGTAAGGTTTTATTGGATGTTGGGGAAGGCAGAATGACAGCTCTTGAACTTTGAAAAGTTTTAAGAACGATCTGTCATATATAGAGCATGGAAGACTTTCCGTGTTTACCATATGGGGGGTAAACGTTTGGCGGGTAATACTCTCACATTTGTTCCAAGACACGTTTAGCTTAGTAACATGGAGCAGATTTAGAAAATTCTACAACATCATTGAGTGATGATTGTTGCCAAAGAATATCTAAAGTTTTCAAATTATCATGTCTACAATTCTTTCGGACATTCTGTAGAATCTTACCCAATTCTTTCCTCTTCTTTTTCATCCAAGGAGCTGATTTTGATTCTCATTTCATCTTCATAATGAAGTTACAATGAAAAAACAATGATAAATTGAAGGGGAAAAAAAAATAGTGGGGTTAACTATTGATGCAACCACACATTCATGGGTCATGTTGGGGCTCACAACTATATTTCTTTTATCTTCTCTTTTGTTTGCTATAAAATTTGTTCACTTTTTCCATATATTACAACATGCATTTGAGGTTGTTCGATGGGGAAGTGAGTACTTGTAACCTCTTCTATTACTTTTAAGGCTCTGATGCAAACTTCAAAGATCTAATAGGTACTTGAGGTTGATTATAATTTATCACCATTTCAATTAGATTATACCCTTTTCTTTTCAGTTATTTCTTGGATAATGATGTTGATTTGTTTTTCTTTGTATTGTGGATTAGGTCTTTGTATTGGGTATAATCTAATTGAAAAAACATGTAAGAATTCATTAGGGAGAAAAAAAACTAGATGCACCATGGAAGAGAAATTTTGAAAAAGGAAATTAAATAGAAAAAATGAAAATACTTGGATTGCATCCGCATCATACCCATAATCATATCAATCAATGTCATCCAAGGTTCAGTTATGATAAAAAGCTTGTTAGTAACCAAGCCACCATCTATATTTTGAAAGGATCAACCTTTATTTGTAAAAAAAACACTGAAAATCTTTAGAACTATCTGAGAGCAAAAGGGAAAACTAAATTTCTTGCTCTCCAAAGAAAAGTGAACCATTTGTACTTCCTTCACTCCTTTTATAGTCAGTTCCATCCTCACTTCATTCTAACATACCTTTTATTTAAGGATGTTTGGTGCTTGGACGTGTAGAACATGAAAAAAACACTAAGATTTTACTTGAAGATTTTAAAAATAAAGAAACCCAAAAAGATAGATCTACAAATCTAGAAACTCAGGTCTACAAACACATATACTCATATCTACAATTAAAAAAACTCAGATATAGCCAATGTGGGCAACGAGAGAGGAAAGTGATCTACAAACTGAGAGAGAAAGAGAGAGAGAACTTACTGAGTGGCAAGAAAAAATTGAGAAAAGAAAGTGACATCAACACACGACAGCCACTGCTAGTCACCAGCGGCAAAGGATTGATTTTAAGGATGCTAGGGTTTCGCCAGAGAGAGAGAGAGAGAGAGAGAAGGAATTACTGAATCCAGTGTCCATAGAAACAGTAGCCCCAGAGAAAAATATAGAACTTGTTGTGGGCTAAAGCCAAGCACATTCCAGGCAGCAAGCCTCCCAGAGCAGCAGCAAGTTGCAGGTTTTTTCTATTGAACCAAGTGTTGCATCCACCGGTGACAAAAGAGACAATGCTTCGATTCCATTCAGCCTCAATTCATCCAAGGAATAAAGTCTTTGGGGCACCTGCATCATTGACTCCCTTGTATGGTGAAGAACCAATCTTTATCAACTTTGGACAAGTACACAGGGAGAACAACTATCTACTAGCGATATGCAGATACATAAAACTGTAAAACAATGAATTACAATTCTATTTCTGAATCATAAATTAGACTACATTTTGTTAGAAATAAGACTTGAAGTTAAAGTTTAAGAAGGAATATGAAACAAGGGAGATGATGAAATAGAATGTGAGAAATTCAAGTGACAACTTGAGGAGTGAAAAATGCTATATGTTTCTTATACCGATTTATTACATAAAGGATACATTGTTCTTATATACTCTACTTGACTAGAAAGAATACAAAAAGGACGAAAAAGGAAGCAAAACAATATCTGACATCTACACACAAATATGCATATACACTTTACACAAGAGGAGAATGCAGTAACACAACCAGCCTAGTGCTAAAACCGAATTGCAGACCACTCATTGCTTTAGTGTGCTTTTGTCTAGTCTCATAGCTTTATGTGTGGTGCCTGCATCTTGGGCTGCTGCTCTTGCATCAGAATTGGGTTCTTCTCTTATGGGCCTAGTTGCATTTGGACTGTGTAGCATGGGTGTGACGCCCCCAAATTCTGCTTGGGATTGAACGGACATTTGAAGCGTCGAGACATGCAACACAAGGTTACCTGCCCCCGTTCATGACATATAAGATGCAATGTTCCTAACATGCATCTAGCATTATGCAATATTCGCAGCGGATAATTATTATTATTTTTTTCTTTAGCAATACTATGCACCAAACTAAAAATATCCCAAATACTTGAAACATATTTCATACATAAAAACATACTAAAAAGCCGTGATCACTACACTAGTCCAAAATGGTTGTGATCAAAAGAATACTTGAGATACAACTCCAAAAGTACAAGCATTAACCTAAGTTAAATACTATACCATCATCAACATCGCACCGTAGCCTAGATGACCGTATTCAGATGGTCAGATTCCAATTCTTCTTTGGGTCCTGTAACAAGATCTACCATTCGGGGGGAATGGTAGTTGGGACTACCACAGTGAGATTTGATTACAAATCTCAGTAAGTTAACATAAAACTCACACACAGGTTAAAGATGCATGCATGGCAGTAAAAGCATAAATGCATAAGTAAAGTCGTACATAAGCATAGCATAACTTGACATATAACATGACATAACCAGAACTTAAACGTGAACTGAACTTGACTTAACATGACATGAACTTGAGTTTAAAACATAACATGGACTTGAAATGTAGCATGAACGTAAACATGCATAACATAAATATGAACTTGAAAATAACATAAACTTGAACATATCATGACATAAACGTGAACTTGAGACATACTGTAAACGTGAACTTAACATGATGTGAACATGAACTTGGAACATAACTTGATCATGAACATAACATGTACGTGTACATAACAAAACATGAACTTGATCTGAAACTTGACTTATCATGCACTTGATCTGAAACTTGACTTAATACGTACTCCACAGTTGTTGTGGCCCCACGTATTCTACGTGTCACAATTGCTGTGTCTCACGTAGTGTATGCTCCACAGTTGTTGTGGCCCCATACTTCATGCTCCACAGTTGTTGTGGCCCCATGAATACACGTAACATAAAATATAATACGTACTCCACAGTTGTTGTGGCCCCACGTATACACGTAACAGAAAATATAATACGTACTCCACAGTTGTTGTGGCCCCACGTATACACGTAACATAAAAAATAATACGTACTCCACAGTTGTTGTGGCCCCACGTATACACGTAACATAAAAAATAATACGTACTCCACAGTTGTTGTGGCCCCACGTATACACGTAACATAAAAAATAATACGTACTCCACAGTTGTTGTGGCCCCACGTATACACGTAACATAAAAAATAATACGTACTCCACAGTTGTTGTGGCCCCACGTATACACGTAACATAAAAAATAATACGTACTCCACAGTTGTTGTGGCCCCACGTATACACGTAACATAAAAAATAATACGTACTCCACAGTTGTTGTGGCCCCACGTATACACGTAACATAAAAAATAATACGTACTCCACAGTTGTTGTGGCCCCACGTATACACGTAACATAAAAAATAATACGTACTCCACAGTTGTTGTGGCCCCACGTATACACGTAACATAAAAAATAAAACGTACTCCACAGTTGTTGTGGCCCCACGTATTCTACGTGTCACAATTGCTGTGTCTCACGTAGTGTATGCTCCACAGTTGTTGTGGCCCCATACTTCATGCTCCACAGTTGTTGTGGCCCCATGAATACACGTAACATAAAATATAATACGTACTCCACAGTTGTTGTGGCCCCACGTATACACGTAACAGAAAATATAATACGTACTCCACAGTTGTTGTGGCCCCACGTATACACGTAACATAAAAAATAATACGTACTCCACAGTTGTTGTGGCCCCACGTATACACGTAACATAAAAAATAATACGTACTCCACAGTTGTTGTGGCCCCACGTATACACGTAACATAAAAAATAATACGTACTCCACAGTTGTTGTGGCCCCACGTATACACGTAACATAAAAAATAATACGTACTCCACAGTTGTTGTGGCCCCACGTATACACGTAACATAAAAAATATAATACGTACTCCACAGTTGTTGTGGCCCCACGTATATACGTAACATTAAATATAATACGTACTCCACAGTTGTTGTGGCCCCACGTATTCACGTAACATAAAATATAATACGTACTCCACAGTTGTTGTGGCCCCACGTATTATACGTAACATAACATGTCTTATCTTTCTTAATGCATGAGATATTAATTAATATCATATACTTTTCTAACATGGCGTATACTTGTAAATGACACAATATGATTTAATCATAACATTTCATGGCATACTTAACATGGCATACTTATAACATACATCATTGTATGATAGAAAAGATTATGTAACAGATAATTATTCATGAGAGATTAAATCATACGTAGCAGATAAACATGTAATGACATAGCATGACATGGCATATACGATAACATACATACATAAATTGTAGTTCTCTTACCCATCACACATACACAATAAACTGATAGTAAGTTAGAGGCTAACTTACCTCGATTGTCACGTTCTACGAGAATAAAGTGCGATATACGAGAAACTGTAAAAGGTCATTCTAAAAGTTAGAAATTTAATTACTAACAATTAGAAACATGGAAACAAGTTATCTTAGAGTAAAATTATCATTTTACCCTCTACATGTGGGAAAACGACCATTTTACCCATAACTTAAGGATTTCATATCCTAACTCCAAAAATTTCCAAAATTTACATTCCTCATGTAAATTTTGTTCTAAACTCAAATATCAACTCAGAAAAAAATTTAAAACAAAACAACACTATGGAAAACACACTATGGCCGAAACATCCATAGGCCATTTCTCTTGATTTTTGTTACAATTCCTTCCAACTTCAAAACTCATGCTTAAACCAAAATTTTACAACAAACATCTTCCAATCCTAAGTTTAAAACCATACTTGAAACATCCATTTAGAAAAAGCTAATAATCAACACCAAACTTTTTTGTAAAAAGATCAAAACACTTGAATCACAAGCTTTGTCCTTAAATCAAAACATCTCCAAGAATTCCAAAAAATCTAATCTTACTTCTAACATATTCATAACATCATCCTCAGATAAACCATGCTTTAAATCATCAAACTAAAGTCACCAAAATCACAAAAATAACACTTGGAGTTTTTGATTTTACACTTAGTCCAAAAACAGAAACTTTTTCTTAACTAGCTTTGATAAATCTCTTGATCAATGGCTTAAGAAGGTGAGATCTTTGAAATAAAGTATCACATGGTTTAAAAACGTGTCCTAAAGAATATCCAACCATCAAAATTAAAATCACATGGCTAAAACCCAATAAAACATGGATCTAACCTAAAAACATCAAATCTTAGGCCTAACCGAAATTCTCTTGCATAGAAAAATCATATCTTTGAAACTAATACTAAATATCTCCAAAATAACATCCTAACATGAAAATAAGAGACTTAGGATCATCATATAAAAATATCAAAGCCTTTAGAGTAAGATCAAACCTCAAAATATTCAAACTTTATCCAAATAAAAACTGTTTTGTCACTTCCAGTTTTCATGTTTCTAGATCTAATAAAATCTATCATCAAAATCTTTATTCATGCAACAAAACCTCAATGAAAACTCTTAAACACATTCTAAGAACACTCCATAAAATTTTCGGACCAAGATATATCCATTAGCTTGGTCAAAAACTCCAAAACATAACACACTCTCCAGATTCACGCCCAGAATGACCTTTCCATGGTTAAAAATACTTTTGACCGACCAAATGACCATGGAATGATACGAAAAATACATCTACGGAAACTAGACTCAAAGAGGAACAACTTTTATGAAGGAGTCATCGTGTGAAAATACTTACAAAGGGTCGAAAAACTCCACGCAAAAAGACCCAGAAATCTGCCCGAGAGAGCTCTTTTGGGTTTCTCTCTAAGAACGGGGTGAAGAAATGATTAAAGTGAAGTAAGTGTGTCTTGCACGACTCAAGACTTCTGTAGGGAGAATATTTGGACCTTAATGATCATTGAGTGGAGGTGTAGACATGTGACATAATGTAGAGGATAGTGGGGGGCAAAAGACAACTTACAAAGGCTATGAGACATGGGACTTGATGGGGTGGGTTCCTCCATATTAATGAGTGCAACTTGATGCAATGAATGGTCTGCCAAGTGGGGGAGGAAATTTCTCCAAGAAGCTATGCCAAGGTGGCCAAAATTCGTGGGCTTTAGTGGGCCTTAGTGGGCCTCAACCAAGTGGGCTTCAATTTGGGGTTTAAAGGGGGTTTGGTTAGGGTTTGAGATGCTATCAAGCCCAAATCCAATTTTTCTTGGCCCAATCAAATTTCTAAGGTTTAAAATGTTGGATAAAGATGTCATAATAGGAATTTGAGAAATTAATAGCATGTGAAAGTGATTTAATCAAGTGATTAAACACAATACTAGAAATTGGATCAAAAAGGGTTTGAATGCCAACTTTAGGGTTTGGGGAAACCGTTTAGGGTTTCGGTTTCAACCAAGTTTTTGGGGTTTCAAAAGGATTCCAACCATTTAGGGTTTTACTAGGGTTGAAACCCTCTTCATCTAACTCAATTTGGTTGATCAGATGAAAAAAAACTGTTTTGCTTAGGTGGCATGATCTCACACATTGATTTCCTTCACAAATCCATCTAATGGTTTCTCTTTGTGCCAAGTATCTAATACTATTCATTATGTGTGGTTAAGATCTTGCCAAGTGTCCAAATAAAACTTCTCTAACCTAATTTGGACATTTCACACTGTGATTTTGAAACCACTGCACTTAGTACGCTTATCGAGGTTACTATTCACTCCGAAAAAGTGCATAATAAACTTAGTACTGAAAAATCCTAAATATTCAACTGAGTCTAGTGGCGTAAACTATAACGTAATCTGACACTTCTAACTACCTCAAACAAATAAAATCACATTTCTGGCACCATAGTGAGTGATAAAACTAATTATGTTGACATACTAGAACTTATGCGATTAGCCGATTCGTAAAAACTTATGGGGTTTTCACGAGATTTCTAATGTCTATAGAAATTCCACCATTGAATTTCTAGCGGGCTGTTACAATGGGCCTCATTGTTTCTTCTTTTTGTGAATCTTCACCAATTTGTAGCTAGACTCATCCAAGATTGCAAAGACAATTTTCCTGTATTTTGCATCAAGACAATTCGATATATTTCATTTGAACATTGTATTTTTACGTTTGAATGTTTCATTCACAAGTTATTGGGTTATTGTTCGAACGTAAAAAATTAAGCTTTCGGATGGTTAATATATACGTCAATGCAGAATTGGTGGATCCAATGGTTTGAAGTCAGTGGGGGCAGAGGACCCTTCATTCCCATTAATGTTAGTGAAATAAAACATAGTTTAATTATGGTTGCTTGTTCGTATTATGTCTTCTTTACTTTCAAATCTCTCTTCTATGTACGAGAGAATGCCATTAAAAAAAAAAGGATTGACATTGTATTGGTTTGAATTATAATCTTTTGATTATAATTTGACCATTTGATCTCGGCCTTTTGACACAAGTGGTGATTTCACATGGTATCAAAGCAGAGATCCAAAGTTCGAGCCCTGACTCTACATTGTACCCAATTTAATTAAATATTTCACGTGTTGAGCCACCTATTGAGGGGGAGTTTGGCCACACGTGAGGAAAGTGTTAAGATATAAAATAAATAATAAAATCTACCTCTTCCTATTAGCATAAATTTTTGGGACAAGTAGTGATTTCACAAGTTGAATTCAAGCTTTCAATCAGAGTTTTGGATCAAAATGCTATTGAAGATAATGGAAGATCTTCATTTAGACGAGCTAAACGGTATTGAGAGTGTCGTACCCAAAATAGACAGAGAAGGATTTCAACAACTGAAGCATCTTCATATCCAAAATTGTGCTCAGCTTAAGCATATCCTTAACTTGAGGACATCGGTTATTGCGTTTTCTACATTGGAGACATTGGTTCTTGAAAATATGATCGGTTTGGAAGAAATTTGTCATGGCAAACTACCCTTGACATCCTTTAAAAACTTGAGAGTTTTAAAGGTGTGATAAGCTGTGAGAAATTAAGATACGTCTTCTCTTCATCTATGGCCTAGGGCCTTCCATTACTTGAAGGATTGGTGGTAAGAAAATGCAACATGGGTGCAATAGTCGTGAAAGAAGAAGAGTAGGGAATTGAAGATGGAGATATAATCTTGTTTCGTCGACTCCAAACCTTGGTGCTAGAGGACATTCCAAAGCTTGTGAGCTTCTTGAGCACAAAAACTTTATTTATGAGGGATGGCGGAGAAACCATTTCGGAGGGCAACCATGATCTTGGCTTGCCACTTCTATATGATCAGGTACATTAGTCAGTTAGCTTCAAACTCACACATGACACGATAGTTGACTTCAGTTTGAGGCCCAAAACTATAATTGCATGCGCCTCTACTAATTAAGGTTGTGGCTCTAGGCCGGACATAAAAGTTAAATTGAAAAAATAATATGGAACTTCTCATAAAATAAATAATGAATATTTCTGGATGTACTCATTCCAACATAGGAAAAGAAGAGCATACGAATTATAAGCCAACATTAGTACTTGAATGGACCATAGTTCCCAGATAATTAGTGCTATTTTCATACTCAATCCCCTGTTTAATTTTGCATGTTTTCAAATTCTAAGCAAAGAAATCTTTGGCATCGTTGATTGATACATGACATTAATCCTACATATTGCCTTCCCTAATTTGAGAATACTGCATCTAGATGGTCTACCCAAAATAAAGCATGTATGGAGTAAAGACCCCTAAATAAGTTTCATGTTTCAAAATTTACAAGTAGTAAATTCTTGGAGATGCGAGAGTTTGAAAAGTTTATTTCTAGCCTCTATCGTTAGATCATGTCTTGAGCAATTGAAGGAAATTGTGATTGTTGACTGCGGGATTGAGGAAATTGTTTTAGCTGAAAGAGTAGCAGTAGCAAGGTCGTTGGTGTTTCCTCGATTAACTTGTTTGCATCTTACACAACTATCGAGACTCAAGTGGTTTTACCATGAAATGCATATCTCAGAATGGCCAATGCTGGAAACGTTGCTGGTCATTGGATGTGAGAAAGTTGAGATATTGGCTTCTAGACTTGTGAGCTTTCGAGAAACAGTTAAAAGAAAGCCCGCCTAAGATGTGCATTAAACAACCCATTTTCTTGGTGGATGAGGTACACGATTAATTTAATTAGCTCTCTCAAGCTTTAATTTCCACATTAAGGACGTAGAAGATGTAGAACGTTTTCAAACGGAATGCTTTTTAATCCCAATATTATGAAATAATTTTGATTTGATAAATTTAATTAATTAGTGTTTATATATTATATATTTAATTACAATTTTCATCACTGCAAGAAAAAGAATTTTAAATTTTTTTATTAAAGTTATATATTAAGATTTTCACTGAAAATAATGCCTTATTTGCAATCATTTTATTATTTCGCCACAAAATAGCATTTAAGACTACATGTTTGTGACTATTCTATGGCGATCTCCGGAAAAAACCCTTAAGTGTTATAGTGCATCCTCATTAAAGAATACTTAAATCTCGTTTTTTTTGTTTATAGCATGCCCAAATTAACTGAAAGTCACCTTTAGGTTGAGTACAAGAAATTAGTATTTATTTCCATGAACAACCGAATCATGTAATACGTATACTAAAATGAAGTCATCATGCTTTCCTTACGAGAAATGGTACGTCTATAAAGAATTATTATAAAAATAGACTTATAAACTGATGTGATTTGATAAAATAAATTATACATAATATTTTTTTAGGCCTAATTAAACTAATGTTGCTATAATGGGATCCTGTATTTCTTAATGTAATGAGTCAGAATGTAACATCTTTTTGTAGATCCAGTTAAACTAGTTAGTGTACTTGTTATCATGGGATGGGGTATTTCTTAACGTTTGTTTCGATGAATTTTACAGCTGACATTTCAGAGCTTAGAGATATTACATATTGTGAAAATGGACAAGTTGGAAACTATATGGTACGATCAAGTCGTTGCAAGTTCCTTTTCCAATATTCATCTATTAATTTTCATTGGTTGTCAAAATGATTTGTTGCACATCTTTCAATCTAATCTCCTAATTACATCATTCCAAAGTCTAACTTCCCTACATATAATCAGCTGTGGTTTGTTGGAAGCTGTATTATTTGAACAACATGATGCTTTAACAGCCTCAATGGCTACAAGTCTCATACAATTGGAGCATTTTACTAGTATGACAATTGCTAATTTGCCAAAACTAAAGTGGTTTTTGGAAGGGGTGCATGATTTGGAATTTCCGTCGTTGAAACAATTGAATGTTTTGGGATGCAACGAAGTTAACATTTTTGCTTCAAAATGTTTGAGCGATGAAGAAACAAGTCAATGGATCGGCCTACTTGAGACTAGCATGCGACAACCAATTTTCACTGAGGAGGTAACAATCCAATCAACTACTCCTGTAAGAATCCCCAAATGATTGAATTTTTCTACCCAATCATTAATTCTGCAATGACTACAACATGTTGGCGTGAGTTATAATATATGGAAAGAAATTCTTTCCTTTACACGAGAGCATGATTATAGTAACCTGATTTGTATAGCCTAGAATAGAAGATTTATTCTGGTCATATATAATTGTAATAAACAATTGTGTAAAATGATGATGATTGAATATACAAAGTAAATAATTTTTGACATGGTATCACAGCCTAATCTTGGGCCTTCTCGTTCCAGCAATCCCTAATACTTGCCTTCCCTTACCTCGCCAACCATGTCATCAGATTCTGATACAGAGCACCACACTGGTGCATCTTAGTCTGATTCCATGTTTACCGAATTCACAACAAAAATCACTGAAGCTCTTACCAACATCCAAACACCAACCCTGTCCACTGAACCCTCTACTGCTCCAATCGGCAAAGTTGGATGGCACCAACTATGCCCTCCAGTCCCAAGTTGTCGAGATGTATATCTCGGGCAAAGGCAAGTTGGGATATATCAATGGCAATATTCCACAACCACCTTCGATGGATTCCTCCTTTCGCAAATGGCGCATAGATAACGCCATTTTCAAATGCTGGCTAATTAACTCCATGGATCCCTCATTAATAAGGAACTTCATTCAGTTTCCTACTGCAAAAATGGTGTGGGACTCCATTGTTACCATGTATTTTGATGGTAGTGACACGTCTCAGGTCTATGATCTTCGACGTCGTGTGACGCAGCTTAAACAAGCTGGAGGTTCCTTGGAGCAATACTACAACACTCTTCAGGGGTTATGGCGTGAGATTGACTTCCGGCATCCTAATCCAATGGAGTGTGCAGTTGATATTCTCAAGTATAATACCATCCTTCAAGAAGACCAACTGTATGTTTTCTTGGATGGTCTTGACGATTGCCTAGACAAGATTCAGAACGATGTGCTGTAGCTTCACCCATTCCCTACCGTAGAGCAATCATATGCTCATGTCTGCTGTGAAGCCATTCGTCAAATTGTTATGCTCACTGGCAGCACAGATGCTATTCTTGGCACTATTCTCGCCACCAAAGGACTTTGACTTGGGTCTACCAACCACACGTCTACCATGCACAATGGGAAGCAGAAATATCGTGCGTCATCTGAGGGCTTGAAATGCACTCATTGTGGCAATCAGAAACATACACGTGAAACTTGCTTTAAGTTGCACGAGTATCCTGATTGGTGGAATGATCTCCAGGCTAAGAAACGTTTTCACACGGCCAGAAAAGACGAGGGTCTTGGTACCACAACTGTGGCTAATGCAGAGCCTCACTTATCTTTTACACCACAGGTTGCCCATAGTTCAAACATTTCCTCCTCTTCTGACTCAGGTAATCTTGGTTGTGTTTATTATAGTTCATGTGGTGATGCTAATCGTGGTGCATGGTTGCTGGACTTCGGCGCCACTGACCATATGATGTTTGATGCTAAGGATTTCACACAGACTTCCTTAACGAGACGTACCAATATCACCAATGCTAATGGCGTTATTTCCACAGTCACTGGTGCGGGCACCGTGACATTAACCCCTACTCTGCAGCTGCCTAATACATTACTTGTTCCATCACTATCTCATAAGCTCCTCTCCGTAAGCCAAGTGACATATGATCTTAATTGTATTGTGCTTATGTATCCTACCTTTTGTCTTCTCCAGGACATTCTCAACAAGGAGATCATTGGGCTTGGTACTAAGAGAGGGGGGCTCTATTATATGGAAGACTTTAGTGTGGGCAACGCACATCATATGCAGCATTTTGTTGGTGTCAAAGAGAAGGAGATTTGGCTTTGGCACCGTCGTTTAGGACATCCATCCTTTACATACATGAAATATTTTTTTTTCGGATTTGTTTTATCAGTTGAAGCATTTTGATTTTCAATGTGAAACTTGCATTTTAACAAAGAGCCATAAGGTTGCTTATCCTTTGAGTCCGAATAAAAGAGATACTCCTTCCACCTTGATCCACTCTGATGTGTGGGGTCCTTCCCCGGTTACTACTGTGTCCGGGTTTCAATGATTTGTGCTGTTTGTTGATGATTGTATCCGCATAACTTGGCTTTATTTGCTAAAACATAAAGATGAAGTTTTGAGTGTGTTTAAGTCATTTCATGTTATGGTAAACACACAATTTTCTGCTAAGGTTCAAGTGTTTCAATTGGACAATAATGGTGAATAGTTTAATCACCACTTTCATGATTATTTCCAACACCATGGCATTCTTCATGAAACTTCATGCCCCCAGACCCATCAGCAAAACGGTATTACTAAGCGAAAAAACTAACATGTTCTTGAGACTTCCCGAGCTCTCTTACTAGGTGCCCATGCTCCTCATAGGTATTGGGCTGATGCAGTTACCACATCTATGCACCTCTTGAACCGAATGCCCTCTAAGGTGTTGGGTTTCCACACACCATTACAAGCTCTTGCGGGTCATACCCCCCCTGGCCCCCCAGCCACCGTATTGATGCTTCAGCCTCGTGTGTTTGGGTGCGTCGCTTACGTCCATCTCCATAAGAACCAGAGGACTAAGCTAGACCCATGTGCTTGTCTATGCTTTTTTTGGGGTATGCATTTCATCAAAAAGGCCATAGATGCTACAACCCCACTTCTAATCGCACCTATGTATCCATGGATGTCACCTTCATGGAAACCAAAACCTTTTTCCTACCCAATTCTTCTCTTCAGGGGGAGACTGGGACAGGAAGTGCCGAAATGGATGGAACTAGACTGTCCAGGCTTGTCCAAAACACGTGTGGAGCCAATGCAATCAGTATGTGTTCCTCAAGCTCCTAAATATCAAGAAGTTAATCACGAAGCTGTAGTTTCTTCCCCCCCTACAGTTCCCGATGACCCAACTCCTGAGAATGTTCCTGAGGTAAGCTCTTTTAACACCAATAACATGGAATCTCCTGCTGGTTATGTATTACCTCACAGGCACAATCATGGCAAACCACCAAGCCGCTACTCACCAGACATTGAGGAAAGAAGATCACCATATCCCATTGCCAATTATGTGTCCATAAAGGAGCTGACCGAACCTCTCAAGACCTTCGTGCATGACATTTCTGCTTATCATGTTTCAACAAGGGTGGAAGAAGCCATGGAAGACACAAAGTGGACTCAAGCAATCAAAGAAGAAATGGAAGCATTGATGAAGAATGAAACATGGAACCTAGTGCCATTATCAAGAGGAAAGAAAGCAGTAGGGTGCAAGTGGATGTTCTCTATCAAACACAAAGCTCACGGATCTATAGAGAGGTACAAGGCAAGACTCGTGCCAAAAGGGTATACGCAAACATATGGTGTAGACTACCAAGAAACTTTCTCACCAGTAGCCAAACTAAATACTGTTAAAGTGTTGTTATCTCTTGCAGCAAACTTAGATTGGCCACTACATCAATTTGACTTGAAGAACACCTTTCTTCATGGTGATCTTGAAAAAGAGGTTTATATGGACATTCCTCCAGGTTACTCAGTGACCACGAGAACTAATGAGGTGTGCAAGTTGTAGCGAGCGTTATCAGGGTTAAAGCAATTGTTGCGGGCATGGTTTGGGAGATGATATGATTATTACAGGAGATGATAGAAAAGAAATATCACGCCTCCAAGGGAAATTGGCTAGTGAGTTCAAAATGAAAAATCTAAGTGGGCTCAAGTATTTTCTGGGAATAGAGGTGGCTAGATCAAACAAGGCATCTTTCTATCCCAAAGAAAATATGTCCTAGATTTATTATTTGTGGTTGGATTGTTGGAGTGCAAACCAGTAGATACCCCAATTGTCCAGAGTCACAAGTTTGGGTTATATCCGGACCAGAAACCAGCTGATAAGGGAAGATACCAACGATTAGTTGGCAAACTAATTTATTTATCACATACTCGTCTAGACATTGCATATACCATGAGTGTGGTGAGTCAATTTATGCATTGTCCAAGTGAGGAACAAATGAAGGCTGTAACTCGGATACTGAAATACTTGAAGTCTTCTCCAGGGAAAGGGCTCATGTTTTCTAAGAATGATCATTTGGAAGTTGTGAGCTATACAAACGCAGATTGGGCCGGGAACATCACAGATAGGAATTCAACCTCAGGGTATTTCACATTTGTTGGTGGAAACCTTGTGACATGGAGAAGTAAGAAACAAAAGGTGGTGACACTCTCTAGTGCAAAAGCAGAATTCCGAGGGATGGCCAAGGGTTTGTGTGAACTTCTTTCGCTGAAAAGGTTGCTAACCGAGGTTGGGTTTGCTCCCACATCCAAACTAAGTCTTTTTTGTGACAATAAAGTTGCCATAGATATTTCTTATAATCCGGTTCAGCAAGATAGAACTAAACATGTGGAAGTGCATCGGCATTTCATCAAACATAACCTAGAAACTAAGACAATTCGATTCCCATTTGTCAAGTCTGAAGACCAGCTAGCAGATATACTTACCAAAGCCATGTCCAGCAAAGATTTCTACTACTCACTAGTCAAGTTGTGCATAAGGGATCCATATGCATCAACTTGAGGGGGAGTGTTGGCGTGAGTTGTAATATATGGAAAGAAATTCTTTCTTTTACACGAGAGCATGATTATAGGAACTTGATTTGTATAGCCTAGAATAGAAGATTTATTTTTGGTCATATATAATTACAATTATATACGATTGTGTAAAATGATGATGATTGAATATACAGAATAAATATTTTTTTCACACAACAAATACGTGTTTTACCTAGGATAGACTGTGATCAGAGAAGGTGAAACATTAGTGACAAAAACTTTTTTCTGACCAATTTCTCCCGTGGGAGGCTCAAAGAATATTATTGGTGAGGTAAGCCACTTTCTCCACCAACAGTATAATTCATGGGAAAAAATGACTTTTTCCCAAGACGCGGTTTGTGGTGAAAACTTGTATTTCTCGCCGGATATTTCCTATGAAATAATGTGATGGCTTGGTTTAATGTTTTTCCCATGAACAATTTTAGTGCAAATTGTGTTTTACAGCATGAACCATTTTCGTCCCAAAATTGTTTTACCCATGAAACACTTTTGTGGCTTAATGTTTTACCCATGAAACATTTTTGTGCAAAATGTGGTTTACTGCATGAAACGTTTTCCTGCCAAATATGTTTTAACCCATGAACTCTATTCATCGCAAAATTGTATTTGCCATGAAGAGGTTCAATGGAGATTAATGGTTATCAAGTAAAAAAAAAAATTGGTTTTTAATGGGAAAATGGTTGTTTGCATGAAATGGAAAAACTTTTTCTAGCTAGCCTTTCATGGGAAATACTGAAACTGGTAAGTGGAAACAACCTTTTCCCCAGCACACCAATTCTTCTCAAAAAACCTATTCCCACAAAATTGACGATGGAAAAGAGTGTTCCCTACAGTTTTTTCCCACGAAGTATTACAATCAATGCACTCAAATTCTCTGGAAAAAAGTGACAAAAATAAGTAACATAGAACAACCATAGTAAAAGGACATTACTTTAGCAAATCAATCATAGGCCGATACAAACTATGAATATGGGACATTATAATCGCTAATTAAATCTTCCCCATAGAACAACATCTTTGATCCAAGTGCATTACTCAGATTTAATGAGTAACATGATCCCACCAGTGACTTATGTGGAATTAAAGACACATTTAAATACTGTTTTCAGTGAACATATTTGAAAATTAGCCCCAAGTATGTGGTTTACTTGGACTCACCCTAGGAGCCATTGAACCAAATTACATACAGACCTCAAACTAAAACTCTAGCGTCAGTTTTCACATAAAACATGCTACACCACAATATATGAGAATCAATAAAAAAATATTTTAACGAAGTATAAGATAATCGCCCCTTCATAATAACCACAAGTCTTTATGAAAATTCAAGGAAATACATACACTGTCGTGAAATTACTTCCCCATATCCAAAAGTCATATCATACACACTTCCTAAAACCAGACCAATTCATGAGCTGAAACCACCATAATTTCCCTTCCACTTCCAAAAATTTGATTCCCTATGGGAAACTTCCCACACTGCACATCAAAATATTTACCCCTCTACAAACTGCCATGGCCATTGGATTGAAACAATCCACAAAAAAAACCCACAAAAAATCAGCCTACTTCCAGCAACAGAGATGCCCAAGCATCTCCCTTAGTCTCTCTATGAGACTCACCATTCCCTCCAACTCATACATACAGAAGTTCATTCCTTTCTCATACTCAGAAAAATTTCTCCTCATGTCAGCCATATCACCCATAATTTGGTCTAGTTTACTCTTATACATTTCTGCACAAGTCTTGTTTCATTCATTCTCCTCGACCAAATGCATAAATGTCTTGTTCTTCGTCATTGAAGGAGAGGGGTCGATAATGATCATATGCCGCATCCCTTGTGTGTACCCAAATCTAAACCCTAAAACGTCTTTGAAAACAGCCAAGGCCGCTTCATCAACGTCCTCTTCGGGGTCTTTCTCAGCCAATTTCTGCACCATTAGATTCTGAATATCATATGAAAGAAAATTAGTTTAGATATTTTAATGCGGTAGATAATCCAACAAAAATTAAATCAAACATGGGAAAACTCACATAATTGTGTTCAGTTGTGGTATTGATAAATTTGCCCTTTTGTCTTGATTAGTGTGTTTCTTTATAGAAAGCCACCATATTTGGTGCCGTCTCCCACTGCCACACATCATTAACAGTTATAGGTCATTAGATACAGTTCCATAACTTGAATTATAAATCAGAAATTGCTCTTACCTTCTCTTCCAAAATCTTAACAAATGATTTCCTTCTGCCTGTATGTTTCACCTTTAGTTTTTCCCTATTTGTAGTGTTTCTTTGAGACTTCTCCTATTACACATTTTATTGTTATATCAAGTCCCAAAATATTATCTTACTGCTCAGATTTAAAAAGGCAGCAAAATAAATCCCACCCGAATGTACATATAAACTAAAACAAATGCAACTAAAATTGCCACTAGTTTTTATTAAAATACTAATACCCATATACCTTGAATGTTCTGCTGGCCCACCTTTCACAAAGCCACTACCAAACAGGTTGCTCCACCACGAATCTTACCCACCACATAGGGCCTCCTCATGCGATGTATATTTTAAGTAGGGTTTGTGTAGTTCATAGTGATATGCATTGTATTTATCGGACAGATACGTTACCACAATTTCATGATAGTTGTCTTTTGTCCAATCCAATACAAAGTCTGCCTGCAAGTTGAAAATCTAGGTTAAAACATCTACCAATCAAATGCACATTAAAAATAGTAAGTTATAAACTACATTGTGTCATGCATATGTAATAAAGCCTTACCCTAACACGATCAATTAACTCTTGCCTCTCCTCCTTAGGTATAGAACTCCAGTGTGCATGCCTCATTTCGGCATATAATTTGACAATCCATATCACTCGACCAGTGAAGATGGAGGCATTCTCGCACGATGGGCCTCTATGGCCCTCCTTTATAAGCAAATGAATCTTACCCACCTTCTATAGGTGTTCAAATTGTGTGCCCCGCGCAGGCCCTCGGCCCCGTTTCTTAATGGATGGAACTACATCTTGAAAAAAAATAGAATGCAATTTGAATGAGTCAACCAACTAATAAAAGGAATAAATGTACCAACTCCTGAAGAAAATATTAATTTTCATCAATTTTCTGTATTAGAGTAAGAAATGGCATGCATACCCATAGTATTATTCCCCTCTCCACCCCGTTCTACACCCATGGACTCTTGTACTCCCACAATTGCTACTGCTTGAGTCGATTCATTTGAAAATGGATCCACCTCGTCCCGTAAATTCCTTCTCAAAGGAAATCCTTGTGCATCCGGGTTGCTACGTGCAGATGATTGTGCTCTTGAGTGTCCACCTCATCCCCCTTCTTCCCCCCTTTACAAATTGCCACATGCTTGCCTTTACTGGAATTCAAATGACTTTTGAACATGCAACCAACAAATCAGTATAGCTGGAATATTGTAACATTTAAATTTAGACACTATGCTAACTGGCAACTTACAACAAATCAATGTAGCTGGAATATTGTAAACTAAGTTATCAACTACCTAACATCTAGCCGTTTTCATAACACAAGTTAAACTCACAATAATTTCTAATCCTAAGTTATAAACTAGCTAACATCTCGGTTTTTTTCATAACACAAGTCAAACTCACAAAAGAAATTAATAGATGGTTATAAACTAGCTAACATCTAGTTATACTCATAACACAAGTTAAACTCACAAACGAAAATAATACAAAGTTATAAACCACCTAACTTCTAGCTTTTTTTCCATAACACAATGTAAACTCATTTATATAAATCTGTACTAAGTTATAAACTAGCTAACATCTTAACCTTTTTAGAGTCACTCAAGTTAAACCCACAAATGAATTTAATACTCAGTTATAAACTGCCTAACATCTAGCTTTTCTTCATAAGACAAGTTAAACTCACAAAATTTCTAATTCTAAGTTATAAACTAGCTAACAGCTCGGTTTTTTCCATAACACATCTTAAACTCACAACATTAATTTATAGATGGTTATAAACTAGCTAAAATCTAGTTATACTCATAACACAAGTTAAACTCACAAAAGAAATTAATAGTAAGTTATAAACTAGCTAACATCTAGCTTTTTTTCGTAACACATGTTATACTCACAGCAGAAATCTTTACTCATGCCAAAAGCTAGCTAACATCATTCTTTTTTCTCATAACTCAAGTTAAACTCACAAAAGAATTTAATACTAAGTTATAAACTTCACAAGATCTAGCTTTTTTTCATAACACAAGTTAAACTCACAAAAGAAATATGTACTAAGTTATCAACTACCTAACATCTAGCTTTTTTTCAGAACACAAGTTAAACTCACAATAATTTCTAATTCTAAGTTATAAACTAGCTAACATCTCAGGTTTTTTCATAACACATCTCGATTTTTTTCATAACACATCTTAAACTCACAACATTAATTTATAGATGGTTATAAACTAGCTAACATCTAGTTATACTCAAAACACAAATTAAACTCACAAAAGAAATTACTACTATGTTATAAACTAGCTAACATCTAGTTTTTTTTTCATAACACAAGTTAAACTCACAAAAGAAATCTGTACTAAGTTACTAACTAGCTAACATCTATCCATTTTTGTGATTACACAAGTTATACTCACAAAAGAAATTACTAATAAATTATAAACTACCTAACATCTAGCTTTTTTTTCTTAACACAGGTTATACTCACGATAGAAATCTATACTAAGTTATAAATTAGCTAAAGTCTATTTAAGTTATAAACTAGCTAACATCTATTTAAGCTAACATCTAGGTTTTAGTTGATTACACAAGTTATAAACTAGCTCACAAAAGTTATAAACTAGCTTTGAAACAGCCAAGAACCTCTACTGAAATGTCACAGGTCCATGAAAACACTTGAAGTAAAAGGTATTATTTAGCCCCATGCAGGACGTACTCCTTGGAAACCCAGAATACAAGCCTATAGAGTTTGCCCTTCTAAAACTATGTCTTTGAAAGCCATTTGAGTTTTAGAAATGGTTTTAGTCCAGGCAAATCTATGTTTTACAACTTGTGCAACTAAAGAAATTTAAATAAATTTTATACCAATGTTGTAATATGCAGTTAAACGGGAAATGTTGGGAGATGAGTGTGTAAAACCATGTTAAAAGCTGTAAAAAATATGCAGTGACACAGGGAAAAGAGAGAAGGACTCCTCGCATGGGTAAGCATGTACCTGGTCACCTCTGGGGTGGGTGGCAGAGGTCAAGAGAACTTCTCTTCTCAATGGAAGGGAGCCCAGGTAGGACCTAACAACAGATAGTTGTTTACAAGCTGGAAGAAAAGAGAAGCTGTTGAAGAAAAGAGAAGAAGGCTGCAAGGTAGTGCCACAGGTTTTCTAATGGTAATGAAGAAGGCTTGAAGTGCTTTTACTTTCCTCCAACAAACTACCAAAACTTCTATCGCCAGCTCATTTGATCTAAAATAAGCCAGGTCTGCTGATGGTACTATTGGAAGTGACCCCTGGCGCTCGGAACAAATACTTTTGGTTTTACTATCCCGCCCTTTAATTTGCCCATCCCGCCTCTTCCCTTGTGCATTAAATCCAGCTCTCCCGTGATGGCCTCTCAAACTCTTCATTTTACCTACCATGAACTGCACCATGCACACAGGTAATAATTAGCACTTTAACATATAAAAATTGAATAAGTCAGCTTTTACCATTCTAAATTCTGGTATACAATGTTTTGGCTTAGAGCCTAATTTGTTCCCACAAATTTGTACCGAGTTTTCAATAAATTGCAAATAAATAGCATGTTTAGGTGCCGGATAAAATTAGCTTATAATTCCATTTTAACATTAGAGAATGATTTGTGTGCCTAGTCTTGTGAATAAGTTCTAACAGCTCGACAAACCTCATATTTAATGTGGTGTCTTAATATGTGAAATAAGATTGGAAATTTTTCAAATTAATCCAGAACGTTGAGGGTTTCTCAATTTGGGCATGTCTCATTAATCCACTTGCATATATAGAAGCATCATGTATATATACCTTCACCTTGCTGCATGCAGCTATATTAAATTAACTACCTCAATTGCCCTCCAGCAATTATGTCATCCATTTAATTATAGCCTAAGACACGCTCTTCTTTGAACCCCAGCTCCGTTCCTCTGAAACATCTTCGCCAAAACCCATCGCCAGAGCCCTACTCTGTTCGCTGGAGGGAGGGGGGCTGGAACTTCAACTCCACCAACCTCCCTCCTCCTCCAACCCCATCCTCCATTTAGGGCAGTTTTCTTCCGTTTATTTAGAGTTTTTTGTGTGTTTTTTTTTTCTGTTAACTTTGATACTAGGTGATCTATTGCTCTCTAATGATCTTAGTCCAACACGCGCCCCGCCATCAACCTGTCACAACCCCCAGGAGAATTGCCCAGGACCACACCTCGACACGGCTCTTGGAGGGTCAAGACTGTCACATGGCTAGCCTGCTTGCATGCCTTGGCTCAGACCATGACACGCAACGAGTGACTCAGCTTATAATGTTGTCTTCCAAGCGTAGAAGCTGTCAAAGTAATACAAGGGTAAGTCCCAAGATCGAATTCACAGGGACAATGGGTTATCAAAGCGTTTGTGAGATTTTCTTTGTGTAAAAGATGTATCGATTATGAAAGATGAAAATGGATGTGGATCTATGTTTCTAAAATTACTAAAACTAAGAGACTTAGAGAAAGTGTGTAGCAAATGAATTAAACTTGCAAGAAACAATAAAACAAACACTTGGGTTGGGTTTGAGATTCTTTTTATTTCAGATTCTAGATAATTTCTCGATTAACAATCCATCAAGGTATTGATATTTGGAAGATAAAAATTAAGCTCAAGTTTTTGCAATATTTTCTCAAGAAATTTTCTAATTTACTAGCCAAATTTATATTTATAATCAATCGAAAGAGGCCTTGATAAATTCAAGCTTTTGTTGTGCCTTACGTCAACAACAAAACAAGAGCAAGAGCCGCAATCTATTTTCCTTTTGAATCCGACTAGTAATTTAGTGAAATCAACATTACACAACAAAATATTGCATCAAACTAGAATCTAAAATAAATTAAATCTCATTCCACAACCCAAGCTTTAGAAATTAGTTACACATGATATTTTTAGTAACAAAAATAATTCTAAGTAAAGTCATCACTATAAAAACAAATCCAAATCCACAAAATGAGGGGCCTAAAAATCAGATACTGTTGCCAAACGGTAGAAACCAAAAACAAAGAAAACTGAAAGAAAACACCGAAGAAGAAATAAAGAAAACTGAAAGGAAAAAAAATCTGTCGACCTCCGTCCGAAAACAAACCAAGAAAGAAAAAATAAAAATAAAGAAATCCACCCTACCACACCTATCTTTCTGGAAACAAAAACGTAAAAGACTACTGAAAATAAACTAGAAACCGAGAGCTTCAGAGGGCCCTCGCCTGAAACGAAAACTGGAAAGGAAAAAAAAATAAAACTCAGCTCATTCCGTCTGAAGCGTTAAGAGATAAAAGCAACAACAAAATCCAGCCGTTCCTTCCGTCTGGAATGAAAGAAGAATAGCATGAAATAAAATCAAAAACAGCCACCAACTTCCTCTGCTTCTCTAAAGAAAATGAAGCAAGAAACAGAGAGTTTTTTTTTCTGCAATGTGAAAAGAATGAATCCCAGAAAATAAACTTCAAGCAGCCTAGTTCCTCTGTTCTACAATCTCCAAACGAAAAAACAGTAAGTAAATAATGAAAAGAAAAGTCTGCTGCCGTTCCTCAGGTATGCTCCTCTACCAATCAACCGAATGAAAGGTAGAAGAAGCTACCGAGCAAACAAAACAGAGAGTTCCGTTTGCAACGTCTGAAGAGATGCCCTTCTCCCGTCCAGCTCTGACTTTAAAAACAAGAAGAAAGTGAAAAAGGTAGAATCCACGTTCTGCATGTTACTTTCTTGCATTTTCTGCATGTATATGTTACTTTCTGCATGTGCCGTGAGCTACTTCTTCATTTTCTGCATCTGCATGTTACTTTCTTGCATTTTCTGCATGTGCCGTGAGCTACTTCTTCATTTTCTGCATGTGAGTTGCCATGGTTGCCGTTTCCTGCTTGTGTGTTTTCAACTTTCTGCAAGTGTGAGCTGCTTTGCATGTGTGCTGTCCGAGTGCTTTCCTGCCGTGGGTGAGTGGTTGCTGTAAAACCAGCTTGATGCATGTGCTGTCCGTGTTTTCCTTTTGATTTCTACATGTTCGGTTTGCAGCATGTGTTTCTTCAAGTGCCTCTGTGATGTTGTGAGTTCATGCATGTGCTTCCTTGGCTTTTCCATTTTCTGCATGTGCACTTCCTGCCGTGTATGCTACTGCATGTGCATGAGTGAGTTTTGAGCTGCTTTGCTTCATGTCCTGCATGTGCCGTGAGTTTTGAGCTGCTTTATGTGAGCTGCCTGAGTGCCAAGTTCCTGCATTAGTCGGCCCCACATCAAAATGCATGCATCTATGTTTAATTAGGGGTAATATATTATTTCACATGTCAAAGAAAATTAAGTCATATTATCTAATTAATACTCTTATTTTAACTCATAAAGCACTTTTACTCAAGATATTTAAGAGTATTAATGTCACATAATTGACCATTTATCAACGGGCAACCATAGAGGCTAATGGCCATGCACAGACCATGTGTGCAGGCTTGCACATGCCCTTGAGCATGGATCTGTGTGAATGCATGAGTGCCCAAGCACCACTTAGCGAGGCTAGTGGCATGCCAGAGCACAGCTCCAGCTCATGACTTGCAGGCGAGGCTAGTGGCATACCATCCAGCGCACGGCTCCAGCCCGCGCCTTGCAGCCCTAAAGCCCAGACCGTCAGCTTGGGCCATGCATGCCCATCGCCTAGGCCACCAGTCCAGGCAATGTAGGAGCACTGCCCAAGCTACTTGACATGGCATCACAGCAGCAGCATGGCATCACCCTGTGCCCACCATCAGGCCTAGGCTTGGCACCATGCTATGCCCACCATCAGCAGGCCACGCATAGCGCCATGTCGTACCCGCCATCAGACCAATGCATAGCACCATGACATGCCATGCAGCGAGCCGCGGACCAGACCATGACTAGCCCAGCCGTGGGCCTTGCACCACCATAGCCCACTATGGGCCATGCATGCCACGGCACCATGGACTAATTATCTATTTTATTATTTTATTTTATTATTTGTTTATTTGTTATTTCATTTGCTCATTTATTTATTTTAATTGGCTAGGGACGTTTTGGGGGTTTCCACTTTGTAAACTCTATAAATAGGACCCTTAGACATTTCATTAGGATCTTTTGTCATTTTGAACATTGAGTGGCTAGCCATAGTGTTGGAGATTATCATTTTCAATGCTTCTGCACTTGGGCTCTTTTGGGGTGCAATTCGTGAGCCCCCATGGAGAAAGATCACACCTTGCAATTCGTGAATAGGTGTGATTCTATTTATCTTTTAATATATTGAGGTTTCCATTCAATTCTTTGTGCAATTCGTGAATCAAATATTGTTTGGTTCCTTTTGTTCTTTTCATTTTTCTCTTTGTGCTTTTGTTGAAGTTTTGTTGATTGATTGGAGTGGAGAGGTCAAATCCTTCATTGGGATTTTCGGTTTGTGTTGAGGATTGCAAGATCTCTTGTGTTCATGTGTTTTCTCACATGTTCATAAGATTTCCTTGAAGTTTCTTGAAGAATCTCACTTGCCAAACACATATTCGGCCACCCCTTTATTTGCCTTAAACGCCACCTTCAATTGCCCAAAGCCACAAAGCCCTAGCGCCACAAAGCCCTAGCCCCACATCAAGCCCTACATGCCACCTCTCAATTCCTATAACCAAACAAGCCACAAAACCCCAAATCTCACATACACCATTCCGCCATAGCCTCCTTGGCTTGGCTGAAATCCTAGATCCTACATTTTCTCAATTCCATTTTCCCTTCATAATTTGATTGGTCACCATTCCTTGATTGACTCACTCAAATTCCATTTCCCTCCAAAACAAATAGCCCCTTATCCATCCCATTCAATTTCGGCCAGCCCTTGTCCATCTAGATCTCAACATCTCAATTCCTACTTTTTAGGAATTGCACAATTCCTAACTTGTAGGAGATCTAATTGCCACCTTCCACTCTTGCCTTGGCCAAAACCTACATTAAACCCTAGCCAAGATTGCCCATCATCCAAACCTAGCACACAAGTGGCGCCTAGCATCCCAAGAGGCACATTCCAGTGCACCATCATCACCCAACCCGAGATCACATAGCCCAAACACCACCCATACTTCCCACCATTGAACTCTAGCCCCATCTCACCCAAACTCCTTTTGGGCTACACGTGATCTACATCAAGCAAAGGAGTCCTATCGGTCACTTGAGAAGCAACAAGGAGAGGATTGGACCCTTAGTGTTTGGGGGCTTGATCGAGGTCCCTATCACTAAATTTGTGCTTTCATTGAGAGAAGATTTGTGCTTGGTGTTTTTGAGAAGTTCTCACTTCTCTAAGAGGTAAACAACGCGTTAACTCAACCCTTGTGAATTTGATTGGGAGGTCCATGTTCGAGATCAATCTAGAAGCCGAATGGGAGAAGAGGTCCAACCGGGAATGTTTAGAGATGCTTGAAGGGCATACTTCCAAGTCATGGACATTCTTAGTGAGGTCAACACTAACATGGCCAAACTAAGGATGGCCTTGAATGCCACTACTTGGGAAAGTCTTGAAAATGGAAGAGCCATGGATACAATGAGGAGGAGACTTGTTGAAGGCCAAGGGCAACGCCATGAGACTAATGGACAAAGGCATGATGTTTTTGTCGATGGTGTAGAAACAAGTGTGACCGAGTCTATGCATGAGCCACCTAGAGTTGAAATGAGAAGAGGAGATCGTGTTGAGAATGACCATGTGGCCATGGAGAGATGGATGCGTGATGAGGGGAATCACACTAGAACCCTAAGCATGAGAGGAGAATACCAAGGGGTGAGGTATGAGATTCCAAGGCATGATGATGACCATGAAGCCAAGTATGAGCATGAGGAAGAGAGGCCTTTGGGCCATGAAAACCAATTTGAGAGAAGACACCATGACCATGAGAGAGATAGAAGATATCATGGTAGAAGAAATGGTGATGATCACCACTATGATGATAGAGTTGGAAACTGGGCTTAGGACTGGGGACCTAAGAGACCAAAGGTGGAGTTCCCTAAGTTCAATGGGGGGATCCATATGAATGGTTGGACAAGGTGGACCATTATTTCCATGTGTATGAAGTTCCAAGAGGAGAAAGAGTTTCTACGGCATGTTTTTATCTTAAAGGAAGAGCAAGTAAGTGGTGGCGTTGGCTTCGTGATCAATATAATAAAGAGAGGAAGCGCCTAGGGTGGATGGCCTTTGAAAAGGAATTCTTGATGCAATTTGGGCTTTCACCAATTGTCAACCATCATGGGCAATTGGCCAAGTTGAAACAAGAGGGAAAAGTACACAATTTCATTGATGAGTTTCGGCAACTCCAAACCTTGGTAAGGGGTTGGTTCGAAGAGGCACTAATTGGCACTTTTGTGGATGGGTTGAAACCTTGGCTTGCCAAGGGGATAAAGTTGAAATAACCTACAAGTTTACAAGAAGTTATGAGAATGGCCGAAATATTAGAGGAGAGCACTCACATTAAGAAACGTCGTTCTAAGGACATGGGGAGCAAATTTTTCAAACCTTTGCAAACAAAGTTCCTTGGAAAGGCAAGGAGGTGGAGGGGAGCGCATCAAAACCAAAACCATATGAAGTAAAAATGTTATCTAGAGAAGAGGTCCAAGAGAAGATAAAGAAAGGTCTTTGCTTCAAATGTGGTGACAAATGGAGCAATGAGCACAAATGTAAGGTCGGACAAGCATATGTGTTTCTTGGAGATTAAACAAGTGAAGTAGAAGAAGATGGTCATGTTGAGACAACTAGTGAAGAGTCGGAACAAGAAGAGGCCGAACCTAGTGAGGATAGTGGAGATGACGAGATCTCCCTGACTCACTCAAAAAATGAGTAGCACAAAGGCTATCCCAAGTGCAGGAGGATGTCGTGTAATAATTAGGAATAAATTCCTAGATCGTCTCCTCAGAGAAAGTTACTCAAAAATTAAAACTCGTTGAAAAAAAATGTGAAAAACTTCACAAAGAGAAAACAAGTGGATGGTATGTGCAATGGATGGAGAGGTTACTAGTCATGGACTAGATTCATATTTTTAGATTTGTTTGTCGGTTTTGAGTGCAACGATGAAAAGTAAAGAATTAAAATGCATGAAACTAAATTAAAATTGCTAAAATTAATAGACTGAAATTTAAAAGAGCAAGAAAAATAAATGACATTAATTTAAATAATAGGAATTAAAGATGCAAGAAAATAAATGACATTAACCTAATTAGAGGAATTACAAGTGCGAGAAAAATAAATGATAATGATTTAAATGAACAGAAATTAAAGGTGCAAGAAAAAAATAAATGACAGTAATTTAAATAGACAGAAATTAAATGTGCAAGGAAAATATAAGACATTAAACTGAAATTAAATAAAAACAGGAATTGTAAGGAATAAACTTGATGTTTGGAAATGGAGACTGCGTTCTCCAATCCAAAAATCTGAACTTCCAGATAAAATGATTTCTCAAATAAAATAAACGCTCTAAATAAAATGCATCCTAAAAGAAATTGAACTCTCAATTAAATTAAAATTTCAAATAAATTACACACTCAAATTGAAGTTGAGCTCTAAATAAAATAAACACTAAAAGAAATTATTTCCTAGATGAATACAAAGAAAGCTTGCTTTAACATGGAAAGAAAACTTGCTTCCTTAAGTTTCAAATTAAAGCTGTAAAATAAACTGATGCTGAATGAAAACTAAAACAGAAGCATGAAACTGAAAAATGAATTAAAATGAACAACAACTGCCGAATGAAATGAGAATGAAACTGAAAAATGAAAGCTAAGTTTTAAAGTTCTGTCTTCTCTCCTTCGTCTCCACTGCCTTGATGCCCTTTCTCTTCTGAGCTCTCTCCTATTTATAGGAGAGAGCATCCTACCATTTCTCAAGAGTGGGTGGCC